>CM023487.1:54986513-55506513 GCA_013339685.2 Hyalomma asiaticum | reverse complement strand
AGAGAATAATTTTGCAGTGTGCAACGCTGTGTTAAAACAGTGCAAAGCTCGGAGGAGAAGAGTCACTGTGAACAGTGATAAACGCGACGAGCAAAAAAATTAACTCGATGAAAAGTCTTCATTATTTGGATACCTTACTCTTGGTAGACGCAAGCGCCTATATAAAATTGTGCACTCTATCTTATTACATAGAATTCGAATATTAAGACATTTGAGAAGTACAGCAGGGGTATGATATCGTAGACAATTTCGAAAAGAACTTGATATATACCAGTCCAGTTGTAACAGACCAGCGCATTTGGCGGGCAGTTAAGTGATCCAAATTGTGTCATACCAGCACTTGGTGAACGAGAACGCTGCCTCATGTTTTCTGAGGGCAAATGAATATGTTGCATTTTAAAGTGCTTGGGAGACCTAATTACTTTTGAACTATTCAGAACAACACATGTATCACTGCAGTGGCAGACAGTGGTCAATTGATTAAATTTTTCTAACTCTAGTGGCGTTGTTGACATGCAAAAGGGAAGCAGAATTACAAGTGGCACGAAGCACATCATTCACAGAACTTGAGAGTGGAGTGGGCACAATACCGCCATTGCGTTGTACAAAAGAAGACATTTGTCCGTTCACAACAACATAACATGGTCCACCACGAAGGAACCTCTGCAGCATTTTCGCAACTGAAGAATGAACATTACAGCGCGCAAGTTTATCCACAAACAGCGAGTAGCTGACTACATAAAACGCCAGGTAACGTCATAGTAAATGGCGTCAACCTCTCCTTCTTAAGATATATGCGTGAAAACTCACATCTTTGATTAAGAAATATTTGTGGTAGTTTAGTGGCCAGCGGGACGCCCCCTTCCATTAGTAAATGACGACTTTCACCGAAAGCCATAAAACATCAAAGGACTTTCACGTGCTCCAGAGGCGATAAATCGGCCGATCACAAGATATAACTTTCACAGCCAGGCTTAAGCGCTGTGAAAACACGGAAATTTGTCCACATGCTAGAAAAAAATGGAAATAGGAAATGGAAAGCGCTTGGCGCGTTTGCAATGAGATTCTTTAACCAGCGACAGCGCCCCACCTTTAATAATTTTCAGCTGCACTAAAGCTTTCACCTCTAGCTGTGCTGCCTTATGAATCTGTAAAATAGGATGAGAAATGGACATTAAGACCCTCGGGAACGGAGTGTTTCTTTATTATTATTATTATTATTATTATTATTATTATATTATTATTATTATTATTATTGTTATTATTATTGTTATTATATTATATTATTATTATTATTATTATTATTATTATATTATTATATTATTATTATTATTATTATTATTATTATTATTATTATTATTCAGTGTCATTAAAGGGCCCATGACAGCTATTTTTTGTTGTAGATCTTTGTGTTCTAATGAGTAGAACAGTGTCTTGTAATCATTGCATGGAGTGGCAAATTCTCCAGCGTGAAGTCTAATTAGTCACAGAATCGTTAATTTTGTTCAGTTTTAATGAAACTTCGAAACGCGCGCCAAAAACTGCAAGAAACTAGCGCCGCGGGGCTAGCGCGGCGGCTGTCGGAAGTGAGCGCATGCACTGATCACTTAAGCTCAAGATTCGGTGACGTTGCGGAGAGCGCGAGCGCCAGACCAGCTCGCCACACTCGCTTTGCATCATAGCGTGTGTACAATGTACGCTTGAGCGACCAACACGGAGAGGAAGCAGAAATATACGGCTTTTGGCGTGGCCTCCGCGATCGGCTGCGAGAGCCGATCTTGGAGGCTACGCTCGGAGGCCATAGCGCAGCGCGCCCGTGTCTCTCTGTGGTGTCACGATATCAACTTACAAAAGTGAAACGTCACAGATGGCCCACTAACTCCGTCACACTAGTGGCGATGTCGCGAGGTGCTGCAAGCTCGGATGAGCATTCCCGCTTACTTTGAAACCATATTAAAATTACTTAGAGGCGACGTTCGCCACTAATACTTGGTCAAGTTTGCCTTCGTATGCAGGAAAACCAATTAACGCAAGCATCTCGCGTTTGAAATTTTGGTGTCATGGGACCTTTAATATATTTTATTATGGCCAATGGTTTCCGCTCATGATAATTTTTGTGCATGAAAATCAAGCAATACCCCTCCTGAACGCTTCATATTTCCCTTCTGCCTCTAACAGATACTTTCCTCCAATTCTTGGAGAATTTCTGCGGTGCGACGAACATTAGTCTTTTTCTTTTTGCTCCATTACTCTCTCATTTCTCCACCCCTATACCACGTCACGAGCTTCGTGAGCAGCCTTCGGGGTTCAGAGCCCCATTCAAATATTTAAGATTCATTGTTTATGTCGAAACACCAAATACGCATTTGCACCAGTGGTTCAGGCCGGCTTTCAACAGTAGCGAGTGAGTCATATAGCCACCGCATGCTGGAGGTATGGACAAAAAGTTTGTTGACGTTTAAAAAAATGCAAGTGAAAGAGCACGCCATTGGTCGACAGCGTTCCAAGCCGCGGAATTTGACTCAGTCAGCCACTATAAATGCCCATGTCCCTGCTTCTACGCAGAACGCAGAGACGATCACCGAGAAACGAGATGGCTTCTACCTACGCGCTCGCAGTAATGTCGCTGCCTATTCTCATTCTTTTTCAATGTGCCATTGTTGTTATGACGATTCCTCCTGATGGTAAGTCACTATGAATTCCTTGTATTCTTCTCACTGTTTATTAAAAGCGCTTTGGTTCTGTGCACTTAGGTGGTAGATAGGCGTAAACAAAAAAAGGAATGCTTGAATTGACTTTATCAATGGAATTATGTTTCTTTTATTTTTCACTTGAATATACGTGCATCACCTATTTTCTGAAGGCAGGGGAACTTCTGAAGCGGCTGCTTATGTTGTTTACTGTTGTACAAACACCAGAGCGCTACTGAACGAAGTTTTTAGCAGAAGGAATTTCGAACATTCTCTTTTGACTACGCATGCGAGCATGAGAGAACGTGCGTTAGGTTTGTAACTATGGTGCTCTTAGATTTGTGATTAGGGTGTTGCGGAGGGACGACATGGCATGCGAGAATATAAGGCATCCATAATTACTGCTACATTTTGGAACGGTTAGAGCTTTTCAGGTAACTCTCGTAAGAGGTATAGCGCATTGAAATTAGCAATTTTAACAGCAAAGCTGTTTAACCTGCAGGTAGGCCTAGGCATCCGCGGAAAATATCACCATCACGAAACGGGTGCATGTGCGCCCCTATGCAATGCACAAGCCATGAGAACCACGTCATTGCGCAGCATTGTATAATATTGTATAGCAAGTGAGAGTGAGGAAGAATAGAAGAAGGTCAGGTATTGTATCATGTGCCAATATGAGATGGTTTATGGTATTTACGAACTAAATCGACTTCGTTTTCTTCTAGAATGCGACAAAAGGGCGAGCCCGGACCCAGGTCCTAAAGGTATGTCTTTTTCTTGAATGGAATCCCAATCAGCCACGCCTCCCGATCCTTCTAAACCACTTTCACTGACTTGGCGCTTTTCTGTATATCTCAAATTCAGAACAGGGCACCGATGCAGACTCGTCGAACGCTGCTGTCCAACTTCGCTTTCCTAGAGTGCCTTGGTCTTACGTTTCTCCGCTTTTATATTGTCGCAATTTTCCTACCCATGTACTTCAACACACGATGGATGGATGGATGGATGGATGGATGGATGGATGGATATTAGGAGCGTCCCCTTTATAATGGGGCGGTAGCCGCCCGGCCACCAAGCTCTAGCTTTATTTCTTTTTGCTCTACAAATATTCCTTTTCCCGAATCACGCATATTTTCACAACTAATTTTTCTCCTCGTATACCTCTTTTATCTATTATCCTTCCGCTGGGATGTAACAATCTTACCCGAACTACCTTGCGCTTATGTTTGCTCCATACCTTTGCGCCACCAATACTCTAAGCGCCTTTTACTTATCTATCGCCGACATGTTCAGCTTTCCTGTGCTACCCCTGAAACCCATGGCCCCCTGTAGATTAGTATCCACAGATACACCTGGGTGGACATCTGTACATTCAATCAAAATGTGATCTTTTGTCTCCCTAGCTTTTCCACAGCACGTACATATATGCCCTCCTTTATTGAATTTCGCTCTGTAACTTCGGGTTCTCAGGCATCCGGACCTTGCTTCAAACAGTAAAGCGCTTCCCTTTGAATTATCGTAAAATTTTTCTCTCTTCATTTCGTCTTTCCTTTTCTGTAGTTGTTCAATTCCGGCTTGTTCTCCATTCCTGCTATCCAATCCGACTTCTCCGCCGCTCTGAGCATGCTCATAACGCTCTTTTTCGTCCCATCCGTTTCGTTACTGGCTGCATACTTACTGGTAAGCCTCCTTGTTTTCTCCCTCCAGTGTGAGCCAACGTTCTTCCTATACAAATACCTGAATATTTTCGCTGCCTATCTACTTTCTTTCATATTCCTTAATCTCTGTTCGTACCTAATTTTACTCTGCGCTTCCCTTCCCTCAAAATCAGACCATCCAATATCCCCCTTAACAGTGTCATTTGTGGTCTTCGCATGGGCCCCCAAAGCGAGACGTCCGACCGTCCTCTGATTTACGTGCAGCCCTGATTGTATCTCTGACCTCATGCACACCACTGAGTTTCCGAATGTAAGTCCTGGCATCATTACACCTTTCCACAAACCGCGAATTACCTCATACCTGTTGTATTCCCACAGCGCTCTTTGCTTCATTACTGCGGAATTCCTCTTTCCTTTAACTATCATACCTTTTTCTTGTACTTCTATGTACCTATTCCCATCATTTATTGATATGCCGAGGTATTTGTACTCTCGTACTCTGGGTATCTCCTCGCCCTGTATTGATATAGTCTGATCGTTGTTGTCATTGAATATCATCCAGCCGCATTTTGTAAGGCTAAATTTTAGTCCTAAATCTTCACTTTCCCGACCACATATATCAAGCAGTCCCTGAAAATCTGTTCGGCTGTCTGCGAATAGCACAATATCATTTGCATAAAACAACCTGGGGAGCTTTTGTTCTACCACTATACCTGCCTGTCTGTGCGACAGCTTAAAACCAATATTGCTCATCTCCAATGCTTTTTTCCATTGCCCTCATGTAAAGCATGAATAATATTGGGGACAACGGGCATCCCTGCCTCAACCCTTTACCGATATCGACGACCTCCATTCTACCATTACTCGCCATACCTTCCCATTCTCACATACTCTATTTCCACTGTATATTTCCTTTAAGAGCTCTATACAGTCATCCCCTATACCGGCCTCTTTCATTTTGTCCCATGAAATATTCTGATGTACATTGTCGTAAATCAGAATACTTTACGGGACGTAATGTCAAGCCCTTAATATCCAAAAATGCCAAGTGTAAAGCTCTTTTCTCTTTTCCGGCTATTTCTATACCCTGCGTAAGCGCCAAAAGGTTATCATCTAATCTCCTCTCGACTCGAAATCGATTTCGGAGTTCGCCAAAAGGGCCATTATGCTCTGTCCACACCTGCATTTTTAATTTAATTGCCTGCATCGCCAACCTGTAGAGTACTGATATAATGGTCAGTGGTCTATATGAGCGAACGTTATTTTTCTCTCCCTTGCCCTAATAATGAAGTTCTTCCTACTTTGACGGCAACTGTCCGGTATTCGCCTGTCCTGTAAGCTTTTTTCAATTGCTTTTAACAGGGCTTCTTTGCTGTTTCTTCCGGGCTCATTTATTATAGTAATGCTAACCCAATCTAATCCTGTGGGTGTGGGTTTGGGAATGTTTTCCTCCGCCTTCTTCCAATTGGAATTTTCCAGAACTTGTTCTTCCACTTGGTCTTCCTTGCTACTCTTACACGTCGTAAATAGAGGCTCGTTATTCTTCTTAAAGGAGTCGGCTGTTGCGTTTCGCGGTCTTACCCCTCCAATTTATTTCTTTCTTCTTCCACAATATGCCGTTGCATAGTTACAGTTTTCTTACCCAGCGATTTCAGGTGGTTCCAGAAAAGCCTAGATGCGTCCTTCATTTCGCGAATGTCCCATATCCACCGTTCACTTTGGCCTTTAATCTTGGCTTCAACTAAACTATGTACCAGGGCTTTTTTTCGCGAGATATGTTTGCCATTTTTGCTTGACTTCGTCGTGTGGCATCTGCTCCTTTTTTCCCTGCCTATGTATGCGAGGCGCTTCCCGTCGATTCTGAATTGCGTCCCGAATTTCCCTGTTCCACCGTCGTTTTGGCTTTCGCTTTCCCCTTCAGCAACTCTTTTGTTTCTCTTTCGTAATTTCATTCCTTATTAGATTAAGAGGCTCATTATAATTCCACACTTTGCGTTTTGTTCTGCTCACTATGTCCTCGATTGTTGCGACTACGTTCCTAATTTGTGTTTCACTTAGAAAAGAGCTGCCCGACTTTAATTCGATGCCCTCTTTACAATCTACATAGCCCAATGGCAAAGTTATGCGTCTATGGTCACTTCCCATCCTCATTTATGCTCATTTCTCTCAACGTGTCGTGAATTCTTCTGTAATGAGGCAGTAACAGATTGTTGACTGCCTGCTTCCGACCTCCGATGTTACCTGACCATCACACTTAGGACTCATGTTAACTATATCGAGACTATGTTGTTCGCAGAGCTCTACCATCAACTTCCCGTTATAATCTGTATATCCGTCAAGATCATGAACAGTACCATTCATATCTCCTGAGAGGATTATTACGGCCCCGTTACCAAATTTCTGAATATCCTTGCTTATGCAATTCGCTACCTCCTGATTTTTCTCATTTCAGTTAGTTCCAGTCCACATGTAAGCTACAAACAACAGTTTTCTTCCCGCTTACCATTCCATATACCCAGAGGTGCTCTTCACATGTCGAAGTAAGCCGACACCAGTTTGCTTCCCGATGAATTAGCATAGCGATTCCCCCACCTTTTCTCTCTGATTTTGTCCTGTTGCACCCTTCCCACACATAATTTGCAATAATCGGTGGTTCTTTCGAGTCCTGAAGGTTCGTTTCTGTAACAGCGTGCATCGCTATCTGTTCAACTGTTCCTCTATTTCTAACCATTTCGTCTGTTCTCTGCCACCTTGCATATTTATGTAGCTTATTAAATCGCCCTGCAATTTCTTTCTCTCTTTCCCCTTTGCCCTTCTCCCTTTGTTACCAATTCTGTGTTCCAAAAGGTCCCTCATAGATGTTTCTTCCCTTTCTACCGTGGACACCGGAAGGCTCGTGCGCCCCCTAAAAAAGCTACTGCACGTCCTGCTAGGCGCCAGCCCACCTCATGCCCAATTTTACGGCTAAAGTGGATTCCATCTCTCTGGAACCACTCCATCTGTGCACTTCACTCTTTATGTGGACAACCTCGAAGCCTTTATCTCGACTAACCCGCCAAATCGTTTCGTTGGCGGTGACAACTACTCTTTGCAGGTTTCGGTCTTTCAAGGGTACCTAGGGGATTGTGCGCACCACAATTTGACCCTGGGGGACACTTCCCGCAACTCATCTACTCCCTTTGTTAACCTCTTCTCTATTTCTGGGGTCCTTCCGTTCAACACGTTGCTCAGCCCGCCAGCTATCACAAGCAAACTGCGTCCCTGATCTCTACGAGTCAGCTCTTCCCTTGCTTGTTGCATTACTGTCCCCAACATTTTTCCTGGAAACGTCCCTATAGGTACTCTTCGGTCTCCTTTCAGCCTCTCCTGAATTGTTTGGGAGCACCGAGCCAGGTTGGAGTCCCCCGCTATTATTATGTTCTCTAGCTGCCCTGCTGCCTTTGTCTGCTCTGGACATTTGGACCGACTTTCAGGTTGAGGTTTGGATGGTCTTTTGTCCGCTCACTCTTTCACCAGAGCTTCGCTGTAGGTAGACCCCCGCTTATGTGCTCCTTTTGTCGACTTTTCTTGTGGGGTCAAGGACGTTCCCTCTCCTGATAGTCACCTGACTCTTTCTGACCCTTTCGCCCATATCCTTTCTCATTTGGCATTCCGCCTCTAAAGCGTCCTCCAGCTCGCCCACTCGTTTTAAGAGGGTGGTCTGAGTTTCCTCCATGTGCTGGAATTTGGCCTTAATTGCGCACTGGCTACATGACACTTCTACTTCGCATGCCCCATCATATGCGCAAACATCTACTTTGACTTCAACGCCACACTTTGTACACTTCACCGTTTCTTTCACCATAATTAGCGCGATGAACGGTCACACACTCGTCAAAAATTAGGTCTTCCAAAAATTTACCAAGCACACCTCATGCGGTTATTAGTGGTGCACCAATACACTGTCCTAGGCTTCAAACGTATATTTTACTAATTCATCCAGCACACCGCACGAAAAATGCACGTATACGATAAATCAGTAGGCTGCAAACGTACCGGAAACTAAATGTCCCGATATATCCTCAATGCACAAAGACAGTTCTCCCGTCTTGTGCAACGACAGCGCGCACAAATAAAATTAGAAATAAAAGTGGCCCAAAATTGGCACTATTAAATCTCTTCAGTTTACTTCCCCCGACCTTATCACCCAATAGAACCTTCTCCAACTCACAAAAACAACAGCGCCATCAAAGGCCGACCACGTGGCCTTGACAAAAAGAAAAAAAGGCAGACCCGTGCTCGGCGAAATGGACACAAAGAAAGGAGCAACAAGACAAACACTACTTTCCTCTCTTACCCGGTCTAAAAAGGTAAAAAGAAAAAAACCGCAAGCAAAAAACACTTATCCAATACAACCTTACGCTCAGACGATAGCAACTGAAAATACCCATCACGTGGTATCGAAAAGAAAAAGGAAAACCCATACGCGGGTAAAATTCAATGAAAAAAAAATTCACAGCATATCCACGGAGTGAATGATGATGAGTGGGCGAATCTCGGGAGGTTCATCGTAGATCGTGTCGCGTTCCGGATTAATTTAGTTAACGCGCACGTTACGAATCCTTATGGTTCAACTACGCACAAGTGAAATCTCCCACCAGCACTTCATTGCAAGATCCAGTGCCTATGTATACATATATATATGGGTGGCAGGCGAACGGTTCTCCAGCGCGAGCAGTCGGTATTTTTCAATCTAGAAACTCGCTAGAAGACGCTGTCTGCGTCAAGTTTGTCTCTCGCGGGTGAGGGCGCGTTCTGCTTTGCGAGCTGGTGGAGCGTTCATCGAAGAAAGAGCGTTTCCATAGTCAACGCGCGCCTTTCGCTCTCTCTCTCTCACAAGACAGCAGATGGAAGAGTGAGAGAGGTAGCGCGCCGGGAGACACGCGCCGAGCGCGAGCGCGAGCCTCCATACGCGCGAGCCTCCCAGCGGCGCGTGTCTCCCAGCGCGCTACCTCTCTCACTCTTCCATCTGCTGTCTTGTGAGAGAGAGAGAGCGAAAGGCGCGCGTTGACTATGGAAACGCTCTTTCTTCGATGAACGCTCCAGCCTCCCGGAGGCGCGAGGTGGCTACATACATACGACGACGACGACTACTACTACAAAGGAGGGAAGGACCCACACCCTAAGGAGCTTCGCTCCTAAAAATGCAAAGAAAAATTATGCAGAAACACTCATCGACTGGCGTTTTCCGGGAGCTCTCGCTACGCACATCCTTCCATGTGACTAACGACTACAGACTCCCGACTACCGGATACGTAGGTAGCGTGTGTTTGTTACGCAACGTTCGCAACACACATAGTTCTTCGAGCGCCATCTTTCGTCCTTGCAGGTGTCACCCATTCGCCTGCTAATGCTATGGACGACGCCCTCCTATGAGACGATCCAATATTTCTTTTTAAAAGCCATTCTCTGCCAAACAAATCACATTTTCGAAGAAGGAATTAATATATTTTCTCTAATAATGGCAAATCTTTTGGTTAAGCTTTTCTTACTCATATCAAATAACGTGGGTCGATTTTTTATTTAGCCTTCTGTTAGTGGGACCAGCGCTGAGTGACACTATCGTTCAACACTATGGAAAACAAAAGAAACATTCAAATTGAATATAAACTGTACCGAAGAGGGATGGGTAATTTATATTATTGATAAAAAAATAAGATAACCGTCCTTTATACAGACTAGACACCCAACCATCAGGAGCAGTTATACAAAAGTGAATGACGCTGATAGTCAAAATATGCGCCAGCAATATGCGGGTATGAGTTGAGTAGCGTGTGGAAAAGATGGAATGAAATGAATGCTGAAAGAGGCGAAGCCAGAAGGGCAACGAAAGAAATCACACGTAGCTCATACACACATTGGTTATGTAGGTAGCGTGTTAGTTACGCAACGTTCACAACACCACCGAGGTTCAAGTCACTAACAGACACATAACCGGACGGTTAAGACACTTAACCCCGGACCAGGACGAATTTTTCGGCAACTAGGAAGCTTTCATTTCTGAAAAATCCGTATGGATTTCCTTGTAGCCTTGTGCTACAAAACAGGTGGATGCTAATTTTCCCTTTCATAAATGTTATTCCACCTTGCGGGTTTCCGCATAACTCTTTTGCCTACACTTAACCTAAGTATTGGGAAAGTCTACGAGCGTTCTTAACGTTTTTATGTATACTTCATGACCCATTTGGGTACTCTTGCATTAGCAGAGGCAGCCCTTAGTAAATTAATAGCACACAGACAGAGATTTTAGGTGTTCTCCTAAAACAATGCGTTGCTAATATAGCTTAGAGCACGTATCCCGTTTTTTTTCTCCTCTTACTCATATCCCAAAGGTTCATTTTACCTAGAACGTTTTCCCGTATTTCAGAGGTTTTTCCTTGTTTTTTGAAGTTTGCCTCGCCGCGGTGGTCTTAGTGGCTATGGCACCTGGCTATTGAGCCGAGCTCCGAGGGAACGAATCCCGGCCGAGGTGGGGGCATTTCGATGCAGGCGGAATGATGAGGAACTCTTTACAACTGTCACAACTTGCTAAAGAAAAAAAAAACTGCAGGTGGTGGAAACTTCTGGAGCCCTTCTCTACGGCGTCTCTGAAAATTAAATCGTCGTTTTGGGACGTAAAACCCCACAAATGAACGCGTTTTTTATGTCATGCTTACCTGCTATTTAGCAGAGCGCACGACACTCCGCTTCCTTCTTCGTAAAGTTCTTAGCTCTTGGTCGCTCGCAGACACTCTTAGGCGCTCAAAGTCCACCTAACCCGTTCTTCGTCAGGATCAAATTTCGATTGCCGAGAATACCTTACACCGAGAAGGTGAAGTTGCATGGGCAGCAATAACGTACAATTCAGGGGACATGATACCGTGACTAGCGGCCTTAACAGAGCGGCCAATACCGCTGTAAGCTTTCTTCTGTTCATTAGTTCTGCATACTAAGGCTAACTAAAACAAGTAGCTGGGCCAAGTGGTCCCAGAGGCAGCCTGCAGAGCTAAAAAATTTTGTGTCTGTTTATTCGCTGTATCTAGGTATATAGACTCAAACTTAATTGCTCTTTCTTTTGCAGCCTGCCAATGCCCCCATCAGATAGGTGCCGGAGACCTAAAGCAGGAACTCTTTTGGTATGATTACCAAAAAAACGTATGTAGACCTAAGGGCGAGGAGAACAACTGGAATAGTTTTCAGTCACGGCAAAAATGCGAGAGAGTCTGCAAACGCAACTAGGTTGCACCACCAGCACCGTGACAGTCGCTCGTGTGGTGGCATCGCAGGAAGTGCCCTTTATAATAAATACCTGAAACCGTAATTATGGTTCACTCATTTTGTTCCCATTTACGCGAACACTTTTAGGGGCGAAGCTCCTTAAGGTTTGGGTCTGTCCGTCCGTTGTAGTAGCGCGTTACCTATTAGGAACGCGCTACTAGGGGACAAGAGTTGCGATGCGGGCTTGTTGGTGGTTCATATTAAACGTATTTGATGTAGCGCAAAAAAAAAACAAGACACGGACAAAAAGAAGGCACATATGGACACCACACAGCGCTACTAGCAACAACAAGTTTATTTTCAAAATCAGACCGCTTATAAACCATAATCGCCAAGCAGAAAGGTCAGCACGTGGGATCACTCAGATAAAAGCAACAACAGTGCCACACATCAAAAACGAAATCAGAACATAGAACACCATCTATCACCGCTTACGCAGAAAACCCAGTTCCTCATGTGACAAAGCTATCGAAGGCTTACTAATACACAAATCACCAAGTGCATCGATACGTTCCGCTTCCACGATTAGACGCGTGATCTCATCCTTATGTCGACCAACGATGACAGTGTTCTGGAACAGAGGCCGGCAACCACATGCATGAACGTGGAGAGCGAGAAACCCTTCAGGTGGCAATTTACTCGACTTGTACTTGTGCTCTTTTAACCGTTCATTCACGCACCTGCTAGTTTGGCCGACATATTGTTTCCCACACGAGAACGGAATACAATAAATAACACACGTCTTGCACTCAACACCAAAATTGTTTGTATGCTTTCTTGTGCACACAACTTTTTGCCTTCTAGATGGATTAGTCAATGAACACAATTTCCCGAGTTTATCGGGCACAGAAAATACCACCCTAATATTGTCACGTACAGCTACCTTCTTGAGATTATGGGACAACTGGTGAACATATGGAATTACGGCCGTGCGTCTAATTTCTGCCGTTCTGTGATGATGAGCGTTAGCATGCCTTGCACTTCCGCGAATTCTTTTTAGCTCTTTTTCTACAACAGAAACTAAAACACGGGCGCGTGTGGGAACACGTTACTAGAAGGGCGCGTGCCTCCCGGAAGCGCGAGCTCTCTCACTCTTCCACCTGCTGTCTTGAGAGAGAGAGAGAGACAGAGAGAGCGAAAGGCGCGCGTTGACTTTGGAAACGCTCTTTCTTCGATGAACGCGCTACCAGCTCGCTAAGAAGGAGAACGCGCCCTCACCCACGAGAGACAAGCTTGACGCAGGCAGCGTCTTCTAGCGAGTTTCTTGATTGAAAAATACCGACTGCTCGCGCTGGAGAACCGATCACCGGCCACCCATATATATTGCACTGGATCTTGACTTGCAATGAAGTGCCGGTGGGAGATTTCACTTGTGCGTAGTTGAACCATAAGGATTCGTAGCGTGCACGTTAACTAAATTAATCCGGAACTCGGCACGATCTACGATGAACCTCCGGAGCTTCGCCCACTCATCATCATTCACTCCGTGGATATGCTGTGAATTTTTTTCTTCATGCACGACACTTCAAGAAAAATTATGCATATACAGGAAATCTCCAGGTTTGACATTCGGGAATTATTACGTTTAGTCTCCATTTCTTATACCTTTCCTCGCGAACCAATGTGAAAATATACCACCTTGCAGGGTTCACATCCCTACCAAGGCACGCGCATGGAGCTTTCAGTGAACAAGCCAGGTGAATATTATTTGACTACATGTCAGACGGAATTGGCTACTTCGTTTTAAAATGCGCTTGGAAACCGTCGGCTCTTCATTGAAAAAAGCTCTTCATAACTTTTTTCGGCTACCAAATAATGCCAAGAACGACCATTGGCCGCTTCGCGTCTTGACGCGTATGCCGTCAGGAGGCGCCAGTCTAGCCACAAACTTGTCATTGCGTCAGCGCGAATACGTCTAAATATAAGGAGGAAAATGTTCAACGTCATCATGCGATGTATTGTCGCTTCTTTTCTATCCATGAGCCACCTCTGCGTGGCTTCCCACTCACTCGAAGAGACCAGAGGATAGCTGACGCGCTTGCACGGTGAAATTTCGCCCAAATTTGGCTCTCTAACTCCCATAATGAAGAACAGATTTCAACAAAAACAAATCTTATAGCCGGAAAGTGGTCAGCAAATAAGCTGTTTAAATGACGGCGCTCGACTTTTATTTGAAAAGTGTTTCAATGTGACTTTAAGAGGCAATGTAAGCTGGAGAAAATCTCGCAGTTGGTTTTTTAATCACAGCGATTGTACTATAAATTACTAGCTGATTTCTTCAAAGCTGCTCCCGATTTGGAAGTCGACAATGCCATGAGTTTTGCCATCTTCACTGTACAGAGCGAGTGCACGCATTTACGCATATCGTAATCCGTCAGTTCAAAGAAATACTAACGTTCTTCTTATCGCATTTAGAAATTATCCTCTTGCGCATCTCACTTATCCCCTTGCGTACCAGTATATATCCGGATAAGATTTTCATGAGAAACAGTAAAAGGATGGGCACCAGCACGATGAAGAAATGGTAAGGAGGCGACGCAATTTTCGCTTCCCTTTCTTTGTCTGACACTCGCAAAGGCTGCAGCATATGACTTATACTTTTATTTCTATTAGCATAGTTAGGCCGTGTAATATTTAATTATAATCCATGCAATGACAGGGCCGTACAAAAACTTGCACACTTCTAAGAAATGAAATATGCTAATGTTTGCATGATCTCAGAAGTTAACCCGGCTTTTGCAGCATGGCGACTGCAGGATATACTCAAAATTATTCCGCAAATTTGTATTGGAAAAAGCAGCAAAGTTCAATACGCTTACACAAAAATGAATATTTAAGCTCGACCCCTTGATATGTACTTCTCACGTATACAATTACAAATAGTGGAATATTCTGTCCTAGTCTCAGCGGAAGGAATTTTAAGGTAAACGGGAAAATGCGTCGAGAAAAGGTAATTTAAAGAGCCTCATCTGCGCAAAATGGGCCGTTTCTGCTCGCACCAACAACCCCACGTTTTTAAACACCACAATAACACCCCTGCAATTTCTCACCGGCGTTATGCTGCTGCAAGCATATTGCGGAGAGACGCACAAAATGTGAACGTTAATTGCTGTTCTGCTTCTTGCGTGCAGTGCCATACACCGCTTCTTGCAGCAGGCTGTAGAACAGCAATGACGTGCGCAACTGAGCTACGCATTCACACCGCTCTCTAAGCTCCCAGCTAAGCAAGGCAGTACTTCACACCCAGATAAACAAAAGAATACTTGCTCCAGCGAACAGTAGGCCAATCTAACGAGCGTCAGTGTCTGTACGGCATTCTTGTTTGCAGTACCACGACCAGAAACATAAATAGATGACATATCTTATAGCCAAACCCAGTGACACTTGCCACTGGATTAACGCCGATGCATATGGTGACGGAGACGGACGGATAATACCAGAATGCAGCATCACTCCGAGTTCTTCTTTCCGCCACGCCTTCTTATGTCTAGTAATGTTGCAAGTAATGTTGCCTGTTCCGTAGTATAGTTGTGTAATAAAGCTGAAATGGGACTCCAAATTTTTGCTGTAACTGGGAGATAACCTCCGGTACAGTATTCAAAGGTGATAGGGATGGTTTTAAAGCAGCAGAACTCAAGCCGATGACCGGTGAACTGTTTGTTAGGCGAACCTGCGCCGAGCGAAACAGTCATTCACACTGCACAGACATAGCAGCGTGAACTATCGTCGGCGGACGGAAAAATGGACAAGCGGCGAAATGCGCCGGCTTTTATACACACGTGATAACGCGTTCTCGCACTATATTTGAAATTCGAGAGGTCGCTCAAATGTGCCAGTCAGGCATGGAAAACTTCAAGAACGCTCAACACGCTTCCAGAAGAGACATGTGAGATGAACACGGCTTGGGCTCCGTGTAACAGAAAGTGATAACGGCGCGCCCCGCAAACAACCGGTAAGAAGCGCACGTGTCACGGTGTCCTTATAACGGCTTTCCACGTAAACAAAGCAAAACAACCGTACGTGTCAGTATAATTCTGGATACATTGCAGGAATGTCATCTGTTTCCGTTACAACCCGAAGTTCTTTCTCTTTTCGACAGGTCGCACCCCAGGCAGCACGGCGACACATAACTGATGTAGGTGTGAAGTCGGCCAAAGTCGGCAGCAATATCGGGCCTATGGCGGCAAATCCCGCTCGCGCTACTTTCACCCACATCTGCCCGACGATGGCCAGCCAGAATGGCTCCACTGTGGCAGCCACCGTGGGTCGAACTTGGCCAGCCAGCTTGGTGGAATTTGGCCAGCCAGCATGGGTCGGATTTGGTCAGGCAGAATGGGTTGGATTTGGCTAGGAAGCGTTGGCCGATGTTGCGGTTATTCAGGCTTTCTTGGCGTTTTCGCGGTCCCGCCGACATCGGGAAACCCCTTGCGCGACCGTTGACAGCCATCATGGTGTTTATAGTAGTTTTTCCACGATCACGCATTCTCTTTAGGTCACACGCTTAGGCCCAGAAAGAGAATAATATTTTTCATAAAACAGTCCGAATCTTTAGAAGGGGAAGATATTGTATTTTAAACAATGTTCACAAGAAGAGAAAGGTCGTCGTGAACTTCTGTGATTTTCACCGCGTGCTCATGTAGCAGCTGTTGCCCTTATGTATTATGGGATACCTCTTCACGAAGCCGTCCCGCCCTCTCAAAGAAAGGACACCGCTAGTCCGGGAAACCAGGGCCGAACTCTACACGCCATACCCGCAGTGCCCACAAAAGGCGTGCCCCCACTTCGTAATATTGCAGCAAGTGAAGGCGCTCTGTTCCGAAGAAAGATCACCTACCGCGCCCTTGTATTGCTTGTCAAAAGAAAAGAAAGCCACTCGGCAAGTCGTACATCCAGCAGCTCATATTGCTAGCTTAATGTACTTGCGCTACCGGAACTTAAAAAAAAAATGGAGCACATTCAAGACATATACAAGGACGTCGATGTGCTAACTTGGCTTATTTCTGTTTGCGCGTCTAAATGTATTGAAAAAGGCGGACACGCAATGAATACACATCTTGAGTGCGCACCTCTAGCCCTTTCCACTAACGTGGGTCACTTTCTGCTCTAATAGAAAAGAACGCTGTTCCTATTACAACGCCATCCGCGTGCGTGTTCACTCTGTTGTTCGTCTCTTTAAGTTCCGGTAGGCCAACTATATAGAGCTATGAAGCTGCATGTCCATCTGAGCGCGGCTCTGGTATGGGGCATAGGATAATGCATTCCGATCAATCCGTCATATAGAGAACAGCTATTCTGGCACAGTTGTATACATCGCCCTGTCACGGCGGTCTAGTGGTTATGGTACTGGGCTACTGACCCCAGGGCGGCGGCGGCTGTATTGATAGGAAATGTATTGATAGGAAATAGTATTGATAGGAATGTCAGCTGGACTGAACTGCAACAGTTCCTTTTCCTTTTTGCAGTGATTGTAATTTTCATTACGTGATAACAGCTGATTTGACCAGTACGGCTATCTTGTGCGCATGCCCTCCTTGTTTAAACCAATCGTGCGACTGTCGATAAGCGATGCACCGTGCCTACGTAAAAACTTCTTCCCCGTTCCTTTGGGCTATAAAGCAGTCTTGCAAAAGCTGTTGCCGCGGCCGCGCCTGTTATTGAGCATTTCTAGCTCATTTCTGCAAAGCCGCTTCTGACGCGAAGTCGACCGCCCGGTACGTGAATGTTTGCTCACTGGCAACGCGACTACACGTATTTGTGCATATCATGAATCAATTCACAAAACTCACAGCCTTCCTCCCATCACAAATATAAGAACCTAAGTTCTTCTGTTATATTTTTCTGCTATGTTGCTTCAGCTCGTGCGCACGTGGAGGATTTTATTAGAAGCGATTCTTTTGTTTCAGATTAAACTTCTAGAGATCATGCTTGTTTTCTTTGTAAGTACGGGCTGGCTTCCTTGGCCTTGTCAATGTCGCCACAGAAGCGGCCATTTACTGCAACCTTAGAGAGGCCTGCAGTAAAATTTGCATATTCCGTCTGCCTTAAATTTGTGTTGCTAGGCGAGTGCGTGAATTCATGTCAAGAAGTGTTCCTTTATGAGAACACAATTTGTTCGCATAATTTTGAATTGTAGTTCGTGCAATAACCGATCTACCAAAAGAGCACGTCGAATTCTGTAAAATGAAATGAATGCACGTTAATAGGGTTCAAGAAGTTGTCATGTACGGCACGGAGCGGCTTCTGCTAGACGGTCTGTTAAAATATTCAGTAAATCCTTTCTGACAGCTGCAGCACAGCGTTCGGTGTTATACGGGCCTCATCATGCTACATTTTCAATTGAAAATCGTCGGCAGGTTGTCCCCTTGGCTGCTTATGTACGTAGCAGATAAAATGTCTCAGCAAAAATGTTCATTATCTCCCCATAAACAGTTATTTCCTAGCCCAAACCAATTAGGAACGTACATGCTACATGTCGCACTAAAGCGCCTTCTGCAGGCAATCTAGCGCGACGAGGAAAACGTACTTCGAATGAGAGTGAGCATGTCTTTCTCATATGCCAACCAACTGGTCCAATAACGAGTTTCGCAATATTTTTTGAAGAAGAGACAGGTTCAATATTTTCAAACAGAACAGAGTTAACTTTCTTCGTGTGAACAAAATTTTACTTTTTCAAAGAGTCAAACCTCGAGGAACAATGTGTCAAAGCATAGCTGGGCTTCCTTAATGAAGAGTTGTTTCAACGATTGACCATATGTGCTCCCCGAGTTTAATTGAAAGATACAGCATGAACTTTCAACTCAATGGCACACAGAAAATGTCAAGATCGGCGCTTTGTAGCAACATGTTGATTGCGTTCGCTGCAGCATCAAAACTTGGGAGTCACTTGATGGCTGTGTAATCTTTCAATTGATCAGTGAGGGTTTGACCTTATCGTCTCTATAATATACTTTATATTCTACACTAAGTCTATATGAAAAGTAGTAAAAGAATAAGAAAGGAAAAGCTTTATAATGTATTAGTACAACTGAATAAATCTAAAGGGCAAAAGGCCCTTCCGGTACCACTAAGCGTGAGGAGATTCTGTTTTAAAAGAAGAAAGAACGCAAGGAAAAGAAAGAGAGGGATAGAACTACAAGCGAGCCACGGCCAGGGCACGGGTCCTGGCCGTGTCTCAGAAGACTTATATAATAATTATTACTCGTTTGAATAAATAATGCTCTCTCTGTGTTTGTGCTTCTTCTGGCCTCATCTTCCTTCTTTTCACCTGCAGTTTCTGCGGTTACAGGATGTTACGCGGTAAAGTATTGCCTTTTGTGAGAGTCAAGCACTCCTGCGTCTCCATTTCCCAGGAAAATGTTTACAGGATCTGCTAAGGTTCGACATTGCTAAAGATCCTTCATAGCATTGTTGCTGTACTTTGGATATTGCAATTTAGTCTAACAACTATTAAAATCTGTATATGAACTTAGTGTTGACATCTCTTTGTAGACCGGATGTGTGGCAATTCGGTAGTATTAGTTATTGGCATCCAATGAATCCTTGTGTTTTAGTATAAGTTTCTTTTACTGTTCCCTTGATATCTTGCGCGGATGTAAAGAATAGAATTCTGGAATTTTTGAAATTTTGTTAAAAATTTCATCATAATGAGACAAACCCGCAGACCATGAGGTGTGCTGCAAAGAAAAAAGTGGCACCTGTATGTTCAGTAGTCTAGTTCTGGCGGTTCCCCTATACCTCGTACTTGCTTTATATTGTAGCAGCACCACTGAAGCCCATTACGTCTTACCACACTGGACAGTTCCACACGGTGACCCACATTATATGGTGCGATCTCGGTTATGGAGCAACAGTTCTGATGACTTGAAGTGAAAAGTGGAACCTTTCTGTCAAGTCAACTTTATTAAAACAAATCAGTTGTGTTACATGGTTAAGATATAACAGAAATAGGTCCCATAGTCTCAGAGAAACTGACAGGGAGACCTCCTATCGCTAGCTAGATGGGGCAATTATAAGTAATACAGTAAAACTATGCTGAGTTGTGAGCAATAATGAACACGCTGGAATAGCAGTAACAATACGATCAATACCTAACATAATGGTAACGCTTACTGTTGAAAAAATGTCATGGAAATAATGAAAGCAAATTGCTAAAACAGGCATAACAATTTAAGAATAATGAACAAGTGCGCATGACAAACGCAAGTTGCTTCTTTGTCAGAGGTATCCATTATATATGAGCTAACGTAAAGTACGAAAATTACACGCAAAAGCTGAGGGCTGTTAACTGTTAACTACACAATTCAGATGAATTGATCAATGCCTGAACAATTGCTGCGCGAGGTGAAAGCATGGATGCTTTGCGATGATTTTAAGTCAAAAAGAAACGAATTCCAAATAGCTATGCTAGTAAATAAAGTTGTGAACTTTTCCTTGTTTGTTGTTACGGCCGGCCGGCTATAGAAGATTATTGCACTGCGAAAGCTGGGTAATATTGCTATTAGTTGAAAGAATGAATGAATGAATATGTTTTTATCTTCAATACAGTTTTAAGCGAAGTACATCATTTGCAACATTAGCGACAGTTCATTGGTAGTGAATCGAATGCATCATTTAGACATCGGACACAGCAAACTTATTACATTTATTGACAAATTTATTGCGAGGTACTTGCTCATTAAAAACTTTTAAACAGGGAAGGTATGTTTACTAACAGCGAAATAACATGCACATGGTAATTTCAATATTGCACTCAGATACAGCTCGGGAACATATAACTATTCTCTCTGAAAAACAAAGAACGACAAAAAAGGCAATAAAGAGAGAAATGGACACGACAGAATATGTCTCAACATCACTCCCGCAGACCTTGTCAAAGTAACAATTCTTTCACATTATTTTGAATGCAGTTCTGGTCGTATAGAAGTGAAAGATGTCGTCTAGCTTGTTAAGAACTCATGGTACTTTATACTTCATTGTTTTTTTACCATGACTAGTGCTTTGTTTTCAGTGCAGGTTTCCTCTAAAGTATCATATCGTAAGGAACTGTATACATTAATATTCTCGTGCAGGTATAGCGCACTGCGAAGCATGTACTGCACTAACTTGAAATTATGTACCTCATTTAATTCTGCCGCTCTGTCACGCTGTGGCCTCTCCCCCTTACTAGAGCGTACTGCACGTTTCTAACGCGTTTGTGCTAGCGTCCCCTTAAACGAGAGATCCCAGCGTTCGAATACAGTGTTTCTCATGTCTTTACATGATGATCGACTGGGCGAATTACACGGAAGATTCACGGTTTACCGATGATTCCCTCCGGAGCTTCGCCCACTCATCATCATTCACCCCGTGGATATGCTGTGATTTTTTCGATTGAGTACTTGTATAAAGTGTCGCGCACGAAGTTGTGCAAATAATTATATCCATGCTCTTTCCACCTCCATATTATCTCTCTTTATACGTCAACCTTCCAGGCCACGATATCCTCAAGCGCGTTCGCAAAATGTACGTTTCTGCTAATTAAAGAACATTCTTTTATAAACTCCATTCAGAAACATTACCTGTGAAGGCGTGGTTGCTCAAGGAAGGTATTTTTGTTTCTTCAGTTGACTCCCGCCCCTTCAGTTGACTGCTTTGTGATGTACCAGAGACAATAGAACACTCCTTTATTAACTGAAAGAACGATATTCTGTTCTGGGATATCCTTCAGGAAACTCTCAAGCATGATTTTACCTTTTTATTTTCATACTATACGTTAGCTTACGCCAATATCTCTCTATGAAGTGCCGTTTGATGTCTTTTCTTATGGAATGCATAGCTTGTGGAGAACACGTATGCAGGACCGCAATGCAGGAACAGGCACTGCAACAATAACCCATTTCGTTCAAGTGACCATGCATCTAAAGGACATTTACGACGAACTTGACGTCAGGCCTGAATGGTACCCCATCTTGGTGAGGTGCTCATCGCTAACAGCTATGCTGTGCAACATATTTTGAAGTACTCTCCCTGGAACACTTATGTGCATTCCCTCAGTGAATTTGCGTTTTAGGCTGACAAAGTCATTTGAAGTGTTTGTGCGATTATCGTCGCTTGGTCACTGCAACCAGTACCATATACAATTTTCGAATTACTTAGCGCACTGTAATAATTCCCATGCAAGAAAGAAAGAAAAAACGTTGCGGTGGTCTATCGGTAGATCACCCAACTCCTCTCGTCAAATCCCGGTTGAAGGTTGGTTCAAGTCCGCCTGGGTGGAACTTTTTCAGTGTGAATGCAAGTTCATTTTTTTTTTTCAAAGTTCCACTTCCGTCACAGAAAGTAAGTCATTGATTTCTAGATGGAACCCGGCATAAAACACTTTCGTGTTAAAATAGGAAGAGTATGTATGCTATGCACGTCTAGGCCACGGAGTCATGTACTATTTGCTACGAGCGAGACGCCTCGACAGGAGCGTGCTTTCACCGTGCTCGTAGTCGCCCGGACAGCACCGGTGACCGTACGTTAGTAGTGTCTGCGACGCGAGTGACATAACTACACTGTTTCACTGCACCACGAAGGTAGCTGCTGTAATGTGCGCTTTACTGCTAGAGATCATAAGACTGTCGCATGAACTAAATTGGTTTACAATGACGAGGGGCCATGCGCTCTGTTTCCTTGTTTTGTTTCTTAATGGAGGGCTGAACATGTTATTTGCAGTGGTATTTTACCTAACTCTATAAATATAAGCGCAGCATCTCACGAACCCTATCGGTGCGGTTTTGCTGTTTCTTTTATTTTGTATCAGGTGCGACAGAATCTGTAACCGTAGGGTCGCTATCACGGCTGACATACATCCCTTGCGACAAGGCTGTCCATATATTGGTGCACATGCTTACTTATCTGACGTGCACATGCACGTCACTTATATCTTGTACAAGCGCATTTCGTTTCCTCTATCTGATTACTTGAACGCCGACTGAACACGCCAAGCTTGCGCACAGTTATCGTGCGTAGTAGATGACGAGTGGGCGGTAGGTGGATACGCCTGCAGACAACGCTCATAAAATCAGCTCTGAGCACGGAACAGGCGCAGTTTCCGATAGAGCTTAACGGCGCGGCTGTTTAATTAATATCGTGTTTGCACAAAACCAGCCATGAAGCTATGGGCCATACTGCGTTTCTGTTACGGCCTCGCTCAGCCGCTTGCCCTGTATAGTTTGTAAAACTACAGTGGTACACTTGCCCTGTGCTTAAAGAAGTGAGCGAAAGCCCGTTTGTTAAATTTAGAAGACGCACCTACCTTTTACACACTTGAAAAAGTTAGCACGTCACTTACAAGAGCAAAAATCTTCACGTTCGACAAAACTTTATCCGAAACTTAATGCTTCACGGAGGATGCTAAATGTGGGCAGACGTAGAGGAGACCAGAATGCCATTATCGCACACTACTGCCAAGTGTCTGACCTTTCGGTCTTTTTCTAACCGCAAAAAAGCAAGAATTCCAAAATGTTCCGTGCCAGTGCCATATTTTGTCGTAAACGGCCTATTTTATGAAGTCGCAAAGGCATATGAAGCCAGAAGAACGAAGACTAGGCGAATCCAGGTCATACACATCATTCCCATGCTGGCTCAACCACCTTGTTTGAAACTCCCACAGACACTAGCGCCACATTTCCCTTTACTCTTTTAGTTAGAAACACTATGTGGTCAACCCCCCGCTGTGATGCACGATGATGTGACTTCCGAGATCGCGCAGCCACTCGGCACAAGTCTCGAAGATCACGTTATTGCTATGTAAGTTGCATCACGACTCGCTAGGTGTGTGCGGGGGTGGGCGCCGTGTCATGTGCGGAAATCAGCACCCCTGACCTTTCATCGGACACGGCGCACAAACATGAAACATGTACAATGGACTGTGGAGTATAATGGTTACGTATCCCCATAAATAGCTTTTTTTCTTTTCTTTTTGCTGCTCAATGCAAGTGCGGTGGCTCCCTTGTCGATTCTGTCATCTCTATGCGTCTCTTCGCGCGACCCGTTATTTTTATTTCGTGTGTGTTTCCTTCTTAGCCGACACAATGCCGCCCCGCTTACCCCCCCCCTCCCCCCCCCCCCGTTTTTCTTTCTTTTTGTGTTTCCCTCAAGCGAGGAACCTCACTATTCAGTGTGTTACTTATTTTAGACTATGACCATCTTTGGGAGTCCAACAAAACATATTTCAGATATTAAACACGCAACCTCCTTGGGCAGCAGTTTATTTAATAGGCCTAGAGGCATTTGCGAGGTATTCCGTACTTCTAGTTTTCGTGGCTTCATCTCTCCACAAGTTGCTGCCTCGGAGGTCATACTATATAATTTTTCGGTCGTCTCGTCCCTGCCGTCTTCATCTTGCTTATGGAGTTGCATTTTTTTCGCAATAGCAAAGCCTAGGTGTTATCAAGTATGAGCATAGATTCTCCTTTACCATCTCTACAGAGATTTGATGGGCGCAACACAGGAGTCAGTGGGCCAAGGTGACATTTAATAGAGCACCCATAAAATTTTGTACAAACATTCCGGAGCAAACTGCGGCACTAGTACCTGTGGGCCGTGCAGTCTGTATGCTCAAGCCAGCTTGAAAATAATGAGTGGTACGTAGAATGGCCTCTTGTTCGCTCTTACGGCTTTGTACTAATTTGTGACATTAAAAACAGTGAAGTTGAAAGAAGATACTGCGTTGTAAATTCAACGTATTTGGGAAAGTTATGCTTGTGCAAGGTATGTAACGGCTTGACGCGCTCAGGAAAATTTAAACTGATATTTACTTTCCGCTAAATTCATATAGAGGACTGTTACAGAAATCGTGATAATTAACCTATAAGCAACCACTTGAGGGCATTATTTATAGCCGAAAGTCGTGCAGCGAAACAGTTTTTGAAATACTATTCTTTTAGACCTTCGAAAAGTTGATCCTTAACTAAAACATTGATCACCACATTTCGATGTCAATATCTCCTGCGCATTGTGTAGAGAACAAGAATATGGACTAAAGCGGAGGGTCTATCGCTCGCCGTTTTAGACACTGTACCCCTCGGCAATGAATTTGAAAAACTCCCATGGGAAAGCAAACTTAAAGATGATTCTCAGGAATATTAGAGCACGCAAGCGGATTCGATGGCATAAAGACGAACACAACAACTGCGGATGAACGTGAAGAAAACTGATGGAATTCACGGCGAAAAACAAAAGCAGGAGCTCGAAATCGATAACCACGAGCTAGGAACTGTAAAACAGCACGTGCATCCGGTTAATTATTGACATATGAGCCTACTCATCACAGGCATATCAACCAACAAATAAGGATAGATTCACGCACCTATGCTAGATATTCTGAACCAATTCACGGGCACCAGTACCATTATCCCTAATGCAGAACGTGTACAACAAATGCATATTGCAAGCTACACATCTTTGCGGCCATTTAGATAGATATATCGAATAGATACCACGAGATGGTATTCGCAGTCCTCTCGTGGACAAGGAAGGCTCAGATGGGTAGAAAGCTGGTGCTTGCTCAACGAAGATCCGTTGCCCAGGAACGTACCTTAAAGAGGCTGATGTATATGATGTTGACATTAGTGAATGAAATCAGTGTCAATAATTCTTGCTGTAAATAATTCTTGCTGTAGGGAGCACACTTAGCCGTGCTCCCTACGTAGGTTGCAGAAATTGGGGTCCTTTCCTAACCGAACCACGATCATCATCATCGTGATCCCTTTTAAATGCGAAGCATTTCTTAGCGAACTTCGGCGAGTTTGAGCGTATCTATCTATCTCTCTATCTATCTATCTAGCCGCCTACGATTTTGTGCTCTCCTGGCCGTTTCGCTAATCGGATGTTTACGAAAATTGGTATGCCACATCATGACTACATGACGAACATAAATGATAGGTCATAACATGAAAATCATGATATGCATGTCATGAGCGGCATGATTTACATGCCACGGTCTTAGGGCTCTCCTGGCCGTTTCACTAATGGGATGTATGCGAAAACTGGTATGCCACAACGTGACTGCCTCGCGAACATAAATGGCCGGCCTTAACATGGAAATCATGATATGCATGTCATGAGTGGCATGATTGACATGCCAATGTCTTAGTGCTCTCCTGGCCGTTTCGCTAATGGGATGTATGCGAAAATTGGTATGGCACAACATGACTGCCTGACGAACATAAATGGCAGGTCATAACATGAAAATCATGACATGCGTGTCATGAGCGGCATGATTTACATGTCGCAGTCTTGGTGCTCTCCTGGTCGTCTCGTTAATGGGATGTATACAAAAATTGGTATGCCAGAATATCACTGCATGGCCAACATAAATGACAGGTCATAACATGAAAATCATGACATGCATGTCACGAACGACATGATTTACATGCCACGCGTTTCGTTAATTGGACGTATACGCAAATTGGCATGCCACAACATGACTGCATCACAAACATAAATGACAGGTCATAACACGAAAATCATGACATGCATCTCATGAGGGACATGATTTACATGCGATGGTCTTGGTGCTCTCCTGGCCGGTTCGTTAATGGGATGTATAGGCAAATTGGCATGCCACAACATGACGGCATCACAAACATAAATGACAGGTCATAACACAAAAATCATGACATGCATCTCATGAGGGACATGATTTACATGCGATGGTCTTGGTGCTCTCCTGGCCGGTTCGTTAATGGGATGTATACGAAAATTGGTATGCCACAACATGACTGCATGGCGAACATGACTGACAGGTCACAACATGAAAATCATGATATGCATGTCATGGGGGACATGATTTACATGCCACGGTCTTGGTGCTCTCTTGGCCGTTTCGTTAGTGGGATGTGTAGGAAAATTGGTATGCAGCAATATGACTGCATGACGAACATAAATCACAGTTCATAACATGTAAAGCATAACATGCATGTCATGGGCGGCATGATTTACATGCGAGGCGTTTCGTTAATGGGATGTATACCAAAATTGCTATGGCACAACACGACAGCATGACGAACGTAAATGACAGATCATAACATTAGAATCATGACACGCGTGTCATGACCGGCATGATTTACGTGCCATGGTCGTGGCGCTATACTGCCGTTTCGTTAATGGGATGTATGGGCTCCGTCTACTGACCAGAGGGCGCTACGTAGCCGAGGCGACCGCGACGCGTGCGTTTCTTCGCTGCTTTCCGGGCATGCTGCGAACCACACGAACGCTCGCGGCGTCGCCCTTTGGAACAGTTTGCCGCAGGTGTGGAGCGCGCGTCTCAAAGGAAATGAAAGAAGGTGGGACGGGCGGCCGCTGCTTCTATAGAGTTGGCGACGCGCATCGAGTTCGCGTATTTCCTTGTCACAGTCTGCCCAATTTTGCTTCTTCTCTCTGCCAGGCAGTGCATTCTGGCGCTGATGTCGCAGATGGAAAACTCGACTGCACGGAGGCTATACGAAAATTGGTTTGGCACAACATGACTGCATGACGATCATAAATGACAGGTCATAACATGAAAATCGTGACATGCATGTCATTAGCGGCATGATCTACATGCCACTCGTTTCCTTAAAGAGATGTATACCAAAACTGCTATGGCACAACACGACTGCATGAAGAACGTAAAAGACAAGTCATAACGTTAGAATCATGACATGCGTGTACGAGCGGCATGGTTTACATGCCACAGTCTTGGTGTCTTGTGGCCGTTTCGTTAACTTCATATGTACCAAACTCGGTATAGCGAGACAACAATGCAAATCCATTTTACGTTCCTTATGCGTGCTTCGCATTTCCGTGATTCCCACTGCACGTGGGATCTGCCAATCTTTTAGGGGCGAAGCTCCTTAAGGCGTGGGTCGTGCGTCCATAGTAGTAGTAGTAGTAGTCGTCGTAGTAGGTAGCCTCCGGCGCGTGCCTGCCGGAGGGCACGCATGCGCCGAGGGCGAGCGCGTGGCTCCCGGCGCTCGCCCTCGCCGCGAGGGCCGAGAGCCACGTGCTCCCCGGCAAACTCGACACTGCCCCGGCAAACGCGAGAGACAACGTTGGCGCAGGCAGCGTCTCCTAGCGAGTTTCTTGATTGAGAAATACCGACTGCTCGCGTTGGAGAAGCGTTCACCGGCAAAACCCATTACACACACACACACACACACACACACACACACACACGTATATATATATATATATATATATATATATATATATATGCACGGGATCTTCACTTGCAATGAAGTGCCGGTGGGAGATTTCACTTGTGCATTGTGCATAGTTGAACCGTGAGGATTCGTAGCATGCGCGTTAACTAAATTAATCCGGAACTCGGCACGATCTACGATGCACATCCCGAGCTTCGCCCACTCATCATCATTCACTCCGTGGATATGCTGTAATTTTTTTATAAAATGGGCGCGGCGTCAGATGACTGGACTGATATTTTTCTTGCTAAGTCGAGAAGGGGATCTCATGTATGTATATTTATCAATCCTTTACGCTCATTGAGAGTCTGATACAATAACCTTATTCTGATCATCTCTCTCCTAATTTCTAACTATTCTAAATCGCACGAACTTAGCATTTTAGTAACGGAGGTAAACTTTCAGTTTCTATAGCTTATGAACCGGACATCGGGCCTTTGAACGCTTTTAGTTGAATGATTAGACCTTGCTGATGAGGATTCCACACTACTGCAGGATATTCCAGAAGAGAAAAGTCACAATTAGCTAAAGAACTTGTCCTTCCTCTAATTTCATCAATATAAGTTGTGTTACGGTTAATGTAATACTGGTATCTAGTGTAAACACCATGTGCAGAGCTTTCTGAAACGCACACGTCCCGATAGAGCGAATTCGCTATTCCCCGAGAGCGACGAAGCCGGTACATAACATAATTGTGAACCGCATCAACGACTTCGGCATTAAATCCCGGGCATGACGATACAGTTTAGACAAACGAATTAAATACTGAGCTTGATGACTAACAGGCAATGCCTGGAAGTTAAGAGGATGCTCACAGAATCCATGCATCCATCCATCTATCAATCGATCTAACTATCCATCCATACATCACCCTTGCGTTTATCCGTTAGTGCAAACCCTGGTCCATCTTTCAACTGGAGTAGCTACTCAGGGAGAACGGCTCTCTCTTTCAAACAATACAAGAGGTGCTCCTTTCAAAAGGAATGAAAAACTATCATGTCTTTTCCATCAGCGATACTGCACTTCGTTTACGCGACCGAAAAATTGTTCATTTCTCTTTGCTTATAGATGCGCTTAGAATAAAACCCGCGACAACTGTGTAATCGTCCTAGGTATTCATTGCCATTAGTGTTGGCAACGGTCACACGTGGAATGCTCTTTTATTTATACTCATACAATCAACAGGTAGCACACTATAACGCATGACAATTTTTAGCGCTATGGTGAGGGGCAAAATATATCATGCGGGCACACGTGCGTGCGCACTCTCAAAATCAAGACGCTGATCTACAGTGATACTGCTCCGAAGCTTTTTTTGCTCCCGGATTTCCGCCTTTGACGGCGTTCTGTTGATGCAGGATGCTCTGGCACTTCTTTTTATAGATGAGGAGTCGTCTGGTTGACCACTTTTCGAAGGCTGACATACAATGGTGGGCCGAAGCGGCCACATCCGACGAGTTCCAAACACGCAGTTCATATTGGTTGGTGTCACCTATAAGGGGAAGACCACAATCCAGTTATCTTATTCGGTGGGGAAAGCTTAACATCTCGGCTTCAAGTATGTGCGAACAATACCCATGTTCATAAAGAAGCAATAGTAGGCACGTAATATTAATTGGGACGCTAACGATAATCGTGATGTCTCGTATACAGTCCCTGCCTCTCTCTCCCTTAACGGATAGAGAATTCAAGTTTTTCCGTACGTTTTTTTTTTCTTACATAAAGTGCATTACCGCGAAAGGTGCCCGGGCTCAACCGCGAAAGGTGCCTGGGCTCAAGGGACCTGGCAGAGACAACTGATTCGTAGCCCATCAAGACACACAGCAATATGACAGTACTGCGACGTTAGACTGCCTCGTTTTGCTTGACTGTCAAGTTAAAGGATTGACAGTGAGATAGTCATGAACTCAAAGTATTTCTTTACCTTAGTTCGAGGAGAACATATGACAAAAGCTTCAGATGGACGTTTCGGTGGTTAAGCAAACCACCGAAAGATGGGGCTACCAGTTCATCGGTTGCCGCCAAGGGCTCCGGTAAACCTGTGTGCGCAATCATAAAGAAGTCTGCGCACAAAGTGGGCAACACCGGCGGCTTTTTTCACCATGTTCTGATATCGATGTTTTCGTATAGTACCGATAGTCCTGTAGCAGCCAGGGTGGTTCAATTTGCTCAGAAACGCACCAATAATTTTCAATAACCGACCGATAGGCGTGTTCAAACCGAAACCGAAACGGGTAGACGCTTCTTGCAGCGTATGCGATGACGTCACAGCCTCCCCGCCATCAGAAATATGGAGAAAAGTGACAGTGGCGACGCCATCCGATGATGCATTGAGTTATGCGAGAGTTTCTGAACTTTACAGGGACAATTTGAACGCTGAAGTACCGCAGTTTTGCTTTTGAAGTCCCGCATGCTCGCGTAGGCACCGTTGAAGGTGATTACGTCAAAAACAAAGGGTGGCCCGCAGGAGAATTCGCTAAAAAATTTTGAAATTCTGTTCCAGGAGATCTAAATGACTTGAAACCGCCTGGTTTGGCATATAATATTGCAATGCCGAGGAGAATACATATTGAAAATTTTATTGAGATCAGTGGATACTGAAAAATCACCGGAGTTGTCCTTTAATAAATACGCGCTCCGAGTGCCCTGTAACAATGGTGACCTAAGCTCCTCGACGTAGCTCGTAGCGTATGCAAATGGAGAATACGCAAGCACGTCACAGGGAGCTGTTCCCAACGTATACCGTTCGAGCACGGCAGGTGGCGGAGATGCGGTTTGATTCTCTGTTTTACCACGGCAGTATTTTTTGCCGGGGTACACCACGGCGCCATATGTCGCTACCGCGACGGATATGAAACTGTAAATCAAACATGTAAGGAGAATAAAGAAAGCTACTAGGAAAAACTTCCGTTGATGAGCTGCGTTTAAACTCACAGCCCCCCGCGCCATGACGAAAGGTGCCCGGTGCGCTACCACTGCGCTAACGGCGCACATGCTCGATGCTGTACGAACGCGCCTTCTTGTCTCGTCAAGCTGAGCACGCGTGCATCCAGGAGCACATTGTCTGGAACTGTGCCGCCATCCAGGAGAGGCATAGTGAATCACTGCAGCTTTACTTCGTCTCTCCTGGATGCCGATACCACTCCACGCGCGTTTCAAGGTCCGTCTCATTGAACACGTGCAGAGCGGCGCGCATAGCCGCATTCGTAAAACTTCAAGCTGTGCTCGAATCTGTACTACTGTAGTACGGCACCTGCCACTTTTCTTCGTGGGTGGCATTACCCGGTCGACCGCTCTGCGAGCGTGATGGGAACAAGAAAACTGCTGCGTGAGGCGCCATACCATGGCAACGACGTTGATGGGTCAATGTGGCGCAAGTAAATCTCGGCATTTACTGCCCATTTATTATGTAAACAAAAGGACAGAAAGTTGAGCGAGTTGGCAAGGATCCATAGTCAAAAGAAGAGGCGTGCAAGACACGGACACAAGGGGAGAAGTGAACAACACGAACGCGGTGTTGTTCACTTCTCCCTACTTCACTTACCACAAAGGGTTGTCCCCTGATGCCATGGAGACAATGTGTCAATGTGGGTTCATCCACGTCGCACGGTGCCGTACCAGCGAAGCACCGATAGCATTGGGTAAGTTCACCTCGATGTAACAATTAACATTCCGCTGTTTATGCGAAGAAACATTTCACTTTGGAGTTATACCGATTCCTCTTACAAATGCGTCAGCTACGTTTCTTTTTTTCTTGGCTTACGTTTCAGTATCCGCAATAGTTCCCGTAGTTTCGCACTGCTTTTGCACACGACGTGGATGTTGTTCACCAGATATCAAGCTAGAACGGCTTTCTCTGAAAATCGACAAGTACAAAATCGCGACCTTGCAGCGGTAAGCATAACAAGTAGTTTGTGCGATGTTCAGAACAGGTTCCTTGCTGGAATCCGCGCTCTTGAAAAAAAGACGCACATCTTCCATCTGCACCGGTTCACCTTTAACGGCTTACCTTTGAAACATCATGGTAACTTGGCTGCGCCCTGTCTTTTCTGTAAGAGCAAGACGTCCTTTGACAGCGAAGCTTTCGAAGCTGGAGGTCGACTTTTTCTCCTATCTATGCTAATGCAAGAGTAGAAATGTCGACACGCCCTTGTCACCGACCCGGAGTGCTATCGTGGACAGTGTCAAACTCCGCCATCTCGTCAAATTGTATAACGGCGTGCTTTTTAGCCAATCAGGGAGCCCGAGTCTGCACTCTGGCCCAATTCGAGTTGTCAGTATTGCGGAATTTGAAAAATATGGCGGAATATAAAATGCACAGGGATAGCCACCCCCCCCCCCCCCTCGATCTGCGGGATTTGTGAGCGCTCGTCTTCCCTTGTGCGCCACCCAAAACATGATGGTAATGACCTTAGAGCCAATGTGCGATAAAGCGTAGAAAAGATTTAGCTCGAAGTTGCGGCTTCGATTGCCCCAGCCGTTGCTGCATTTCCATAGCGCGATATGCGAATAAAGGGAGAGGAAGTAAAATAAATAAATAAGTACATAAATAAGGTGCTTGGGCGCATGGTGAAGTATCAGGCGCGGTAAGTAGAAACTGAAAGCTCGAACCTCAACTAAGCCCATTCTGACATGATATTACGTTAGTTTGCGACAGATGATAAATAGAATATAAATAAAAAAACAGCTAAAGAATTCCGCTAGACCAATCAAAGTCAGGATTGCGCGCAGTGGAAAGGCCCTCCAGGACACGCTTGCGTTAAGCCCGTTGGTACACGTGATAGCGAAGGTGAAGTCTCGAGTTTACCAGAAGCGAAACCCAGGCCGTAACTTGTCCTCGACCCACACTCATGCCATTAACCAGCTTTGCTCTCCCAAGTGATTTTAGCTCACGGAAGGAGGAAATAAATGTATTAAGTCCGGAGGAAGCCCTCCCCACCCACTCTTGCTTTAGTGGTCGGCAGGGGTCACGGGCCGCACCCATGTTGGGACGAGAAGCCCGTGAGCCTCCGCCCTTTCGGGAGCCCTCTGGACGGCCCGGAATTGTGTCTGGTGGTGGCCGCTTCGAAGCGAGTCTTCCCCGTCTTCTCCTGTGCTCAACTCGGGGCCGCTTAACGCGGAGCATTGCCAAAGCATGTGCGATAGCGACCAGCACGATTATCCGCAATCCGGGCAGTACGGCTCTAACTGGATAAAATTTTAACTGCGAAGCATTTCATGGTGATATTGACTACATTTGATATTATCTGTATAACCGCCTGCCTCTCGGTGCTGTCCTGATCGTCCCGTTCAGTTGGTATGAACCAAAATCGCCATGGTAGGGTAGCAATGTAGGACTAGCATGAAATATTAATCTAAACGTCGCTAGCACCGTATACATGTCATGCACGCTACGAATGACGCCATTACATTGCGCAGAACTCGGTGCACGGTCGGCGGGTATCCACCGCAGATGATTACCTGTTAACATTGCTGTTCATGCTAATAAGGACTAACTGAAATAGGTATTGAAAATTGCGAGTGGCGCTTGCATATATTAAACCCTTGGGCGTCGAATGGAGAAATTATTTATTACGTATTTTGAGTATACAGCATGCATAAATTGGGGAATGAAATGTAAAAAAAATGTGGCTGATCCCTCTGTGAAAGGAACTGGTATAAAACCAAAGTGAAATGTATCTTCGCATAAGCAGTTGAATTTTATTCTTATGTCGAGGGGAACTTGCCGAATGCTCTTAGTGTTTCGCTGGTACAATGCTGTTTGACGTGAATGAACCGCCGTTCACACATCACCTCCATAACATCAAGTGCGGACACTGTGGTAAATGAAGCAGTTTCCCTAATGAATGGGCACAGTCTATAGTATATGCCGCTCGACAGAGGTATCTGTTATATTTACTGGCGCCACGTACATTGCCCCGTCAACCGCGTTGTCGTGCTCTGGCGCCTAAAGTGGCAGTTTGGTTGTTGCCATCACGCTCGAAGAGCGGTCCGCGGGGAAACGCCACCCACGAAGAAAGGTCGCGGTGCCCTGCACGAACGCGGCTTTGCGCGCGGTACAGCACGCGTGCTTGGAGGCGGACTTTGGAACGCACCTGGAACGGTGCCGCCATCCTGGAGACACGAAATAAAGCTGCTGTGATTCACATTGCCTCTGCTTGATGGGGACATTGTTCCATGCAATGTGCGCCTGGACGCGCGTGTGCTGAGCCAGACTAGAGAAGAAAAAATACAAGGCCCGTTCGTGCCGCATCGAGCATATGCGGAGTTAGCCAAGAGTTAGCGCAGTGTTAGCGCACCGGGCACCTTTCGTCGTGGCGCAGGGAGCTATGAGTTCGATTCACAGCATATCAACAGAAGTTTTTCAAAGTGTCTTCATTGTTCTTACATGTTGACTTGACTGCATCATATTCGTTATGATAGTGACGTATGGGGTCGTGCTGGACCCCGGCATAAAACATTTTCGTGTTGAAACAATCAGGAACTGTATTTTGGAGGCAGCGCCAATAAGAACTGCAAAATGTTCCAAAAGTATTTCTGTGTGTGGTAGGTACCCTTTGGAACGCGGTTCTATGCAGAGCGCCTTCGGTGCTCGGGAGTCCCAAAATCCGAGTCAGAAATGTCATCGCTGTTGGTGCCAAAAGACCGGGCAGTGCGTTTGTTCGTATCACTGCTTTGCCGTGCACCTAAATAGCTCGTCGAAAACTCCATTAAGGAGCAAAGCGTGGACACCTTGTGAGCGCCAGTGGAAGGAAGGTAGCTAAGAGCAGTGCCATTAAAGATAAAAAATCAAGTTCTGCCTGCATCCGTTGCGATCACGCGGTGACGCCAAAATTGCCAGAATGTGTTGCCATAGGTGTTGCAGACCGCGCGACGAGCTGAAGCTAGAAATCAGTGCTGCCTTCTTCTAATAATACTGTGGTTTGGTTAAGGAAAGGGCACTGATTTCTGCAGCTCATGTGGGGAGCACGGCCAAGCGTCCTTGGGGGTAGGGAAAATGAAATAAAAGAGATAGAGGGGAGAGAAAGGCCATAGTGGAGGGCTCTGGAAATTGTCGCCACCTGCGGTTCTTTAACGTGCACTGACAACGCATAGTACACGGGCTTCTGGCATTTTCGCCTCCACTGAAAATACGACCGCCGCGCCATGAGTCGAGACAGCTTTTGTTAGGTGTCAGCCGAGCACCGCTGACTTTCTTTGTGAGATAAGCAGGCTCTACTTATCTCCCAAAGATGGCAGCACAATGAAATGTCAAGCGCTCCCTAAATCCTACGATGTCGCTACATCTCCCAGTATCATTGCCTTTCCCATACCACCATGGACTGTTAACCGTGCTCCTGACATTGGCAGCGCCAGCGTCCATTCCCTGAGCGAAGCACAATCCATCCCCCAGAAAGCATGAATCGTCATTAAGGACTGATATTTCAAACGGACGTTCGAAGCCATGCCCGTAAGGCAAAGACCTTGTGGGCTAGAGAAATCCTCAGCGAGAGAAAGGCGCAATGTCTTATGTCGAAAGTGGCACTGGAAATGCGCAAACAGCATCCGCAACCACTGGCGACAGAAAGATTTAAAACCAAGAAAGTCGTTCCGCTCGATCCCTACGCTGTTTAGCAGCCCTCATTTGTAGGCCTCTTCGAACAGTGAATACCAGGAAAAGGATGTCCCCTTTGTTGCAAGCCGAGTTAAATCAGTTTGGTAAGAGCTCGAGTTCTTGAATATTTATTGCCTTTTCTGTAGCCGTTCTCCATTTCCCGACCAAAGCGCCAGCAAATGCATCTAGTGCTTCATGTCCAACAAACCTCACCGCTCACACAGCCCCGCCGAAAGCCGCCGCGCATCTTATGTGAAGGCGAAATGCATTCCTCATTTTATAAAGACATTCCTTCGTTTATGTTCCATTTATTGTCAGTGTTCGATCAACCTCACGTGAACTTAATTTGACAAAGCCCTAACTTTAGTATTAAATGACATGTTACTCATGGATTTCCAGTGCACGTATATGTTTGGGCGTGGAACGTTAATACTGCCCCACGTGACTTTATAATTGTGAATCGTGTCGTAAATAGGAAGTGTCGAGTGTTTCATGTCGTGACTTAACGGTCATCTAAATCATGTACTCGTAACCTCCTACGCCAAATTTTGGTAAATAAAAAGTGAACAAAGCGCAGATTTTGAGTTTAACACCGTAGCTGTTCAAGATTGGAGCAAAATCTCTCGTAGGAGGCCTTCTCATTTAACAGCAGAGCCGTCACTCAGAAAACAAAAGGGGGTGAACCGCTCCTGCTCTTGAGTCGCTACCCACGCTTCCACAATACCGATTATGCGGAGCACAATACAGAAAGAAATAAAGAATCAAACAAAAGAAGTGAACGAGGTGGGAAGGAAGGAGTTCGGGAAAAAGAGCAAAATAACGAGAAGTCTCCATTTGACCAGATGTGAAAAAGCGGACGTGAGCTTGCTCTTGATCCACTACCCGCACCTTGGGCCCAGCCCTAAGTGGGATTGATAGTGACAGTGAAACGTGATAGTAAACGTGAAGACAAAAGAAAATTGAGAGAAATATAGCTCCGAGCCGAGGAAGCCGCCCAATCCCAAGTGCTCGCGGCCGATGCCTCAGCCTGGGTTCAAGCCCGCCCAGATTTATCATCGCCGGAGATTTGAATAAACTTGTTTGTGTGTCTGTCTGTCTAATCCACGCTGTGAAGGTGGTTAGACAGCGAAGCTATTAACTACACCCACAAGGATTACCAATTGCGACGGCGCTTGAATTTCACGTGCATTTTAACGGCATGCATACACTGGGCGTTGTGTGCGAAAGCTGCTGAGTCTTGCCTACGACGCTGCTGAGAAAGTCGGCTTTGTTCTTTTCGTCAAGCATTATGTTCACGCTGTTCTTCTGGCATCTTTGCGTAGTCTATGCATGCTAGCCTGCAATTAACTGAGTGAGTTGCCAGGCCGGTCTCTGGTCCAGCAGCCAGCCGAGCCGCCGCTAGAGTCATAGACACCGGTCGCGTTCCGCGTCGGCATCTCCTGTACGTGTTCCACTATCGCCTCATTCACTCCTCCTTTCTACCTCGCTTCACCTATGCTGCGCGGCGCTTATTTTATTAACGGTACAGGCGAGGGATGGCGTAACACCACCGCACCGGATGACTTATGCACAGGCGCCGTGCTCCCCTTGCCATGCGCCTCTCCTCCTCTCCACAACGCTATCTTGGTTCGCCCCCTTCAGTTCAGTACGCCGTCACCGGAACGGTAAGTGGGTGACGACACCGGTGACTGTCTAATGACACCACCCGCGACGCCGCGTCGGGCATATCTGCGCAGACTGCCTGGACGACAAAATACATGAGGACATGTGAAGTGTCGACAACATTTAGATGGCATCAAGTCATCTAAATGAACGCAATCCGCCCTCCCACATTGCCTCATTCCTTATAATACAACTCGGCAACACCAGTTTGCAGCACACCTCCGCAACAACAATCTAGCCAAAAGAAACGCTTTCGCGGTTCTCTTCTCATAAGAATATGCTTCGGGATCGTGGAATTTTTTTTAGCCTGGCGTTTTCTGTTGACGCAGACAACAAGACGAAAATTTTTTTAGCTCGCAGAGGTTAAAAAGTCCCGGTTTGCGCAGTTGAGAAAAGCGGACCCCCGCTTGCTCGTGGCCTGCTACCGCTATCCTTGCCCTCAGCCCACTGCTACATGACGCGATAGCAAACTTGACGCTCTTGTCCTAGATTCACCATTTACGCAGTTCGCAGAGCCATGGAAGTAGTTTACTTTCTGGTGCCGTTACTTTTATCGACTCTGCCGGATTGCCACAATTCTCGTCTCATCGGGCACTTAAGACCTTCTCCTTTCCAGGATATTCAAGAATAAGTGGTATCCCTACACACTCTGCTGACTTTTAACGGTATTGAAAAGCCAAATGAAACGAAAAACACTTACCTAAAAAGGAAGACATTGATAGAACATGAATCACAGCGCACTTGTAGGTTTTATTGAAAAATACAATTTCGTTCTTCATTTTGTGACGGCTGCCTGAAATGAAACGCAAACCGATGAGGACGCCGTTGTTCTGCAGGGGGAAGACCAGTATAAGTGTTACGCTGAAGGCGGAGACGTTGCCTCAGACGAGCACCGATTTCTTAAAAAGAAAGGACGCTATTTTCAGCAGCCCTTACGGGAGCACGACTCTGCGTTCGACGGGGTAGGGGTAAAGGAGTAAACGAATGGAAAGCAGAGAGCAGGCTGCAGAAGAGGAATCCGAAAATTTTCACCACTTGGGATTATTTAACTTGTGACACCGAGCACTACACAGGCCTTCTCGCCTGTATCGGCAATGCCAATGCAGCGGCCTTTTTTGAACCCCCGTACTGCGGTTCCGCAGTCGAGCACCATAGCCACTAACCGCACCGGTGGATTGAGAACGTTTTATTTTTGGCTAATAAAGAGGGGGCAGTGAAAACAGGGAAAAGACGGATAACAAGAAAAGCAAAATAAAGAAACGTGCGTGCGCGTCCGTGTCTGGTGCCTACCGCAGTAATCATCAATTACAAAAAAATTCTGCACAGCCAATGGACCTAAAAATACACGCATTTTTAGTAAAAAGGCGCTTTTCGTCGACCGGCACTTGATTATCTACGGCATGTGGTTTGACAACGTAACAACGCCACGGAATGCACCCTTGCTATCGAGTTTGTGCAGCTAAATGTATTTTTCATAGCATCAACGAGACAGTGACGGTCATTTCTTGCAAGGTATGAGATTGTATGTCTCCACCTTGTGAGTAATGCACACTGCAAAAACTAAAACCACTGGCCGAATTATTACGAAAATGATTTTGTGCACACTAGTTAACAGTACTGAGGACCCCATTTTTACATTCTGCACTTAAAGCAAATGTATAATGCTAGGTTTATTTTTTATTCATATGTAATTATTAATTCTTATTAATCCTTATTTAAGAATAGTCGTACATGGTCAACACGACAGCAAACAATAATGAATTGGTCGCATCGTTGGAGCGCGCATGGACTTTTAAAGCAGTGGCATAAGGTAACTGAGTACTTTGTATGTACTGCATAATACATTGCTATAAGAGCGGACGGCACATACCTTAAGAAATCTAATAGAAATAAGAAATCTGATAAAAATCTTATAGCAATACGAAAGCCATGAGTGGTGCGAGAAACCCATCATTTAAAATGCGTAAAATATAGAGAAGGCTTATCTCGAACATGCTGGTTCGATAACCGCGGCCACGGCTGGTTATCAGTAGCGTAAGAAAGAAGCTATGAAAGAAAGAAGGAAAAGAAGCGTGTCAGTGTACGGTAAAATAGGTGTCAATAACTTCAAGCCTTCGCCATTGCATCTTTGCCGTTACGACAGTCTCACAGCCTGGAACTAATGAGAAGGTTAGCTTTTCGTATATGCGCGCAGCGTCTCTTATAGCGGAGGCAGTGCTATAGTGGCAATATGCAATGAAGTCTGAAAGTATTATTGAGGTACTCACCCGGTGAATGAACGTAGGCAACGTCTTTCTTATCATATACGGCATACAAAGGGATTTCCACCCTGCAAATCGAAAAATATAGACTCCAGCACAGCGTTACAAACAGCGCTTGAACTTGACCTCACCTGCGTTCTTTTCCGTCTAAAAAGTAATGAGTGTATTCCAGTACTTTTTCTGTGGATGAGAGCATTACGTCTACTTCGCACGTACAGTGACCACGTCCTGATATAATGAACGTCCATATTGGTGACTCCGTCCATAAAAACTGAAAAAAAGAGAACAAAATATTTATAGAAATGAACCTCTCAATATTTCAGCTTTTTTTCTAACCCACTCATATCCCAGCCTTTCCATCCAAAGTATTGTTGCAGATGTCTGCTCTTTGTGTCTCGACTGCGGCGGATACAGCGATTTCAACTACATGCTCTGGGAAGTGCCTCTCTAAACATCACGCGGCTCAGGCGATCTCCCAAGACACCTTTTAGTCCCACTTCAAGAATCACGACTGGTTCCATCAACTCCAGGCAGTGCAGAATGTCCATGATGCGGCGGTGAGGCTCGGCCTTCCTGTTACGACATGGAAGCTCCCCGCGGCCCTCCCTCAGTAACAAGGGGGCAGTGATTTCTTCGGGACCCCTACGAGGTTCACTACCTACCTACCTACATTGCCCATGCACAATGGAGATTTGTGTGCGCGCAATGTGTATATGAAGCAAAGCTGGAAAGGTAAAGCTTGCGTTGGCGTCTTATTTATTTTCATAACCTTTGAACAGTGCCATTCAACAGACTTCCCATCCAGTTATTGTGAGCAGCAAGTTTTCGTGTCCCTTAACTGTAGCCATCTAAAGACCTAAAGAAGTGGAGCGGCGTTCGTCAAGCAGAAAGTTGTGCATAATGGAGCAACTTGCTCGCTATTTCCGCCGTAACGAGGCCTACGGGCAGCCGTCTTTGCACGTTTCGTGGGCTGCCTGACTAACGGAACAACTATGCCGTAGGCTCGTATACCACGTGATGTTCACGAAAAGTGCACGTATTCTCGCACTGTTGCCAGTGCATGACGTTCTAATCTCCGGTCATATCGGAGCAGATAAAGTACTTTGCCACTTTCACGAAATGTCTTACTGGCGAAAACGCCTTTTATTGCGGAACGTAAGGACATCAAACGATTATGCAAGATCCGGCACTTTGACTAGTATGCCAGCTATGAGCACGTGTTCGGGCACATTCGTCAATGTCTTATTGAAAACACTGCTGTCGACGGCACGCCTGTTGACACACAAGTTGACCACACTTAAGAAACACAGCAGGACACTCTAACGAAGGGAGACAGCCCTACAGAAACCTTAGTGAAAGCTGTCACTGAAACGAAGCCTCTTGCCTGCACTCGATGCACTACTATGATAAAGAGGCATGGCCCGTAATGGGGCGCGCCGCAGCTCTTGCAGCTGCGGCGCGCAAGAGCTGCGGCGCGCCCCACTACGGGCCAGTATTTTGTATTGTATTTCGCCCCTGTCTGTCAAAGCACAGCCGCCGTTATACACACACACACACACACACACACACACACACACACACACACACACACACACACACACACACACACACACACACACATATATATATATATATATATATATATATATATATATATATATATATATAGCAGAATTGACGGTGCGCCTCTTAAAGAACGACGGTTTATTACATCAACGTTTCGGTCGGGGCCCGACCTTTTTCTAGACATGTTAACCACAGGCCAGTATGGCCTTATATAGCACACTTTGTCTGGTAGTAAGGAGAGAAGGACAGGGATGGGAAAGAGAATGAGGGGGGTGACAATATAAGCAAATAACAAAAATTTAAAAAATAAAGATAAGAATAAAAAGATTGCTGGGATCTTCGCTGGAACAAAAGATGAGCAAGTCAAGGAAAAGCAACTCGCACGCACGCACGCACGCACGCACACACACACACACACACACACACACAGAGAGAAAGAAAACAAAGAGAAAGGGGCGGAAATGACGGAGACAGCGAGAAGGACGAGTGCCGTCCGCCGCGCCAGCGCTGTCCGAGTCCGTAGACATTTTAAAGAGCAATCCATCAATTAGGCATTGTATACCGTGGTGCCGGCTTATGTCTGGCGAAACTAACGACACTTTCACTGGCGTACCTTATGTGGTTTGGCTATTGCCTGTGGTGCCGCTGCACAGCTACGTGCCCGAGGAGGGAAGAACGGGGGCCGTATTCGGGCATGAAAGGCACGGCACTCGTGTTCCTGATTGCAGCCACATTTGCAATTCACACTCGGTGCTACAGCGCGGCGGGGTAGGGTAGACAAGAGAGAAGAAAGGGCGATATGAAGGAAAAGAGCCGCATAGAAAGATGAGGTTTCGAAGCAGTGAAATTCTGTGTACACCACAATGACGTCTTGTCCCCTCCTGTCTTACGATCTCCGGAGCCACTTTGCGTGTGTCGGTTTGCACTGCACGGTTAACGCCAACAGGGCCACGCCGATAGAATAGACCCTATTCTATTGATCACGGAAAGCAAAAATTGAGCACTGGAAGCAATGTTCTATTGCTGGCAACGACTACTACGGTGTGAGGCAGTGCGATGTTGCGGGAAGGGATCACATCTGTGAGAGGAGCTACGAGATAGTCATCACCAGGGACTGGGGGGAACGGCGACATTGGGACGTAGGTGGCAGCCTGATGCGGTAGGCGCAGAAACTCCGCGGAGTGCAGACGAATGCAATCTGGAGTGGCATCGGGGTCATTAGGACACGAAAGCAGTTCAAGCCGCAAAACGCCAGAGGAACAATCAATGAGGGCTGAGTGAGCGGTCAAAAAGTCAATACCAAAAATGAGGTAGTGAGGGCAAGCGTCGAAAACAGCAGAAAGAACTGATGTCTGGTGGCCGCCGACAGTAACACGAGCAGTACACATACCAAGAACAGGTGCCCGGTTTCCGTTGGCTACTCGCACTGTGGGCGACACAGCAGGAGTAAACACTTTTCGTAGGCGTGATCGGAGCATCGAACTCGTCACAGACATGTGGGCACCGGTATCGATAAGGGAAGGAACGGTCACGCCAGCCACAAGAACACCAAGCAAATTGTGGCATGAAGTAGGAGTCGGTAGAGCTTTTTCGGTCCGGGTCGTCAATGCAGCATCACCTCTAGGAGCTGCACTGGTCAGTTTGCTGGCAGGTGCCCAGAGTAAGCCGGTGATGGAGAGCGACGACGTTGGGGAGAGCGCGACTGGCGTCCTTGAGGCGACGGCGATCGGCTGGGCCAGCGTCCTTGTGAGGCTGCGTCGGTATACGTCGGTGCAGGGCGTGAAGATGGCCGGGGATGTTCATGGTCTTGAGGGTAGTCATCTGGAATAGGTTCTCGAGAATAAGCGGCGATCTTGACGGCGGTACGCGGAGAAGCTTGGTCGAGAGTACCAAATATTGGGGCAGTAGCTGGCAGTGTGGCTGGCACGGTGGCATGAAAAAAAAAAATCCACGTATATCCACGGTGCGAATGATGATGAGTGGACGAAGCTCCGGATGTTCATAGGTCGCGCATCGAACGTTCTCGAACGATCGCTCCATCCAATGAGAATAGAGCTGAGATGTGCCTCTAGCGATATCCGATTAAACGAGAGCAATACACCTTAATCCACTCAGATTCGAACACAAAACGACGCCATCTAGCACTCTCCTGTAACACTAGAGCATGCAGCGAGCGCCTCAGCGCCATCTATTGATCAATTCATGTACTAGCTAAGCAGCACCGCAGCGCTCAGACGGACGGACGGACGGACAGACAGACAGACAGACGGACAGACAGACGGACGGAGGGACGGAGGGAAGCTTCGCCCCACTCATCATTATTCACTCCGTGGATAAGCTGTGGATCCGCAGCCGCCATCTAGCGCTCTCCTATCACACTAGAGCACGCAGCGAGCGCCTCCGCGCCATCTATTGATCAATTCAGCACCGCAGCGCCATCTCGTGATCATTCTGAGACCTAGCGGTGGCTACGACGACGACAACGCCGGACTAGGCTATGCCCTAAGGCACTTCGCCCCTAAAACAGATTGGTCGATCGTCCGGAGTGCACCACTCAGAGGGATTTCGGTAGCGTGGTGGGAACTGCGGAACCGGGGAGGCAGCAGCAACGGTTGGGGTGGCGTGGTGTTCAAGATGAGGAACTGTGGTACTCATAGGCTGAGGTGCGTGACATATCGTTGGTGGACTTATGATGCCCATATTTGCAAACTCTTGGCGCACGACAGCTTGAATGAGAGATACCGTGGCCAGATTGTCGTGCGCAGGGCTTGATAAGGGGCTGGGGCCATAGCTTCGAGCTCTTGGCAAACAGTCCTTGTGAGGTTGTTAGGTGTGGAGAACGCAGAAGGCGCCACTGGATCTTCGCACGAGGAAGTCGGAGCTGTGTTTGGGAGTCGGCTAAACCGCTGAGTAATCCGCCTGCTTTTTGCCTGTTCAAACCGCCGGCATTCGGTTATGATGGCATCAACCATGCTGCAGGTCTTGCACATGAGGATGTTGAAAGCATCGTCAGCTATGCCTTTTAAGACATGACCAACTTTGTTCGCCTCGGGCATCTATTTGTCGATCTTTCGGCACAGAGCTAGCACCTCTTGGATGTACGCTATGTACGACTCTGTTGGCGTCTGAGCTCTAGATGCGGGCTCATTACGGGCTGAAATTTGGCGCTCCACCGTTCGGCCAAACAGGGCACGCATCTTCTCTTTGCATACGTCCCGGCTTGTTAGCTCTTCCTCGTGTGTGTTGAACCACACGCGTACTGTACCGCTGAGTTAAAAGATGATGTTTGCGAGCAGGAGTGTCGCGTCCCACCTGTGATGCTTGCTAACGCGCTCGTACAGGACAAGCCAATCTTCGACGTCATTGTCGTCGGTGCCGCAGAACGTGCCAGGGTCGAGAGGATGAGAGACGACCACCGTTGCCGGAGCTACTGGTTGAGGCTGCGAGGACTGCGCGCCATCTTCAGGCATTGTAGCGGGGCAAACGTGGCGTCCGCTGCGAAGTTCCAGGGCCGGGGTGTAATGAAATCTGCAACCTCCACCAAAAAGATGTTACGGGGAGTGTTTATTATGCGAGGGACAACCTACAGTCGTCCAGACAAAACTGCGCAGAGCGCACCAGCTGTAAGCGCACCTACAGCCTGCGCCCCACATCAACGTCTTCGTTGTCGTAGGTATGCTGGGACAATATATATATATATATATATATATATATATATATATATATATACATGTGCATGGAGATCCGTATGGTCCGCTTTCCCAAAAATGGTTGTGGTCCCAATATCGTGTTTCGTGGTGACTCATTCCTTTAATCTTACTTGGTGATTTTTATTGATATTTATGATCTGTCCTTATGCTCGAAGAAACGAGACGGGCCCGATGTTTTCATTAAGGCCGTTTGTTGCGGTTTTAAATTTATGAATAAAATACGACTCCCGCTGTTCCCGTTCCTGAGCACTGTGGAAACGAGATTGAAGAAGGGTGACACGGATTTTGTGAAATGAATGCTCCGGCAACATGAGGTGTTTAGAAAATGGGAGACTGGGCAGGGTGCGGGCGTGTGCTCGGTATTTATTTAAACGCAGTCTGAAAGCATTCTCAGTCTGGCCAATATACTGTTGGTTGCAAACCTCGCAGTCGAGCAAATACACCACATTCTGTCTCTCACAGTTAAGAGGTTCATTAATTCGAAACGTGAAGTCCGAGTGGGTGGCTTTAGCTGCGCAAGTCGTAGTCATGTGTTTACAGAGCTGGCAGCGTTGTTTTCTGCATGGTCTACAACCAGCTTCCTCCTTTTCATACCCGGTCGTCTTATCACTAACTAGCGTAGACTTTAGGTTCCTTCCCCGGCGGTAAACCACTTTGGGTGGCTCTGTGAAAATTGAAGATAGGCGCCTACTCTGCTGAATAATGTTGAAATGTCTAGATAGGATGTTGTTGATGTGCGGCAGCGTGGATGAATAAGTAAGGACAAGGTTGGTACTGTTTTTTGAACGACGCGGTTTTGAGCCCCTTAGGGCATCGTTCTGATCTAATGTTCGTGCTCGATTTATGGCATCATCGATGATACTCTCTGGATAGTCTGTCGCCACGTGAGACGTTTTAAGGTCCTTATCGTGACCTTCGAAATCGGCCGTGTCCCTGCAAATGCGGCGGTAGCGGTAGGCCTGCGAGTAAGGGATGGCTGTCTTGCAGTGTCGTGGATGTCTACTTTTAAAATGCAGGTATTAATGGCGATCCGTGGGCTTTTTGTATAGGTTCGTGTGGATGCGATTCCCCCTAACTGCAACAGCGACATCGAGAAAGTTTATGGTTGACTTAGAGTAAACGGTATGTGATTGAGATTGATGGGTGTGCTGAATCAATATCCTCCATGAACGTGAGGAGACTTTCCTCTCCGTGGTTCCAAACAAGGAAGATATCATCTAGGAACCTTTTGAACATGAATGGCTTCAGAGATCTAGCTGCAAGAAAAGGTTTTTCAATGGATGCCATAAATATGGTCCCGTAGTTCGGGGTCATCCTTCTGCCCATCGCTGTTGCGTTTATTTGAAGGAACTGTTTGTTATCAATTTCAAAGTTGTGTTTACTTAGTACTAACCTCAGTACCGTCGACAACGCGTCCTCGTCTAAGTGTACAGGTGTCCTTTTTTTGAAAGTGCTGAATGTCGCTTCTATACCGCCGGAATGTGGGATGTTCGTGTATAGTGACGTGACTTCATTGTAACCAGAATGCTGTCCATGGGGCCGTCGAGTCCAGCTATATATATATATATAAAAAAGAACAAGGAACTGTATTCCAAAATACCCCAGTAAGCGCAGACGCCGAACTTCAACCTCTTCCGAAAACACCGGTGGTCCTTGCTCGTGCTCCTACTTCGTTTTTCTCGACTACCATTCTCCAAAGTAGAGTCGCGACATAGCCTCCCTTCCCAGAAAGCATCGTCCCGATGCTTTGTAGTCGCGGTAACGCGATCTATACACGCCGGTGATCGAATAGTGAAGTCACTCAGATAAATAGGGTTTCTGCCGTACCACGTGCACAAACTCAGGTACATGCCGTTGACTTGTGCGGTGAAGACCGTCGGGAACGACCTCATAATTAACATCTGTCAGGCGTTGAAGAACTTCATAAGGCCCGAGGTATCGCTTCAACAGTTTCTCGGAGAGGCCGCTATGGCGAATGGGCGTCCAGACCCAAACTCTCTCTCCCGGCTCGTAGACGACTAGTCGATGAGGACGATTGTAGCGGCTCGAATCGTACTCCGGCTGCCGACGAATGCGTATGCGCGCAAGTTGCCGGGCTTCTTCAGCACGCTGGGTAATATAGTCAGCATCCGTATCGTCGGTGTCACGTTCATGTGTCAGCATTGCGTCGAGCACTGTAGTGACTTCACGAGCGTAGAGAAGACGGATAGGTGACATTCGCGTCGTCGCTTGTTGGGCCGTGTGTAAGCGAATGTGACGTATGACAAGATCTCGTCCCAGTTCTTTTGTACCACATCAACATACATTAAAAACATGTCGGCGAGTGTGTTATTGAGGCGTTCCGTCAGTCCATTCGTCTGTGGGTGGTATGCCGTCGTTCGGCGATGCGATGTGCCACTAAGTCTTAAGGCTGTCCCTAATAACTCGGCTGTAAATGTGGTACACCTGTCAGTTATTACGACTGCTGGGGTGCCATGCCTTAGTACCACGTTTTCTACAAAAAATCTGGCAATTTTTCTTGCTGCGCCCCTCTCCAGAGCTCTGGTTTCGGCGTAACGGGTCAGGTAGTGCGTTGCTACAATAATCCATTTACGACCCGAAGCGGAAGTTGGAAACGGGTCTAGGAGATCCATGCCGATTTGAGTAAATGGAATTTCGGGCACCTCAAGGTGTTGGGGGTAGCCGACTGGTTTGCCTACAGGCATTTCCCGCAGCTGGCATTCGAGGTGTGTCGGACGTACTGCTGAACGGTCAATGTGAGCCTTGGCCAGTAATATTTGTTTCACTCTGTATAGATTTCGTGTGTAGCCCAAGTGACCGGACGTTGCTTCATCATGGCACGCCTGCAATATTTCGCGTCGGAGAGGCTTTGGGACGACGAGCAAGTATGTGTTTACCTTTGGAGAGAAGTTCATCTTGTAAAGCACGTCGTTGCGTATGCAGAATGGTGACATTCCCCTCGCAAAGAGTCTTGGAACAGCATAGGTCAGACAGTCCAAGAAGTTAATAATTGGCTCCAGTTCCGGGTCGTCGCGTCATTTCTGTGCGATCGTAGTCCTGTTGCCAGCTCCGACAAACGCTGGATGATCATCGTCCTCTTCATTTGCCGGTTCGAGTAGTGCGCGAGAAAGGCAATCGGCATCCGTGTGCAGCTTCCCAGATTTATAGACAATAACCGTGACGAGTTCTTGAAACTTAAGGCTCCAGCGCGCCAGCCGTCCTGATGGATCTTTCATGTTCATCAACCAACAAAGGGAGTGATGATCACTGACGACTTGAAAAGTGCGGCTGTATACATGTGGGCGAAATTTCATAACCGCCCACACTACTGCAAGGCACTCTTTTTCCATGGTGGAATAATTTTCTTCAGTACGAGAAAGCGTTCTGCTTGGGTAAGCAATTACTTGGCCGGAACCGTCTTGACGTTGCACGCGCACAGCTCCTATGCCGACATTGCTGGCATCAGTGTGTATAGCTGTAGGCGCGTCGTCGTCAAAGTGTGCGAGGACCGGCGGCTTTTGAAGTCGTTGCCGCAGCTCGTGAAACGCTTTATGCCGTCCCTCTCCCCATTCGAATTGGACGTCTTCTCTGGTGAGTCGAGTCAACGGCGACGCAAGGTGGGAAAAGTGAATGAAGGGTCAGTAGTAGGGGCATAGTCCTAAAAATCTCATGACTGCTTCTTTGTCACATGGTTGTGGAAAATTTGCAACTGCAGCTGTCTTCCCGGGGTCGGGCCGTACCCTTTTACTGCTGACAACATGGCCTAGGAAAAGGAGCTCTTCGAAGCCAAACTGACACTTTTCCGGCTTGAGCGTAAGAGATTGTATGGCTTGGAAAACCGCTCGCAGTCGCTTCAAGTGCTCGTCAAATGTTGCCGAAAACACAGTCACGTCGTCCAAATAGACCAAACACGTTTGCCACTTGAGGCCTGACAGTACGGTGTCCATTAACCGCTAGAATGTAGCAGGGGCGGAGCACAGACCGAAGGGAAGCACCTTAAATTCATAGAGGCCATCAGGTGTTACGAATGTTGTTTTCTCCCTATCTGTTTCATCAACTTCGATTTGCCAATATCCGCTCCTTATATCCATCGACGAGAAATAACATGCATGCCGTAGTCGATCGAGGGAATCATCTATTCGAAGAAGCGGGCAAACGTCCTTTTTTGTTACTTGGTTGAGCTTGCGGTAGTCAATGCAAAAACATAAGCTGCCATCCTTTTTCTTGACTAAAACTACCGGCGATGCTCATGGACTCTTCGAAGGCTGAATAACGTCATCTTGAAGCATCTTTTGCACCTGATTTTCTATGGCCTCGTGTTCCCGCGGGGCTACACGATACGGTTTTTGTCGTATTGCCAGGCCGTTTCATCTGTAATGATGCGATGTTTAGTCAACGTCGTCTGGCCGACTCTGGAAGAAGAAGGTAACAGTCCCCAAACTGGAGAATAAGTTCCAGGAGGCTTTCTTTCTGTGCAGGCAGCAAACTTAAAACAACGTCGACGGACAAAGGCACGCGTGGCTGGTCAACGGCGTCACCTTTTTCCACAATCATGCAGTTTGTGACCTGAGCGAGCCGTTCTATGTAAGCAACTGCCATACCTTTCTTGCGATGTCGGCGCTGAGGCAGGCAGGCAGGCACAGAACTTTATTTTTGTCCTGAGAAACTGCAGTTGGACGTCCCCTTTTAGGGGGATCCTGTAGCAGTTGCGGGCCGCTCCCACGCAGGGACAGGAAGACCGTGGCTCTCCGCCCTCTCGCAGGCTCTCTGGACAGCCCGAAGTTGAACCGAAAGGTCGCCGCTTCTCAGGGCTTCCTCCCAGTCCTCTTCTTTGCTGAACTCTGTGTCACGTAACGCAGGACATTGCCAGAGCATGTGAGCTAGTGAGCAGTAAGCCTCTCCGCAGTTCGGACAATGCGGTTCAACGTTGGGCGAGAAGTTACTAAACCTGCCTCGCGAAGGGAAAGACCCCGTTTGGAGCATCCTGAAGGCCTGAGGACTACAGCAGGGCTAGGTCAGCTAGTATACCCCACAGGTAAGCGATAATTGCGTCACTAGCGCCAATTTGTCCCCTGGTGTTTGGTAGGCCAAACCGTGAAACCAAAAAAAAAACACTAAAAAATTGCTGATGCTGCTATGGCAACGCTTTTGTTCATGAGAGAGGAGGAAGCGCCGAGCTGCTTGTCGTCTGCTATGCGCTCGACGAGCGCGCGTACGCTTGCATTTCATTTTCAGGTTGTTTTGCTGCTTCATATCTTGATTTCGACAGCTTTCGATTGCGAATTTTCTCGGTTCAATGCGCGCGAGCCAGCAAGCCTTGCAGCGCGAGAATTTTGGTTCAGCAAGAAAAAGGAGTAGTCGGAAAATGTGGTTTATTCACTGATCTTATTAGCAATGTATTGCAAACTATAAAACTCATTGCATGCCACAATGGCACAGAGCTGTGTATCTCGTACAGTAAATACAAATGTTCGCATTCTATATCGGTTACACAAATATAAGAGAAGTCTTCACACAATTAATCGTATACAAAATATCGCGTCAGGGGTCAGAATATTTACTGGCTGTACACAATACCATTCTCAAGACACGACGGTTCATAGTAACAAGTTTGTGAATAATGAACCGAGCATGCAGTGTAGATAACCTGCACGTTCATCCCAACACCACCATCGCCTTTTTCTTTTTCTATGATACTTGCTAGTCGAAACAACCTTCTATAGGAAGCGAATGTCCTACATTACTCAGCTTGTGCTAATGTACCTTTACATATCGAGCTAATTATATTTACATTTTAGCGCTTGGCTTTATTTCTCGGCAGTGCGTCGCATAAACCCACGTTCAAAGCGGTAGCATTGCTAACAGGCAATCATTACAGAATTCTCCAGCAGTATATTAGGGGCGAAGCTCCTTTAGTCTAACCTTGTCACGCGTCAGGCATCAGACGTCAGTCGTCAGGCGTAACCCGCGTGCTGGGAGGCACGCGCTCGCCCTCGGCGTTCGCCTCGGCGCGTGCCTCTGCTGTCTTGTGAGTGAGAAAGAGAGAGAGAGCGAAAGGCGTGCGTTGGCTATGGAAACGCTCTTTCTTAGAGGAACGCTGTACCAGCTCGCAAAGAAGGAGAACGCGCGCTCACCCGCGAGAGACTACGTTGGCGCAGGCAGCGTCTCCTAGCGAGTTTCTTGATTGAGAAATACCGACTGCTCGCGTTGGAGAAGCGTTCACCGGCAACCCATATATATATATATATATATATATATATATATATATATATATATATATATATATATATATATATAGGCACAGGATCTTGACTTGCAATGAAGTGCCGGTGGGAGCTTTCACTTGTGCATAGTTGAACCATGAGGGTTCGTAGCGTGCGCGTTAACTAAATTAATCCGAAACTCGGCACGATCTACGACGAACATCCCGAGCTTCGGCCACTCATCATCATTCACTCCGTGGATATAATATGCTGTAATTTTTGTAGTTATATCTCGCAATTTGTAATGCGCATATATTTTATAACAGTTCAGGCACGGTTATCACAATCGTACAACATCAAACAACAAACCTCACCCCTGAGACAGAGCTTTTCATTGAGGAAAAGTAAATGCAGTAGCGACAAGTGTCGATGGTTAATCATCATTGGAAACTGGGCTAGGACAGAGTCATCCGCAAAGGCATTACGGAACGCGCACTTTCGGGACATGCAAAAATGATAACAGATATAACTCAGATCTACTGCATTTAACGAATCAGCCTGGCAGATAGTTCAGAATGAGCCTACTGTGATCGGTTTTCAAGACATTCCTGTAATATGCCTGAATCATATAGAGTATTTCTTTTATAAAGCTCATACTCCCAGCTTCGTGCGTCATGTTGGAAGCATAGGACAAATCTGAGCCGTACTATTAGTTTTGCGATTGGCTGGAGGTAATTTGTCATTTGACTTTCGAAGACGCTTTAACAAACCGGTGAAAGTCCCTCAACTTTGCTGGTACACTTGATTGTGGCACAGCGTGCTTTCTTGACTTACGTCGCCTCACAATATATATATATATATAATCTCGCAGCAAACACTGGCTCGCTCCTCCGTCGCCGGAATCAGTTCACACGTCCTGTGTTCTACGCTCCATTGCAGGAGGAAGTTAACAGAAGATAAATGTACTTCACCTTTCTGATGTTGTAAATCTTTCGGCCAAGCGGAACTTTACATTCCACCGCAGTCAGATATGCAGCAAGCAGGAGCATTAAAGCCATATTTCCCCGAGTCATGCTTTCTCCACAAGCAGATCGTGGAAACAAGGAAACGGTAACATTCCACGTGAGCAATTGTTCTTCCTTTATATAGCCAGCGGTTGAAGTTCAAAGAATAATACATGTCAGATTGTGCTTCTTGGAGATTTCAGAATTTTCATTGTTTATACATACACCACTTTTCTTCCCTCCGCTATGACGTCGAAAATTTTAGAGAAACGCGCTGTAAATAGAACGTCAACTTGTTTTCGCTTCTTCCTTGAAAAACAGGAATTGAGTATTCATGCAGGCATTCCTAGGCCCTAGTGATTCTCTTCAGGTCGGTTATGAAACAACCTATATATCACAGACGTATGAAAAGAATGATATTCAAGAAAATGAAGCGGGCTGCGTTGGCGCAGCAGCTGGACAAAAGCACCGAGAACACGGGAGTGAGAAACATTCTGGAAGGGATATTTGTTAGGTCTCCCAAGGTAATGAAGTGGTTGCAGGGCTTGACTAATGATTATTCTTCCGGTTCCGTTGAGGACAGGGCGCTAATAACTACAGCCCATGCCAGGATCACGGCTAAGCATCCGTGGTGAAGGGAGACAGGCTGAAATGGGTAGAGAGGAGAGAAAAGCGCTAGTGGGGGGGTCCGGATTTTTGACCACCTGTTGATTTTAGGGTGAAATGATAACGCACAGTATACGGGCCGCTGGCATTTTTACATCCATCGCAAATGCGACCGCCGCCGCTGGGATCGAACCGCGTTTTTCTTTTGTTCTTTTCCTGGGGATTGGGGAGGGGTGATGCTCAGCAGCCGAGAACCATAACTACTACACCAGCTCGGTGGAGAGGACCTGAAAGACGGGCGTTCAAACCTTGCCGCGGCAGTCACATTTTCGATGAAAGCGGAAATGGTAGTGTTGTGTGCTGTGCGTTATCAATGCACGTTAAAGGAGCCCAGGCGGCTAAGATTTCAGGAGCGCTGTACAAGGCTTTCCCGCACTTTCCACTTTTTCGTTCCTTTTGCCCTACCACCACGGACGCCAATTCGTGCTCCCGACTTCACGTCCACAGCCGTACAGGCAAGAACCCTTGCTTTACTAGTAGCTTATTGCTTCCCGGGCCAATGCAGAGCAGGACGACGCAACAGTATACCACTGCGCTCTCACTAAGTGTACTGGAAGAATACCCCGGACCTAAAAGCACATAGCTGCACGGCTAAATGCCATGTGTATTGGAGGAAAAGCTGGGTGAACACTAGTACAAACAAACGCATAACCTTGCATGAAGGGGTGCGCCGCAGATGTCTATGCACAGTCATTGTTTTCATTTGCTTCTGCATGAAGACGTACACGCGCCTGCTGCAATTTTTTCAGTGTAGTAATGGGCTGAAGTCATGTGCGGAAGAGCAGTGCCTGCGCAAACGCAGCTGAACGCCGCGGACCTGGAATAATGATGATGATATTTTTGTGACACACGCACGAACTATGAGGGCCTGAAATGCTTCGCATTAAAGATGACAATGTTTCAAAGGCTTAAACAAGCAACGAAAGCTGTTCTTAGTGTCCAGGACAATGGGTAAACCGATATGGTACAGCACTGAGTAATCATGTAATATGAGACATAACTCACGGAATTATGGGCACCTTTTTTTTTGGGCTGTTCAGGGGCAACGCATGCCGCGCTTTTCTTGCATGCTGCTCCAGGAATCGTGTCGACCGTTTTCCATACTCGACACGCCCGATGCGCACATTTCTCCTTCTAGAACACGATTTATAATACCAGTACGCGCTATCACGAATGTATAAATACCGACATATTCCACCACTGGTCTGTTGTTATCGTCTGCCTACGTCTGTTCACGCGGCTGTCGTTGTGCTGGGTGATTTGCTTTTCTGTTCTGGGCATAGTTTCGCCCAATAAAGACGCCCTGTCAACGCTTTGATGTCTCCTGCGCCCTTCATCGTGGCGACCACATGTCGTTGGGTAGAGGTGTTTCTGTGTCTCTGTACCGGACACCCCCATGAAGCCTGATCCAAGTCTCCAAGTCCACACTGTCCACGCTGGTTATCCACACTTGTTATGCGCCAGTCCAGAGAGCCGCCTACATTCCGCGTATACGGGCCCCAGGAATGCGGGCTCGACATCTAGGACTGCGGGACAGCCTTGAAGAAGTGAGACCCCGAAGATAAGCGGCGTCACGTACATGTCTATGTAGAAGACACAGCCGGGACCTGGTTCGAGAACGTACAGCCAACACTTCGAACGTGGGACATTTTTTGTGCCGCATTTCTGAAGATCATCACGAGCGTCATCTGAAAGGAAAGGGCCACAATATTGCTAGAGACAAGGGTGCAGCTCCCGCACGAGAACGTGACGCTCTTTACGCGAGAAGTGACGGGACTGTTCCGCCACATCGACGTGTCTGAAGAGAAGAAGGTTCACCTGCTCATTCGAGTAGTAAAGCAGGAGCGCTTCGTCGGGCTGATATGGAACCCACAGAACACCCTAGAAGAGTTTCTCTCCGAGGCGACTACGATTGGGAATACTCTCGATATGCGCACCCGGAAGTAGAATCGGCGGTTTCCACCAAGTAAGAGGACTAGGCTACGACGACCTGCACAAGACAAAAAAGGCTATTGTTTGGGAGGGAATTCACCAGATGTTCCCATGATCTCAGCCTCAGGCAGCCTCCATCAAAGACATTATTTGTGAGCAAGGTCAGCGATCCCTTCTAGTCCCCGAACTTCCGCAACCTCAAGCGGAGGCGGTGACCTACGCCGCGGCTCCACGTCGAGATGTTGCCGCAACTCGCCCAAGCCAGGATCCCCAGCGTCCGCATTTTCATCGCGAGCCACCGCTTCCACATCCGACTCCATCCCGCTCACGAGTCATCCAGCGCTACGCGCCGTCTAAAATCAACATTTGGTGTGATCCCGACCACCGTTCGCTCAGCTACCACTGCGTAAAAACCTGCCATACCTACCGTTATTAGCAGCACAGTGAGATGGGACTGCGTGGCTTCACCCTGAACCCACCGCGTCTGCAGCCGAGTGAAGGACCACGCGACATCGCCAACTACCCACTAGAACTCCGTAGGGAGCAGTGTCGACCATCACGTTCACCATTGCCCGGCCGCTATATCTCACCGCAAAACTGGCGGTACAGCGGTCCATCCCGAGGCCGATCTCCCCATCCCTATCCGGGAAACTAAAGGCAGCAACCACTAGAAGTGCGACTGCTGCACTGAAGCAATGTCGATCTTCGTCGCCGCTGACGAAGGCCATGAACAAGGCTCGCGAATCATCCGGACGGGGTCTCAGCACGCTGCTTGTCCAGAGCCTTCAAGATAGCACTTCACGACCGAAAAAGAGCGAGCCGACGCAGCCGTTATCTAACGCCCCGACCTCTGGGCTGTCGCTGTGACCGTGATTATCAACGGCCACAGCGTCACCACCTTGTCGATACCGGAGCCGACTACTATGTCGTGAGTGGCCTTTTCGTCGATAAGTTGAAGAAGGTAAAGAGTGCCTCAGAAGTACCGACTATCCGAACAGCAGGGGCCACTTCGTAACATTAACTGGTGTCTCCACGGCGAGAGTCATAATTAGCGGCCGGAATCAATCGCTTAGTTTTGTGGTCCTACAATAGTGCTTGAAAGACGGCATCCTGGCATATGGATTTCCAGGACCAACACGGTGCAGTAATCGACATAAAATCGCAGCCAAATACGCTTTCTACCGACAATGCGCAGCGCAGGATAACAACGTCGGTTACAATGCCTTGAATGTGACCGAACCACAGGTTTCCATTCCGCCGCTGTCGAGGGTCATCATTTCTGCCTGCTCCAAGGAACCTACACACTTCAAAGGCGTTGTCGAGGATGACCAAAACATGCTCGTAAAGCATAAGATACGCTTCGCAAGAGGAATAGCAGAGCTTCATAACGACGAAGTCTAGGTAATGGTGACAAAATTTGGCAAAATATATGGGCACCTGCATACCTATGATAGTCGCCTAAAGAAATGAATTCGTAATAGCCACTAATGCCTTAGCTCTTAGGGATTCAGGGGGAACTGCGACTACGACCGTCATACCAGACCGCTTTCGAAGTCAAACTCTTTCCGGTCGCAAAGATCAGCTGAAGGCCTTGCTTCATCAATAAAATGAACGCTTCTGGTAGCCGTCAAAGCTTCGTCAGACACATATCGTTAAGGACCGCATCGTAACCAGCGAATATACCAGTCTGCTACGCCAGAGCCTCTATTGCGCGTTTCGACAAGACAATGTGAGGACATAAAGCTGTAAGTCGACAAAATACTGGGCGACATCACCCAGCCGTTCAAGAGTCTGGGGGCGTCTCCCGTGATGCTAGCGACATTGAAGGACAGAAGCCTACGCTTCAACATCAGTTATCGCGGCCTTAAGAAACTCGCAAAGAATGAAATCTATCCCTCCCACGGAGAGACGATGCCCTTGATCGACTCCATAATGCAAGCTGTCTGTCGTCGATGCACCTCAAGACCGAGTACTGGCAAGTCGAATTCGAGGAGGAAGATCGACAGAAGACTGTCTTCATAACACAGGCGGTCAGTTCTAGTTCAGGACAACGCCATTTCGTTTTCGCTCCGTACCTGCCAGTTTACAACGGATAACAAGTTACTTAGCGCAAGCACTTTTCACACAGAACTGAGAAGGGACACGGAAGAGTGCCTTCAGCAACGTTTTATTTCTGAGAGCGTACATATATATAGTCCCGGAAAGCCATAACAACAAAACCCATTAGGAAGCACACATCTACCTTGCGAGAACATCTTGCAATCTCAAGAAATAGACCTCTTTTTTTTTTGCACAGTCCAAGGGAGGGTATCCTCACGCAGTTAGACCCTAATATATTGATCCAGTCTGCCTCGATTATTTCTCTTGTCAGTTTATACCTCTTTCTTCTTTCTCTTTCTTCCACGGTGGTCTGGCGAAAAGGCGGGTTGCCGCCACACGTGCTGTAGTGTAAGTCGAGGAAACCGTCGCGACCATTTTTGACTTTGCAGGCATGTTCCATAAGCCCAACATTGATACAGCGGCCTGTTTGCCCGATATACTGCTTGCCCAACGGTTGACATATTTTGCACATGCAAATAAGGGATCTTTTTCTTGCTTCTTAGAGCAACCCTGAATATCGTTTGAAACATGCAGCTTACTCGAGTAGGACAGTTTTAGAAACGAGAACAACCTTAACATCGCTCTGCGCTCCTATTTTTTTCCAGTTGTGGGAAACGCAATGTATATACGGAACTACGGCAAGCTTCTGAGGCCTTAGTGACTGGTATTGTGGTGCTACCTGGAGATGTCATGGATGATAATGAACCCCGGGCGGTGGAAATTTCCGGAGCGCTCCACTATTCCTTTTTTCATGATAACACCGTGGTTTTGGGGCGTAGTTAACGCCGTGATAATAACACCGTGGTTTTGGGAGCGTCAGATAACATCATTTATCTTTTTCAGATGCCCCGAAAGAAGCGTAGTGGTGAAATTACGTGCATTGCTGAAGCGCCCTTGGAAGAACTCTTTGAGAAGAGTATCCTCGAGGGGAACACCTGTGCAAACGATTGACATAGTGGACACCGCAGTGTATCCGCATACAGTCCCACATAATGTCGTCAAAATATTGCACGGCATTCGAGCATTCATTCTGTCACCCTCATTATTTTTTTTTTCTTTCGGTGTGAAACGTCCATAAGCATTGACATGCTGTAAGTTTTCTTCGCTAAAATTCGTCACTAAAGGCACCCCGAAAAGATATTGACCATACTGGAGAAACATGTTGAGTCAGCCGCGCCGGAAACGACAATTACATAGGCTGCAAACGGATATTTCTAATTATTTATGCCTACCTCTACCACTGATAGCGCCCCGCCACGGTGGTCTAATAGCTATGGTACTCGACTGCTGATCCGAGGGTCGCGGGATCGAATCCCGGCAGCGGCGGCTGCACTTTGATGGAGGCGAAATGTTGAGGACCGTGTGCTGTGCGATGTCAGTGCACGTTAAAGAACCCCAGGTGGTCAAAATTTACAGCGTCTCCATAATCAGAGCTGGTTTTGGGACGTTATACACCACACAACAACAACCACTGATAGCATTCGATAGTATTCGTCCTTATTGTTGTGCATAGTTCGCGACATAAGTTGCTCTGCCACTCTTAAAGACTACTCCAGCTACAAGCGGTTATTGAGATACGCTTATGTGTAGGATTGCGGATATCCTTCACATCATCGACATCTGCAGTGTTGCCTCCTCTGCTGTCGTACTCCCTTGTGCGACAGGTCGGTTATTCATATTCAAACCAATCATATGTGTTCTGCTTGCAATATTTTATGTGCGTTTGTGAAATTCCGGGTGCCTGTAATACTGATAACGGTAGCTCCCTGTCATGTTTTATGTTACCCTTCGTTTCCGAGATACCTTGCCCAGTCGTAAATATCAGTTTCTGCTCTCCCAGCGCTTACTACATTTCGTATTCAGCGTACGTTGCTACACTTATGCAACGCTTTACCATTGAGAAAAAAAAAAAAGCAGATCGTAGTTGTCGATATGGTTCGTCTTAGTGCAGACGCTTTGACATGCATAGAAGCCATGCACAGAAGCGTCTGCACTACAAGCACCTATAGTGAAATTTTAAATATGCGCAATGGTGGATGTTGGTTTTAATGGAAGCGCTGGTAAACAGAGAAGCGTGAGCGAGCAGAGAACGTGGAGTCTCGGCTGTTCAACCGCCTCGGTGGTGTAGTGCTTACGGCGCTCGGCTGCCAACTGAAAAACGCGGGTTCGATCTCGACCGCGGCAGTCGCAGTTTCAAAGGAAACAAAAATGTCAGAGTCCAACGTACTTGCGTTGCCAGTGCACGTTAAAGAACACTAGGTGGTCAAAATTTTCCGAGCCCTCCACTGTTCCTTTTATCTCCTTTCTGCCTCTTTCAGTCCATTTCCACAACCCCCGCGGGTAGTTAGCTGTTTTCCCGAAATGCGCTACAAAATGTAGCGTTCTTTCCTTAACCTAACGCAACCACCCACCCCCGGCTGGGCCGGCACAGCCGAAGTGAGTCTTATTTAAAGCCCTCTTCATTTATATCGAAAGAGTCGACTCACTGTGCGGCCTCCACAAGCCATATTCCATAGTTTATACGCCTTCCACAGACAGCCATGCGCTGTAGTAAATCACTCCTGTTGACCTTTTTTGACGTATTACTACGACTTTCGTATAGGCAGTTGTTCAAGAAGTTGACAGCCGTAATGGCGGCAGCGCATATATATGAATCACTAAAGTGCTGTGTTTTTATATATCTGTTGTTTCAAATATCTGTTGTTAAATATCTGTTGTTTCTCAAAAGGTAAACCACTCTATTTTTACTTAGCAGGACAGAAGGCATTCTGGCGAGAAAGAAAGGACTGATGGTACGCATGGTATTCAGTAGAGCAGCTCACTATTTTTGTGATGACATTTTATTTTCGGCATAAGCGAATGGCCTCGCAAATGTTGTGGAATCCGCCCATTTCATTGGTTACTTAAGTGGCAATATAAGCTTTTCATAAACCCATATAAAATGCATACTTTTCATATGAGTTATGTGTACATAGTCCGCCTTTAATGTTAAAGATGTTTCTGAATAAATTTTACATAAAGTTGCCTGGCTCAGTAAGGCAGTGCAGAGAAAAATGCTCTTTATCTTTGAAAGCGGCAAAATTAGCACGGGTTTCCGATATCAGCTCATACTCGTTCTGGGAAATGACTTCTCAAGGACATCAGTGGTCTTGTAAGGCGTTCCTCTGCAGTACATTCTATCATCTCCCTTGGTGCCGTTGCGGAGGAAGTCTTAGTGTTGATACTTTTCGTGGACGCATTCGCAGGCTGTGTACGTATGCGGTCTGAAGCGTTACATCTGATTCGTATGGTTTCCCGGCATGGCTATTATATGCCAAAGTTCTAAGCATAGCTTCTTCATGTGATTAGCTTTTGTGCTCAGGAGATGGACATTGTTGAAGTTGATGCAATGGCAGTGATCATGTTTTCGCAATGTTTTGTAACGGCGTTATGGTCTATAACTACATACGTCCGCTTTTATACTGATAAGTGTCTAGAATAAAGGAGATTTCAATATGGCTTATGTAAGTGGCATGCACATGCACACAAACGTCTCGTTCCTATTCCGTTGCCTGCCTCGTTTCAAAAGTAAAGTACTTGCTCTAAACTCGACGTCGTTTATGCTCTGAACATAAACTATTTCACTTCACTGCATGTTTATCCTGGATTCTGGTATGGTTATCCAGTGCACGACCTCTTTTACGCGCTGCTTTTCCGTTATAAACAAAGTGAAATCTATCGTCATGTTTCGTGTGGCAATTCCTTGCACATACCACGCTTGAGCCTTCCGCATTGTCTTCCACCTTGGCAGAAAAATGTGACATCGTTTGTCCTCTGCAGCTGCTGGGAAAAGGTAACTCGTGCGCTTTAAAAACTTCGGAATGTTTCAAACAATTTTGCCATATCTTTGTGCTTTCTCTATGCATACGCTGCCGAGAAGAGAGATGTCTCATTGTTCTTTCTACCGCATGGCGCTCGTTGCAAGCTATGCAGTAGAACAGCTGTCAGTGATGCTCATAAAAACATGGCGCTCCGCTGTATGCTTACGGAGATGCGCTAGGCAAGCATGTGTCATCTTCCCAATTCTGTGTACAGAAAGAAATCCATTTCTTTTCAAAGTACAGGCACGAAAAAAGTGTATAAACAATTTATCATAATACATGAATTTCTCGGCGCCGCAGTGTCATCATATGCAATCAACGGCACAGATCACGTGCTGCCGTTGGGATGTTCTAAGATCTATTTTTCGAAATTTTCGCACATAAAAGTATATTTACAAACTGTTTTACAAACATAAAAGTATATTTACAAACCTTGATGTTCACAATTTCAGAAGACATTTTCAAGGATTTAAATGCGCTTCAGACCACACAAACCCTGTTTCGGCGATTCCTGCCCTTTCCATAAATAAGTGTGGACTCACTTATTCTTAAACAGCTTTCGCAAGAGCAGTGTTGCCCTTCTCTTAGTGAATATCTTTATACGATGTATTAATATGCATATGCACTGCGTGCTCCCAACGTGGAAAGCGTTTGCTGTACTTCAGATGACAGCAACAATAGCACCTCTACAAGTTTCAACAGCTGCGACAAGTGAAGCGTTTTTGAAAGTAGTCCGACGGCTAGGCTACGTTTCTTTATGAAACGCACCGGTCTTAGATGCACTGTCTAGATAATTCTTGAGAAAAACAAAACAATTTTATCCGCTCGTGTTCAAGTGCTCATTGACCAAACTAAAATATAGAATTTTAGTGCAAGATGGACGCTGAAGGATGAAATAGATCAGTGAGAACCATAATACGCACCGAACGTCGTCAGAGCCGCAGCTCGGGAAAGTAGACTTGCCTTTGTCGGGGCAACATGTCAGGGCTGCTCTGGAGAAACGGTGTCTCTTTCGACGCTCCCTGCTTTCAAATTATTAAAATACATTATCCACACATAGGGTGCAAAATATAGGATAGAGTAAGGAAAGCTTTTCCTTATCGTGTCTTCCATGCATCACTTCTCGCTGTGTAGTAGCATGCGTTTGACGAATCTGAAGTCTGTGCCCGTCAATCTGCGTACACAGCAGTGCCGTCCACGTGCCCCTGAAGCTCTCGTTACGAATACAGCTTCCACAAAGGTAACGATGCTACTCGTAGCACTTGCCTTAATGTCCAACTATTCGCCGCGGGCGATTTCCTTGCTGTCAGCTTCGCGTAACACTGATTCCCACAGTGCGTGAGATACAGATCTGCGGCAAAGGGAAGAGGGGTGCCCCCTTCCGAAGTTTTTATGCTTAGTAAAAGTCATTACTGAAAAACAGGTGTTTTCCTCAAATCCAAAAGAAACCTCGCCCCGAAATAAATTCCTGGCTACAGGACTGGTGGCATGTGTCGTCGTTTCTAAATTCAAAATGTGGCCCTTAAGAACATTAAATACGCAGATTAAGTCCCCTATCTGTTGCTTTACTCAGCGTTTTTCATCGTGCATAACCATACAACTTGAACTAGCAATACTAGACCATCGACATCTTCAGTGACTGCCCGGTACAGTAGAATGGATGTTTCAAAGTCGTATGATTCGAAAACAGGTTCCTCGAGGCTGGTCTTCGAGGAACTATGCCTTGGCATGCAGGCTTGTAAATGATGCGTCCTTTGACTCGTAATTCAGTGAACGCCGGAAGACATGCTTTCGCCGAGGCGGCTACATCGGCTGAACTCCAAACTCGCAGGTCGTACCTCTTGATATATTCTAGTAAAAGAAGAGAAGCAAAGCAATAATGAGAAGTGCGTACGCATGCATTCTTTGCAGCAAGATTTCGACAAGATAGGCCTTACTACGCTGAAGACTGGAAACAAAACGCGTGTAAACTGCCATAAACCTCGCGCACAAATTCAAGTATGAACATATGTATGAGCAAACTTTAGTAAGGTACTGCAGGGCGCTCCACAGTGGGCGTCTCCAACGTTGCAAGCCTCAGGCCATGCCTTTCGGCAGCTCAGCGGGCCTGCTAGACGGCCCATAGTTGGTCGGCCAGGAGTGCGCTGGGGAAGGCCGGCTCCCACCTGGCCGATATAGTGTCGGAGTTTATGTACGTTACCCTGCACGCCAAGATAATGGAACTAGTGCGGCTATGTCCCAGCATTCAAGGCACTGTGACCTCACATGAGAACTTATGGTACAAGCGCATGTTCCGTAGTGATTGTGCTTGCTACAAAACCGCGATGCAGAGCTGTGCACACGCTACTGCGATAAGGAGCGTCGGAGGGGCAAGCGTTTTGACGAAGCTACGTTTTCACATATGAGCTTCAACTTCGTGCGCTGTCCTCTGAAAAGGTCTAACCTGAGTGCTTGCCCCCAATATCGACAGTGCTGTTCTTAGCGTCACTCCAGACGTATTGGTGCCGATCGTGCTCTCGGCCAAGGCCCCTGGTGGGGGCGTTTCTGTAGCAAGTTGCTCTTCCTTTAATGCGGCGTACCAGGTGGACAATTCAATTCCTCTTAAATGCTGTTATCAAATGTGTCGGGAACTTGTTATAAAAGAAATTCACTAACGGTCCTTAAAATCCTTGTATATTCGAAAGAAATATTGAAGTTGGCGATGTAAGCACCAGTTAGTTGGCCCACATAGAGGCCTACTGGAAAAAGAATATTCGTTTACGCTGGCAACCTTCGAGACCACGGGAGTAGTTTCGAATGAGGGTTTCGCGCAATCTGTGCCAGCAAAATTGTCCCTTGTGTAAGAGCTAAGAGGATGTTGGCCAGGTTCCTCGTGGTGAAATGTTTATTTAAAGGTAGCGGAGGGGTCTCAGGATGGCCTATCTTGGGGACGACTCGGCCAAAGTGACTATTTTCACTTGGTACCCCGGGTCAGTGGCTGACATCGGTCAATATACATAGCAACTTCCGCAATCAATCAGCTAACCTTTGTACAAAAAGTTCCACGGATGGGAAATCTGAGTAAACAGCGTCGCCGAGACAACGGTGCGAAGTTCACTATTACGTTTCACTATAAAATCACTATTACGTAGCAGCAAAAGTTTAGGTAATAGGTCGAGGACAACCGAAAGTGCAATTTTCTCTGCGCCACAACCAAAGAACCTTCGTTGTTTCTCTTTTTCTTTCTTTTTTCGCTATCACCGTCATTTCGCGCTGTCACTATAACTGTCATGCAGCAGCAAGCTGAGGGCATGAGTGTGGGTCGAGTGCAAGTGCGCATCTGTTTTTGCCTCCTGCGCAACGCGAGGATATTTAACAGCGAAGATGTTATAAATCGATGCAAGATGTCTGTCGTGACCTGAAAACTCGGCACATGGCGTGTGCGCCACAGCCGTACTAAATCGAACCCTCATTGTCCTCTCTCGTTAAAACTGAAACAATTTCTCTTCGCACCTCTATCACGCGCAACCAGCTCAGAACGCTTTAGCTGCAACATGATTCACGGCTCCTTCGCGTTCTTTATGCTAACACAGCAAGAACGCTGTGTTGGAGTGAGAATCTAAACAAGGCTGTCCGCGTGGCGGGCGGGTGTTCTTCCGAAGAGCCACGCCAGTGGTTGACGCTGTCTCAGCAGAGGCCATATACACGGGGAATAGCAAAGCATATCCATGTATATTAGGCACATCAAGTAGCTGGGAAGTCAGGCTGAGGAGGAGGGAACAAAGGAGGGCAGACAGTAAACCATAGTTTTACCTAGTTTAGTGTACTTTATAGCAAGGGGCCGGAAGGGGAAGTCAAGGTGGGGAGGAGTTATGTGAGGGCGAGGAAGAGGGAAATGAGAAGGGGATAGGATAAACCGTAGCATACAATACATATAGTGAAGTATAGCAAGGAGGTGCAAAAGGGGAGTGAGGGTGAGCAGGAGGGTAAGATCAGTAAGACCACCAGCGCCGCAGTAGAGTATAACAAGGCAGTGAGAAAGGGAGGTGACGGTTAGAAATGACCTGAGAGTGACGAAAGTGATGTAAGGAGGGGATATGGCAAGGCTTAGTGTAACCATGTGTTCTGTGGTGTAGCAAGGAGGTGCGAAACGGAAGTGAGGATGCGGATGGGGAAAGGGGGAGGGGAAAGTTCACCAGCTTCGCTGTGACTGTCCTGCGCTCCTGTGGCGAGATGCTCACACTTATTTATTTTTCTGACGTTTCCTTTTTACAGCGAAGCTGCATACCTCTACCAGCGAAAGAAATTTTAGTCGCGTGGTCAGCGTCAACAGAAAATGCCAGGCCAAAAAAAAAAGAAGGACAAGCCAGCATAGCGCGGTGGAGAGGGAGAGAGGTGCACGGCGAGGAGCGCGTGGTGCATGCGCGTGGGTGGTGTTATGCCGGCGCGGCCCATGTGCGCAGGTGGTGTTACGCCATCCCTCGCCTGTATCAATAAAGAAAATCGGCGCATCTCCACGAAGTGAATCATGACTAATGGGCGAATCACCCGTTAATAGAGCACAGAGACCGGTCTAGCAACTCGTTCAGTTCGCTGCAGGCTACCATTGGTAGACCACGGAAAGTAAAGATGCGAGGATAACAGCGTCAATATAATGCTCGACAAAAAGAGCAGACTTGCTCAGCAGCGTCCTAGGCATCACCCAGCAGCTCTCGCACAAAACGCTGGGTGTGTGCATGCCGTTTGAATGCATCTGATATACAAGCGGCGCCGCAATGGCAATCGTCGTGGGTTGACAGCTTCGCTGTCGAAGGACCTTCACAGCCTGGATTGGCGCTACATTTTCCCCTTCTTTCTTCATATATTTCTATAATGCCCTTCGCATAACCGCTACTTGGTAGCAGTGATCTGAGGGAAAGAGCATGGGTAGAAGTTCGGGGCTGGGGCACGGGTCCTGATAGTGGGCGAAGAGCAAGAGATGGTTCGGTTTCCCCTTTTACTTGACAGCGCACATCGGCGCCATCGGGGACAGCGGATAGGGTAGTGCCATTAACAGCGGCGCTGTTGAAATGCTAGCGTAAGACTATTCAAGTGGTATTTCCCTGGCATGAGGCGCGTAGCTGCAAGTGACCTGAAATATGCTATGGCAGTAGCCGCTGTGTGCGCATGATATTTTGCGCAGATTTTAAACAAAAATATCTTGACATATTATGAAACATCCTTATCGCAATGGAATTCTGCGTAGGGTGAAGTGATCTGTACGAGCAGATCTAAAAAACGAGTTGTTCTGGGAATGGGCCACTCAATTTGGTGTTCCCTAAGTACATTGGTAATATTATTCTAAATGAAGCTTCAGATGGACGTAACTGTCTACTAGGAACCACTGTTACGCGCGCCTCATGAGCAGTAAAGAGGAATTTGCGCAGCAGTCACAAAATAAAGGAGATCATAACTGACCTGCTATTGAAGACAAGGACATTACCTTCAGCACGACACAGTGATATTTTTTATTGTAATGCAGCACTTCCTCTTCAATCTCATGCATACTACCTGCAAACAAGGACAATGAAATTGTTCTGGGCCATTGTTTCAGTGGTAATTGTTCGTGCCGTGAAACTGAAAAGTCTCTTCGTCTAAATCCCTCTGTCTAAATCTGTGCGAAGCTAAATAATCACAGAAATTTATAGAGTATGAATTTCACAGGCTTTGACATAGCCTTGACAGGCTTTCACAGGCGTTGACAGGCTTTGAAAGGCTTTGACAGACGTGTGCCAGTCCATACATTTCGTTCTACCTTTTCAAAAAAGATAGTGCTACTTGCTACTTTTGGGTAGTAACGGTTTTTCTCATATCTTGCTACCCTGTTCGTATCCGCAGTTAGTAATGGCGACGGTAGTTGCTACTACCCTCGCCATTACTAAATGCGGTTAGCAACTGTTACTTTGCTACCGTTGCTAACTACAGCTAGTAAATGTTAGTTCGATGCCGTTACTAGCAATAATGAGTAACTTCCCACCCTTACCGCTACTAACGGCATTAATAGGTGTATGACTGGTTGATATGTGCTGCTTGCATTGCCTCATTCATGTCTATTCTATTTTAAAAGCATAGGAGCAAATGAAAATAAAATGGCAAGGAATTTTCCTGATACCCTAATTAATAGTTCTCAATTACATGGCGTAATTGGATTTGCGAGTACTGTACACAATGACGTGTTCAGGTCACAATGTTCACAGAGGCATGAACAAATGATAAACGAGAACACGCGCTCATGCACACAGTGCCTAGTCTTTTACGCGACAAATACCGCAACTGCTACTTCACAGCTGTATGAACCTGCACTTGGGTACCACAAGGTGGACCGATGAGCGCACGTGAATTTATATACATATTCGATGGTTTGGACCGAGATTCTTACACCTTGCTGCTTACATGTACGTGTGCCATTGGTTAGCCTAAGAATACTATTCCAACGCACCTAAGAATCATCCTGTTTGTTTAAATTATTGAAAATAATGCAACATATTCGATTTCCTTTTACTCCTCCGCTTTTACGATGGGAGAAAGGTGCTTAGGCAGTGTTGCGATTGTTTAAAAATGAAGAAAATATTGCAATTTTCTACTTGACCCAGTGGACATTGTCTTCGTCCGGTTTCACTGACAAGTGACAATTCTAACAGGAGGATTTCCGTTACTAAGTTAGCAGGTTAGGAATTAAGGACAGTTTCCTATGTATTCAAAATGTAGCGCGAAGGCAGTAACGGTTGAAAAGAGGGAGTAACGGCTGCAGTTACTACGTTTGATTGTAGTTAGCAACTGTTTACTAAGGTCTGTAGAAAAGAGGTAGAGAAAAGTTAAAAACGAAAAAAAAATGTCGTTACCGCTGCAGTTACCACCTAGCTGAGCTACAGCTCTGCTCCTTGCGAAAGACTAACATTCAAGATATGCAGCCATTGTAATAGCTACAGGAAGTGGAGTACCGTATTTTCCGGTGTATAAGACTCACGTTTGTGTAAGACGCACCCCCCAGTTTTCGCAAGTTTGCACGCAAAAATTAATATATAAGACGCACCGGTGCATAAGACGCACCTATATTCACTCACTTCCCGCAAAGAAACTTCATAACGTGGGGTTGAGCGAGCATTGTAAAATGCCGTAGTTACGTTTCTGAGCGCTAGTCCGTAAGAGAACTTCTACTACACCAAACTTGCGAGAAAAAATAATGCACACCAGCTGAAACGTTCCGCATGACTGCAGGAAAAACATTTGATTCGTCGAAGCCCTCAACGTCCTCGTCCTCCGACGCGCTTTGGAATAGTTCTGCGAGCTCTGGCGGCAGCGACGCTGGTACTTCCTCTGCTTCCTCTTCGGAATCGCTGCTGCTGCTGTCGTAATCGAGGTCAGGGGCTGAGGATGCTTGCAGGCCTGCCTTGCCGAACCCTGCAGTTATGGTGGCCTGTGACACCGCACACCAGGCTTCGCGCACCCACTTAGCGACCTCGCAAAACGAAGCACACCTCATGCGTCCGGTTGCGGTATAGCTATGCTCGCCGTCGGACATCCACGATGCGTATTCCCCTTAACTGCCCCGAAAAAAAAAACACATGCCACATCCCACGTCTTTTTCCCACGCTGAACGCCCAGCAAAAAAGATGAAAGAGCACCTAGCACTCACACAGCACGCGTCAAACCAGCGTCTCTTAGCGCACGCGTTCACCTTACTGGCGTATCCGGCGCTTCAGTGTTCTAGAAGTCCGCGCCTTTGTTATCTTCACCTGCAGTATGCCGGCTAAACGGAAAAGTTACATGGCGAAGTTTAAGCTTATAGCTGTGAAGTATGCAGAGGACTACGGGAACCGGGCAGCTAACCGTCATTTCGACGTCACCGAGAAGATGATCCGCACATGGCGACAGTCAACTGCTAAGCTTCAGGCCATGAAGAGTGACAAGAAAACTGACCGCGGCAAGAAATCACGATGACCAGTCTTGAGCGACGTCTGCACTCATGGATACTCGAGCAGCGTGCCCAAGGTAGGGCGATGTCAACGGTGCAGCTGCGTCTCAAAGCGCAGGCGCTAGCTCAGGAGATGGGCGCCGTTGATTTTGTTGGCGGGCCGTCCTGGTGCTCCAGATTTATGCGCCGAAAAGCGCTGGCGATGAGGGCCCGCACAAGCATGTGCCAGAATCTGACAGCAGACTTCAAGGACAAGCTTGAGAGATTCCAGGCTTTCGTAGAAAGCCATTGAAGACGATGGCGTCGGTAACAGCCATATAATAAATATGGACGAGGTGCCACTTCCGTTTGACATTCCGATGGAAAGGAGTGTGGCACCTTAATGTGACAAGTCCCTCACCATCAAAACCACGAAAAAGCGCACTTCACGGTTGTGCTCGCATGTTGCGCCGACGGGCAAAAACTTCCGCCAATGATAATAAGCGGAAGACAATGCCGAAAGAGCCCTTCTCGCCTGGCGTCGTCATAGAAACGAACGTGACAGGCTGGATGGACGAAGAGATGATGGGTAAGTGGCTCGAAGCATGCTTTTCAAAGCGACCGGACGGTTTCTTTCATGCGAAGAAGGGCCTCCATGTCTTGGATAGCATGCGGACGCATACAACGGAGCTCACTTTGAAGCGCATCAAGGCAAAAACCTGCACCGCTGCGGTTGTCCCAGGCGGGATGACAAAAATGGTTCAGCCGTTGGACACCTCATTGAACCGCAGTTTCTAGGCTCTGCGGATATGTTAGGGAAATACGCTCAACGCGGACCAACCGAACAAATGAAATTGCAAATGGCGACTAGCCCAACTCGCTGAATGACAGCGTGGCCGGCGTGGCGGCCGAAGCCGAGCCAAACCCGTCGCGCAGCTATCGCCATCTTACGCCGATTTCACTGAGTACAGCTCACCATGGTGAAGCCTCCGAAACTCGCGCAGCTTCAGTGAGCTGAGAACTCGCACGACGACATACTTTTTTTATTTTTCCGTTTTATGTACTTTGGTTTTTTTGTGGAACTGTAGTACCGGCACGTTGAGTCTTCGTTATTATAATTATGACGCATCATTCGCGTCGTACTGCTCTAGTCGTTAAAAAAAAAGACTCATAGCATCAACACGAGTTTCTCCCAAAAGAACTACACAAAAAAGTACGCATAAGACGCACCGTTGTATAAGACGCATCTCAGAAAATTTTGGAAAAAACTGCGTCTTATACACCGGAAAATACGGTAGTAGGTCCGCTAAGCAGATCAAAACAAAAACATGGCTTTTGAAAAAAATTACTAAAGCGAGTTGATTCGCACACTTGCGGTTTTCTGCCGCGAGATGCGTCCTAAAACACGCCACGCACACTTTTCTTCCTTGTCTGAAGACGACCTCAACTCCAAAGTGCCAGCACACCAGAGATTTTAGCCCTGGCCGTACCTCTACATTATTTATTTTTATTTATTGATACCTCAAAGGCCCTGATGGGGCATTACAAGACAGATGGGCAGAAAAATGAACAGGGTTGACTATATATTTGTTACATTGATGAGTCTGGGAAGTCGATGGCGAATATGAAACATGCTGAGCGCGATTTGTCCCGGAAGGCAATTCCAGTCTCTGGCGGTGCGGATGAAGAAAGACCGCAGGAACGCAGTAGCGCGTTCTTGGGGTGTGCTTGGTTTTCATGAGGTGTGGAATGAAAGAACCTGTGATACCGGCATAGGTGATGGGTTTGACGACGAGAGGCAAGTCGCATCAGCTCAAGTTTAGATTTTAATGAATACACACTCAGTGCGGTACCAATATTCCGAAAGACTGAATCCTGCAGCGGGCATCTGAACAGATTCGATGGCTTTATTGAGATTGTACTGGTAGAAGTCAAAGATTGCACATGCGTATTCAAGTTTGGTCGTACGAATGTGTTTAGGCTACCAGTTTTCGGGACGACTACGCCTAGAACAGATTGCGAAGGTAACCAAGTGTTTTGTTTGCTGAATTGGTAATGTGGCTGATTTGTAAAGATAAGTGTTTGCAGAGGTGCATTCCCGGGTACTTAAAGAGTTCGCAAATATATTGCAGTTATTAATTCAATGGAAAGATGGATTATAAAAATAGTATTCATTGATATGAGCCATGTAGCGCACCAATTATAAACATGAAAAAGGTTTTTCTGGAGCGTAGAGACGTCAGCAAGATTATGGATAAGGCGACACAGGACATAGTCATCTGCAAAAAGTCACCTGAAATTCTGCCTGTGCCGAGCAATTGAATTGATGGACGGAACTACACTCATATTTTGTATTTTTAATGCTTTGGTTTTGATCCTCTCTGCACCAGAGGATGATGAACACTTCAAGGCGTCCATAACCTTGACTATGCCTTCTGGCCTAAACTATATACCGTCCATTGGTGGAAAGTCAAAGCATGAAAAATGTGGAAGCATGTTAGTTGATTCACTAGTACACACTGAGCTAAATGCTTGGTTCAATGCATCACGAAAATATGAAGCAGGAATATGTAAAGCAGAGTTATATCGCATTGTAAAACAGAGTGATGATTATCTTTGGTTTTATTGTTTCCCATAAACGCCGTAGGTTAGAACGTAGTACGTTGGAAATAGTAAGTGAATAAAACTCTCGTTTTGTGCGTGTTTTTAGTGATTGTACTCTTCGCCTTCTTTCTAAAGTTTCCATTAGCCGAGGGAGAAACTCGTCCTGGCTGCGCGGAATAGGCGTTCTTATTACTCAGGAGCTATAAAGAGGTGTTAAACCAGGGGATCGCGTTCTTTCATTTATCATAATGGTAGATATGTAGAGATTTATTATTCAGAGGATTTCAGTTTTAAAAAGCGTCCACTTATCCTCGGCCGACCATTGCTCATACGTATAGGTAAGGTTTTTGTGCAAAGTAGAAATTTTGCGATAAATACTGGTATAATCGGCTCTATCCGATAGTGGAAGGACATTTCTTGTTTTTTTTTTATTTTCCAGCATATTATAAGGGAACGTGGCATGGTTGATGTCGTGGTCACTGAGACCGCTGATGTATGTAAGGGGTAGCATGTTATCGGGGTGTGACCTTAAAACGAGGATCGGGGATATTTGACGAGCGTTGGGTTACTCCCACAGGTTTCGTAACCACCTGCGACAGACCGAAAAGCAAGTACGTGCTCATAAATTTACTAGCCATGTGATCTCGCGCAGGACAATAGGCAAGGTTACTCCTATCCAGAGACGAAAAACTAAAATCCACGAGCAGCAAGATTGGGGGTAGTTAGATAAGCCGTTGTTAGTTACAACAGTGCGTCGTGAAAGAACGAAGGAAATGAACTCTAAGCACTGGGTCCTGATAGATCATTTCTTTCTTTCAGCCGCAGCCGGTGAGTGTACGTAGCGAAGAAGTGTGGGAGCACGTCGGAACCATTCTTAGCGGTGTTGTCATCTTTACCGAGGAACATTTAAGCGTGCAATGGGAAGCCATAGCCACACCACTGCCAAGTGTGCCAGCGCATCTGTCTGCCAAAAATGTTGAATTTGGGTAGGTCAGGTAGTACTTCGGCATCAGACTCTATGGAATTTACCCATGTTTCTAGAAGTTAGCAGTGCGACGGCGTAGGATGATGAAGCAATGAAGCTGCACTACCAATCGCGTTTAGCGTGGCGCTCGTAAACTCTATCCATAATTCCCTGAGCTTAAAGGAAGCGTGGTGCCGTGCTGAAGGTATTGTTCGCAACAAAGATTATACTAGTAGGTAGATCACCTCAAGCGCTTAGATTTCCCCGCCCGGTGGTCTAATAGCTATGGCGATTGGCTGCTGATCCGAAGGTGGCGGGATCGAATACCGGCCGCACCGCAGCGGCCACATTCAGATGGAGCTGAAATTCTTGAGGTCTGTGTAATATGATATGTCAGTGCACATTAACGAACCCTGGACTGCCTTGACCGTTTCCCCGATGGCTTTCTACTTGCTCAATGCGCGGATGCTCTCTGTGGTAAACGCTTAGAGGCTAATATCAAGTATTGCGAGGACATCGTACGCGGCTGAACACACTGCGAAAAATACCATAGCCCAGTAAATACACTTACCCCTGCGACGAACATACATGGTGTCCCTTCTATTATAAACCCCTATCATTTCCACGCATTTCCTGAAAGAAATAGACAGGATGAAAATGCGGTCTATACATTCGCCCAGTGCTTGAATACTTCTGCTGTGCCTTGTTGATGAATCTGTGCGTGTAATAAATTTCTTTATGGTCCGCATATTCCAGTAAGTCAACTTCACAGATGTCACCTGTGCGCCCAGTGGTTGCATATGTCCATATGGGTAATTCTGTCCAGAAAAACTGGAAGAAAAGGAAAGTATGCATGTAAGCATTCACTGCATGTACTGCCTGTAATGTAAAAGCCATTTATTGTCGAACTTGAGTCACTTTGACCGCATCTATCTATCTATCTATCTATCTATCTATCTATCTATCTATCTATCTATCTATCTATCTATCTATCTATCTATCTATCTATCTATCTATCTATCTATCTATCTATCTAGACGCATACGTCTCAGTGCTCACATGGTCGTCTCGCTTGCGTGGTATACTCAATTATATGGGACGTATGGTACAAAGGTATGACGGGCATGAATGACAGATCTTTACATCGCTAACACAAGATATTCGTCACGTCCGTAACGATTAACAATGTTGCAACCATGCGTAGTTCTCTGCTACTCACACTGCGCGCTTCCTCCAGGATCTGTCCACACTCCGGACGGCCGGCTTAAACAGATCTGCTCTTAAAGCAAGGAAGGAACACCGTTCGTCCTCGCTTTCGATTGCAATGCAATCATAGCAAGAACACAGACACATAGGCAACTTACAAATCAGCAGGGAAGTATCGAACGCGCATCCTCAAAATACCGAGCACGCACGCTACCACCTAGCCTACGGCGGCTCCTCCCACACGGTATTTAATGTAAGCGTATGACACCTGCAGTTCTAATTATGGTGCCTGTGTAGCGTGAATTGCGCTTCAAATGTGTGATAAGCACTATCACAGCAACGCATATGCTCTGCTACCATTCTGTATGCTTTCGTGCAACTTTGCTCAACTCCGTATAACAATGCTTCAACGAACGACGCACATTAACGCACCGTGTGGTGCGTTTTTCTTCCACGAAACAGACATCCGTGCTTTGCACTAACGTAAGTGCAAACGTTCCTTCACCCCATCGGCTACCATACAGTCGCCTCGCTGCTATCAAGCTTCCTGGCTAGTCCAGGTTAAGCATACTCATGGGTGGGTTTAGTCATGCGCTTTGTAAAAAGACCTCGAACCTACTCGTTGAAGTTGGCTCAACACCAACAAATTTTTCATACGCGATTTCCTCGCTACCGCTTCGCGTAACACCGACTCCCACTATGCCATGGATCTGTAGGATCTTTTTTGTTCTTGAAATTGGCATTTCTTCGAGAACATTAGATATGTATAAACAGCAAAAAGAAGACACAAAAATGGCAACTTGTTTGTCGGTTAAATTAATTACGTGTCTGCAATACTTACGGTATTGTATATTTTAAAGGAATTGCGCATGAGAGGAGAGCATGGATTGTACCATACTGAAAGGTTGTTACTCATTGGGCTGCTTCAGTTAAGTATATTTCAGAAGTAGACATATACGTTCACCTTTTCAATGTGAAAGCATATAGGAAGAGAGCTTGTCCGAATTTGATTGATTGATTGACTGAATAATTTCAGGGGTTGAACGACCCTAAACAAAGATATGATTATGAGAGACGGCGTAGTGGAGGGCTCCGTAAATTTCGACCACCTGGGGTTCTTTAACGTGCACTGACATCGCACAGTACACGGGCTTCAGCATTTCGACTCCATCGAAATGCAACCGCCGCGGCCGGCATTCGATCCCGCGACCCTCGGATCAGCAGCCGAGTAGAATAGCCACTTGACCACCATGACGGGGCCGTCCGAATTTCTTCCGCCTGCTTAACTGCTGTGCGCCTACATGGGCTATTGCAACCGCATATTCCATGGTCTACGTACCATACCAGTGCGGCTGCTGCGACCTCGATTCCTGTGTTCAATCCAGCGATCTTCAGGTGAGCAGTCAAGTGTGCGCACCACAGCGGCGTATCCACTGTTCATCTTATATATTCATGCGATAAATTAGCTGGGCGCCTGACCACTACCGGCAAAAGGAATTCTACGACATCGCCAGTACTTTATGCTCCAAAGTAAACTACCAAAACGCTACTACGCTTCTTGAGAACTACTGACCTCCGTGAACGCCGCTAATTCGAACGCCGCTTTGTGTTTTTGTTTGTGTGTGTGTTCCTCGAATGTACTCCCGGCATAGTTTTCCAAAAAAAAAAATACATCGAATTCAAGATTCAGTACCAGCCTCTGCTGCAACCCCTCTGCTTCTGTTGTTAATGGTAACCTTTGTGCTCTGGATGTGGCTATTCTTTTTTATTCCAAATGAAAAAAAAGCAAGAAGATTTGGCACGGCACCCCCTTAGAGGGCTGAATTATGCCCTGATATCTTGGCTTTGCATGTATTCACATTCTAACCCACGCTTTAGCGCTGGTAATGTATGTCATTTTGCGAGTACATCTAATTACCAGTGCAGCGTACGTACGTACGCACGTGCAGGCGTTTGCATGGGTCCGTCTTGGCCCTACAACTTCATATTCCGGATGACTTCTCGGCAATGTATAGTGGCATACCAGAGCGCTCGCCTACCATTACAGCACCCCAGCCAGCACCGCTTAAAGGGTCAATTTATATTAAACTTTTCACGGACCCGCATAGCACTAAAGCACGACACACTCAATCTAACAGCGGAAAACACAGCAAGGCATTCATTGAAGGTTGTGTAAAATCCCATTACAGAAATGAATGCCTAAGTAAAAATCGGAGAAAATATGATAACCAGAGCTGCTATAGAGCAATTGGTGGAAATGAAACATTGCGAAAATGTGCCGAGAACCTATCGGTGTGCTATTTTGTTAAAAAATTGACAAGGTACTGAAAAGGATCATTTCCATTCATGCAGAAGAATTGGTCCTTGTTTCATATTACAACAGGCATTATCCAAAAATTGTACCATCGTCGACGAAGCGCTACGTAATAACACAGGTTTCATTATCTCTTTACATTGACCCATATTACTCACTGGGTTAGGCAAGTAGAACCTTTTAATGAGTGTGTTTGTCATATTAAGCGAAAAACTTATCATGGCGTCGTTTTCGACAGAAGTGTAAGTGTTATAATTATTTCTGAGGTCTTACGTCCCAAAACCACGATACGGTTGTCAGAGACACCGTAGTGGAGGGTTCCGGAAGTGTCGACATCCTCTGGTTCTCTAACCTGCACTGACATCGCATAGTGCATGTGCCTCAACATTTCCCCTATGTCGAAATAGAGCCACCGCGTCGCGGGATTCGATACCGTGACCTTCGGATCTGCAACCTAGTGCCATAGCCAGTACATTACTGCGGCATGGCACGACTGTATTAGATGTAGAGTTCCAGAAAGGATGCTATAATTCTCTCAAGACCTTGCCCCTACCTTCTACCTCCTGTAGTTGTTTCCTCAGGGCGCTGATGCGCTGTTGCCAGATACCATCGGCAGTCTGTACACGAAACTATAGTTAAGATATCATTAGATAATCCAGCCGTAAAATGTTCCAGTGGCCCTTCAATATGAAGTGACTGCCTTAGGTTGCATGCGGTAAACGGAGAAGCGTTTTGGTAAGTTTTGCATCACCTCTTTGATTTTGTTGGGTTTTCCGATGAATGGTAGTTTACTCTCTACCCTCGCAAAACATCCGGCAAGCAGGACTATCAGGCAGACGCGTCTCCGCACCATGATTCTCTCTTACACAACTGGACTAGGCAGGACTGCAACCGGTAAAGGAGCCGGATGGCGATTTTACAGACAGGGCCCAAGAACAGGAACAACAATAATTCACGGACCATTGTTTAACTCAATGCCTAGCCATTTTACAACGGTGACGAGTAATACTACGGCGCCGGTAGATGACGAATAACAATGGAACATGGTACAAACACATCTGCCATTCTATTGTTTGTTGTAACAAGGCATTCTCGTAACAATTATATATTGCCAGGAAATCACGTCCTTATCGTTGTCGTACCACTGTCCCCAGATAAATTTAAAGGCGATTTTCTAATGATTCGGCCTCAATATCCACCTACCGTATAAATGGCTCAGCCAGATCCCATGCTACACGACCGATTATTTGCATGAATCATTAAGAACTTGCAGGGAACCCTAGCCACTGACTTTAGTTTCTTATGTGACACTCCTCCACACCCCCCCCCCCCCCCGGCCCTCTATTGGATGAGGATCGCTATTCATTTTATTCCTTCTCGAGTAGGTAAGCTGGCAGCGGCATATCCAATGCTGGTATGGGCCACACTTCATGATAAAAACGAAGAATTTATTGGCGAACTTGGAATGCGAAGTAGAACAAAAGCTGAAGGGAATATGGAGGCTTAAAATGATAAAGAGGCTGTTGAAAAAGATGGAGGAATGAGAACGCCGGGGGGGGGGGGGGGAGAGTTAGGGTAAATGCTTCAATTTTGTTTCATCAGGGAACCGTCGGCCTCTTAAGCGATCGCTTCTATAGGTTTGTACCATTTCTCCCACCACCAGGAAAAGAGGAGGAGAAGAGAGGCAGCTGCGATGTAAAGAAAGAAACGGGATGGTTCTGAGTAGTAACTCCATATTGCGTTCTCAAAGGCAAGTGCAGGAAAATGGAAAGGAATGTAGACTGTGGCGCCCGTGCAGTTTTCATCGAAGCCAGTGGTTAGGCAGCTCCTCAGGACAGACTTTTGAAAAAAAAGCGCGAATAGTTTTCCTAAATGAAACAGTTTAGCTGTTGACCGCCATGGTGGTCTACCCTACATTTCATCTGATAGACTCAATAGCTTCCTTTGCAAGGTTTATGCCTACATTCTGAACAGTATTAAATGCGAAGCATCCTTTAGCGTACTTCAGGACTTTGACCCCCCCTATCTATCTATCTATCTATCTATCTATCTATCTATCTATCTATCTATCTATCTATCTATCTATCTATCTATCTATCTATCTATCTATCTATCTATCTAACCACCTTCCCCTCGGTGCTATCTGAGTCGTCTCGATCGCCTGGTATGCCCCGATACGCGGACGGCAGAATACAAATGTACGACGAACATGACTGACTCATGTTTAGATCACTAACATAATATACTCGTCATGAACGCGACGATCAACTATTCCGAAATCGCTCGTGGCTCATGCCCGTAGTTTTCGAGGTATGCTCCATAGGTGTTTGAATTTCATGGAGCCTGTGTTGTCCAGGAAAAACTAATACGAAAATCCAAGATATCATAAGAACACACTTATCATACGAAAACCAGAACGTTTCGTCGTACCTTGCCGCTAAAAAGTAGGCAGAACGCACACAAACGCGCAAACCACCAAGAAGTTGGGGGCATTTGGCCCGGACCCTAAAGGGGCCAAACAAGTCCGATATCCGTAGGCGACGGCGGCTCCTCCCACACGGTATACTAGTACAGTGAAATTCTGTTAATTCAACCGCCTGTCAATTCGTAAAACCTGTTAATTCGACCTGCACACGTAGGTCTTACTACACAGGAGCCTACAGAGTGGAGCTCTCGTTAGTTCAGGAAAATTCTAGCGCGTATGCGTTAAGTCGATCTAGCGTCGCAGCCTGCGAGCTTGCGCATTCGATGCAAGGAGAGGAAAAGAAGAACTGCCAAAAGAAAGGCTACTCTACACCTTAAATTAATAAAGAAATGCCGATAGGTATCGCCCACAACGACGATTCGTCAGAAGGTGATGGTTCAATGTGACGGAAGGTGAAGGTGACGGGGACCAACTGCGCCAACCACCGAAACGCACGGTAAAAGAAGCCACAGAAGCGTTGTCCATGTGAGGCGAGTTTCGTGAGCAAACGCCACATGGAGCGTGTGCCATGTAGCATCTGAGAGCTATTAGATCTTTTGCCGCCGCTCGAATTCGCCCTAAAGAAACAGGCGAACATTACAAACATTTTGGCAAATAAAGGTGTATCATGCTGGGGAAAATTTCGCCTTCTTGTTGTGCATTCCATAGTTGGACAATTGGAAAAATTGGACATTTTCTGGCGATCCAACCAGCGTCGAATTAATGGACTTTTACTGTTGCAGAAAACATATTACACTGGAAGGAGTGATGATGATGCTTGTGTAAGGTGGACTGCTCTTCTAAAGTTTGCTAATCGCTATAATAACAACGAAATAAACAATACATATGTTGCGCTATTACTCGGTGTTCTTGTGTCCATCTTGGCTCGATCCAGCAGGAATGCCTCAACGAAAAACCCTTATGTTACGCCCATCAGGGCATGTTTGTCGTCGAAAAAACAGACGTGTGTGCTATGGACTAACATATTCCAGGCGGTACGTCATACTACGAGCTAGGGGCGTCGCCCGGTGCTGCTGACGTTGCTAGTTATCCTACAAGCAAGCGAATATCTACTCAGACGCCTTGCACAAACATTTTCATCCTGCTTTGGACACTGAGGCGCACTGGCAAAAATATTTGTCACAGGCGATTTCCTCGCTAATTGCTTCGCTTTACACCGATTCACACAATGCGTTTTCACTGACCATAATGCTTTACTTCGTCAACATTATGACATGTCATATTGAAATGCCATGTCGCTGTCTCCAGCATATTATCCATGTTTTCTACGCGGGGCCCCTCCAATCTAGCCTTAATTGGTTATCCTAACTCACCAATGTGTCGCTTATGACACGAGTGAACATTCCAGCGCGTAAACGACATTTGAACAGGTAAAAGTAATATTGGGTTTCGTATGATATACATATTCGTTTTCCATACGTTTAGCGTTAACGCCATTTTACGGCGATATGGTCATGGAGCTCATGTTGCGGAAAGTCTTGTGCCGGCGACGCTGTAGGCGCGGGAGTTAAGCTGGAATAGTCATCTCGATCCACTTCAACAATCCGAAGAAGCAGAATGTCGTAGCGGCGCCCGCTGCTATCAGTCCGTGATCGGCGAAAGAGCCGAGGCGACTGTCTTCCAACTCGCAGGCAGGCTAAAAAGCCCAGTCTTTGTTTCCACAGTAGTTTAAGTACAACCAGCGTGACGTCAACGACACGTGGTTCCATACACATGCGTCAGGCACAATGAATTGGCGCATTATGCGGGAGCGTGCTTTCAGCCGCATAGAAATACAATCCAGCACATCCCTTCCCCCCAACTTTGCAAAGTAGAAGTGGTTTTCGTGTGTGGCGTTTAGAACACTCGCGCATGAACAAAAAGCAAGAAACCTTAGTGGTAATCGACCAGGAACAAAACCTTATTCATCAATCCCGTAGCGAACTGGTTGCTCTGATGACACTCGACCGTCGGCCATTCAGTTTAAGGAAACTTCTGGGCCGATGGCCGACGACGGCCTTGCAAAAACGCGTTGAAAGCACTCGAAACGTTTTTGGAAGAAAGCGGCAGTGCTGGACGTTATTAGTGCAATTGGTGTTTTCAGTGTTTCGCCTTTTTGTGATTTACATGATTATTTAACAAGGTACTGTACTGTTATGTTATAGTTATTTGTACTGATTGTTATACTAAATCTCTAGTGATTCCGTTACGCGACCACATGCCTCTGACATACTATGGTCGTTTTTGTGCCAGTGACATTCTTATTTATATATTAGAGACTTTTGCTAGAAAGTACTGCCATGTGTTTAACTTTTATACGTATATACTTTGTGAGTGTGTTTCTTCGTTACTGTTCTGACGGAACCACTGTTCTTGTGATTATTCCAGATTGCTTCGCATACTGCTTAGCAACCATGCTCGTTGTACGGACCAACCCAGGAGCCAAGGAGTAGCCGGCGCCTTATTTGTGCGCCAACATCTACTATCATATTGATACGATACGGTGGACACTGAAGTAGGGGAGGACGACGTTAGCTCGAAGCCGTGATCAGTTCGGTCCCTAGGCCTCTCGCATTCCCCATCTGTAAATAAACGCTTCTCACCGTAACAATATCAATAAAAAAACCACTCTGCCAGACTTGGTCACGGTTACTGTAGCAGAAATTACTGAAGTGGAAACATAGCCCCTGAAGCTAAAGGTAACGAAGCTGTTAAGATAGCGGGTGACTCCCTTTCCATAGAAACCACTTCGGCTGTATAACTTTGATTTGGAGACTCGTAGCTGCCTTCTGCCTTTCTCTGTTCTGGCAAGCGGTTCAGCATTCGTCGGTTAGGTCGCAGCGTACTCCCTTCCTGGGTGCGCATTAGGTCGCTAGCATAATGTGAACCCAGGAAGGTAGAAGGCTGTCGCTAGCACCGTTGCTCTGGTCTTCATGTGCGTTGCCGAAACGGTATCACCTGCTGTTATTCATTTCCCGGTTTCTGTGGCGCCTATTGTAGTACCGCGCTTATAACTTCTTGTTGGCACTGTCTTTGGCCCCAAAATTAAGCAGCGGTGGCTGCATTGGACCACGCAGCTGCGGCGCCGTTGGGGCTCTTGTCTTAAGACGCGGCCCATGAGGATTTCAGCCGGACTAGAGCCAAGAATGCCTGAGGTCACCCTGTAGGCAAGCAGAGACAAGTACGGGTCCTTAGATTTAGGGATCAGGTGCTTAATTATTTGCACCATATGTTCTACTTCCCCATTAGCCTGAGGGTACCTAGGGCTAGCAGCGACGTGACCAAAGCCATAATTATATGCAAGCCTATCAAACTTTGTACAAGAAAATTGCGGTCCATTGCATGTCACTACGGTCTCCGGGATGCCATGGCGTGCAAAAATGCTTCTTTGTCTTTCTATCACCCCATTCGCTTTCTTTTGTGTGTATTTATCGTATATTTATCGTGTGTTTTATCGTATATTTTTTGGAATCTTTATTGTATAGCACAGTATTGTCGCTTTCTTTTGTGTGTATTTCCTTGACCTTTTTTCATATTACTGCAATCATATTACTGTGTAATACAGCAATTTTCCTTCACGTTACGACTCTATCAATAATGCCCAGTGTGACTTTTCTCTCTTAATATATGTTTTCTTTACCCTAGAGCTGTCGTTTTTTTTTACCGATGCTGCTTTAATTAATTACTTTGCAGTGCACTTCTCCCTCTTTGTAACTCTGTGCGTGACTGCTTCTCATGCATATTGTAAGAAGAATGTTCTGCGGAAGTTCACTCTTTTTTGTAATGCCCCCCTTACACAATGCTTCTTTGGAGGCCTGTAATGTATTTTTAAATAAATAAATAAATAAATAAATAAATAAATAAATAAATGCTTTCTGTCTTTCTGTCACCGCACCAGTTTTTGTTGAGGGAAAGAGAGCTACTTCGAGATGCCGAGACGTAGTCGACCATGACAAGATAATGAGAGTTGTTAAATCACAAATCAACCCCAACTCGTTCCCACGGGAAACTTCGTGCTGCCGTTGAAATCAATGGCTCCGAGTTCTGGGTGACAAAACGCGCACAAGTAACACATTCTTTCACTTCCCGCGCAATTTGTTCGCTGAGGCCTGGCGACCAGACCAATTCTTTTGCCAAAGCTCTAGTCCTTGAGATGCCCTGATGCCCCTCATGTAGCTTTCTTAGTACTTCATTTCTTAGGCACTGAGGTACCACCAATCTGGTCCTCTTTAGCATCATGCCATTGCCTTCGGAAATTAGGGCTCGTTCCTGCCAGTACGGAACTAACAAGGAAGCTTCGGTTTTTCCGCCCAGCCTTGGCGACACAACTTAAGGAAGGCTTGACAAACTACGTCCGTTTGTGGCGCATCGCGCATTCTGTTAACAAAGTTGTCACCCATTGAAGCTCTTGAACACATATTTTGGCGAAAGACGAGACTTCCGAGACGGTCAGTTCACCGGCGACCGGATCTGCTTTCGTCGGCGCTCGTGAAAGAGCGTCCGCGTAATCAAGCTTTTAGCGGGAACGTACACAATATCAAAGTGATACCGCATCATCCGCATTTTGAAGCGCTGTACCCTTGGCTGCAGCACATCAATAGGCATTTTACCAAGCAACGAAACAAGAGGTTTCTGGTCCGTTTCAAGCATCACCTCGATACCTCCTATGTATTCATCGAACCTTTCGGCAGCCCACGTTAATGCTAGGGCCTCCTTTTCCAATTTCGCATAGCGCGGCTCGGTTTTGGTCAGTGACCTTGAAGCAAACGCTATCGGCCGGCGTTCGCCATTGCGTTGTTTCTGGAAAAGGACGGCACCGAGACCGTGAGACGAGGCGTCTGCCGAAAGAATCGTGGGAAGGCGTGGATCGTACATAGCCATGCACTTTGCAGAGCAGATAATAGATTTCAAGCTTTCAAAAGCCGTGTTTTGAGCAGGACCCCAAGCCCATTCGCTCTCTTTCTGGGGCGCAGTCGTTTGCGCCAAGTTTGGCAAAAAAATGGCTAGATTGTTGGCCATTACCAGAACACCGCGTAATTGCGATACATCAGAGGGTTCTTTCAGCTCTTTAATGGCCCTGAGTTTTGCCGGATCCGGCTGTATGCCTTCTTCGCTTAGTATGCTGCCCGGAAAGCTTATACTTCGAACACCGAACACACACTTTGCTTTGTTCAGGTCAACGTTAGACTGGGCCAGCTTAGCTAAGAAGCTCGATAGCATACAGTCCTGTTGTGCTTTGCTAGCCTAGAGTTGATAGTTTAGAGGTTGTAGTGCTTTGCAGGATGTGCGACATTCTTCGTCGAAAATACTCTGGAGCTGATGTAAACCTAGTGAAGCAGTTCCGCCCAAACGGCGTAATGAACGTGGTCAGCTCTTCTGAGGCCTTACTAAGTCGCACCTGATGGAAGCCGGAATTTGCGTCCAATTTGGAAAACCATTTTGCACCGGCAAGTGAGCCCAGTGCTTGGTCGACAATAGGCAATGTGTATCTTTCTCTTAAGACAATCTTGTTCAACTGCGTAAGGTCTACATATATCCTTACGGCTCCTGAGTGTTTTTGCACAGGCACAATGCCGGAACACCACTCTGTTGGCTCTTCGACTTTACGAATGACGCCCATTTTTTCCAGTTTATTGAGTTCCCGTTTCACAGACTGCCGAAGCGGCATAGCAATCATGCGTGGTTCGCTTACTACATATGGAATAGCGTCTGCTTTAAGCCTTATTGTATACTCCCCAGGCATAGTATCTAAGCTGTTGAACACCTGAGGGCACAAAACTTCGTAGTTGGGTTCCCTGTGAGCCACAGAATCAACGAACTTGATGGCTCCGTACTCTTCGAGAGCCGGCAAACCCAGCAGTAAATGACGCAAAGGACTGACCACATAACACGTTTGGCAAGAAGCCTGTCCCCCCCCCCCCGCCAAAAAAAAAAAATATCCACCTGAAACTTGCCCAGAAGATTTAGGCGGTCACCGCTAGCGCCTGTTAAGACTTCGTCGGCCTTTCCCAAACTCGTGGGAAGTTCAGGAAACGACGCTAGAATTACGGACACTTCTGCGCCTGAGTCGAACTTTGCGAAAAAAGGCACCGAGTGAAGCAATACCTGAACGTAACGCGCTTTGGCACCAGGCGCCTCGACCACGCCCAAAAAAAAATCTCCCCAGTGTCCTTTTGTACAGACGACACTCGTACCTTTCGCTGGAATCCTGGAGAAGTCCCGTTCAGGCACACGTTGCCGAAGTGTCCCTTTAAGCAGCAGTTGAAGCACCTCTGGTCCCTCGCTGGGCAGGCTGTCCTTGGGTGCGAGTTGCCTCCGCAGAAGATGCATGGTCCGTCGGAACGAGCTTGTGTCAGCCGTGTTCCCTTGCTGCGTTGCGGTTTCCTGCGGTAGCCCACTGCGTCAACGTTGACGTCCTCACATGGCTTGCACAGTGTGTAGTCGTGAACTTCGTTGCAGTTTCGAAGTTCTTGCTGCTGCTGAACGCTCTCTTTTAGGCGGGCTCTCGCCAGTGCAGTTGCGAGAGACAGCTTGGCATCCATTTGGAGTGACTCGGGAAAGTTTTTCATCCCGCAGGCACACGACGCACCGGTCCCTGTTGAGGCACTGCTTGAATTCTCCAAAGTCGCATTTGTCTGCCAAGACCTGTACAGCAGTCATAAACTGGTCAATTGACTCGCCAGGCATCTGGTGCCGCTTGTGAACGCAAGTGCTCTCGTAGACAAAGTTGCTCTCCTTGATGAGGTAATCGTCGAACTTCTTCTTGACTAGCTCAAATTTCTTCGAATATTCTGCAGAAAGATTGAAGGTGGCGAAGATGTCCCTTGCTTGTCGGCTCATGGTATAAAGCAGAGTGCGTATTTGTGCCTCTTCCGAGCGCTCGTTCAGACCCGATGCATAGCATTAGTCGTCGAAGTGCAGTGTCCACGCCTGCCACTCCGAGGTAGTGTCGAAGTCCAGTGGTGACGGCTGTTGGAGGCCCGGCGGCGATGCAGTGGCCACTGCAGCCTCCTTTTCTGACGACGTCTCGAGCTACTTTTTTCGAATCGCATTTAAAAGTGGATCGATTGCGCCACTTCTGACACCACGTGGTAGCGGCGCCCGCCGCTATCAGTGCGTGATCGGCGAAAGACCGGAGGCAACTGTCGTCCAACTCGCAGGCAGGCGAAAAGGCCCCGTATTTATTTTCACAGCAGTTTAAGTAGAACCAGCGTGACGTCAACGACACGTGGTTTCATACACATGCGTTAGGCACAATGAATCGGCGCATCATGCGGGAGCGTGCTTTCAGCCGCGTAGAAATGCGATCCAGCGCACAGACCACTCAAGCCCTGTGCTGTTGTACCGGTACACTAAGGAACAAAACTGAATTTCTGAATGTCAGATTCGTCAAAATATCCTCAACTACATCCACACTAACACCTACGCACATGATAGCTCGGACTGAGATCCTGTTATGAGAAAACTCTTTTTCATGATACGAGAAAACATAATTCTTTTACGACGGTACTAAAGCAATCCTATCATTTTATAGAGAAGGCATCTTTGATGTTCCTATTACGGAGATAGGTGACACTCACTATTCGGGGAAAGGTTTTTCTATGGCGCTCATTGCTTCTTAATGCTTAATGTTGGATAGTATTCCTGGAGAATATCGTTTATGCTTGCAAGCGCCGGAAAAATCCTTTTTTTATGAGTTCTATCGGCTGGTTTTTCTGGGCCAGTATTCACAAGATAACCTTAGGCTAAGAATGTCCCTAGGAGAATGCCTTAGCCAATCCTTGGTTCTTCGCTCTACGAAAGGATGGGCGCCATTTTTTCCTTCATAAAGTTTACTCAATCTTGTGGACCTTCTTAAAACTGTTTTGCCACATTCATGTGTATGCGCTCCCAGTTGTTGTGCAGTTTGTCATCACGATGTGAATTGTCACCTTCGTGGCCAGTTCAAGGTGCAAGGCGAGCACGCGCACAGGCGTTCTTCGAACTCCAGAGCAAGATAGAATTCAGGTTAACTTAGAGGGCTTCACGTATGAAAAATGCCTTTGCATTTCGTTATGATTTCGCGCAACCAACAAGCGGATGAAATTATCTCCTTGATAATGCAAATACTAAGTTACGAAAAGTCCTTGTAAACACTGTTGTTTTACGCCGCTTTTTGTGGTTTTCCGAATCTTTCTTCTCGAATCTAAAAAATGTCGGAGGAGTAGCATGCCATAGCGGCCATTGGAAGGCAGCGCAAGTTAATCAGTCTGCACTAGATATCACACATACCTTAATGAGGCACGCTTTATTGAACAGTTTAACCTCGTGAAGGTGCGCCTGCTACTTCCAGGATCGCAGTAGTGTGACGTATTCCGCACACACATGAAGTCAATCTTTATGTTGCATTTTTATGTGCATTTCAGGCATCAGTGATAATCTAGGATGGCTGCCAATTCCTGCTTCGTGACCGGCTGGTGTTTACAGAGAAGCGGATGCTTGGATGCTCCTTTACCCGGATTCATGTTTCCTGCTTGGTGTTGGGGAAATATGTGTTGGCACGCGTTTTTGTAAATGACGCGTCCCAACGCCAGTTGTTTGTAGGCCGGAAGGCACGCTTTGGCTGCGGAGGCCACGTTGGTGGTGTTCCAGACCCTCAAATCATACTTTTTCAAAGGAGCTGTCAAAGGAAGACACAATGTAAAAAGATATGAGAGGTCCTGCAAGCGTAAATTTTTCACAGATTTTTGATGAAAATATCAGTACTACGATACAAATTGCTGGCAAAATTCTGGCGCGACTTTTCGACGTACTTTGGGCGTAACTTTCAGTGTGAACAACTTTAATTGCGCGCTCCATAATAAAACAACATTACGTCGGTTCCACGCTTGTGAAATTTGTATGTATATAGCGTACTAGGTACTATAAGCTTGACTTCAGAGCGTGAGCACTCAAAAAGTTTATTTCCCTCTCTCTTTCTCCCACTTTCTCTACCTACCCTCCTCCTTTCTTGGTGTGTCTCTCTATGCAGCACTCATTCTTTCCCTCTCTGTCTATCTCCCTTTCAATTTATCTTTCTCTCGGCCATAGCAAATTGTGTTACAATTATCGGTACAACGTAGTGATGTGATCCGATAAATGCATGTTGCGCAGGCGGGGCTGTATGGCCAAGTGGTACGAAACTTGGTTTCAAGCCGTGGGTACACGGCTTGGAATTCCGCCAGGCGAGGAAAGTGTATTTTCTTTTATTTATTTCTTTGTATTAAATGCGAAACATTTGTTGATTGATTTGTGGGGTGTAACGTCCCGAAACCGGCCCTGATTATGAGAGACGCCGTAGTGGAGGTCTTCGGATATTTCGACAACCTGGGGTAATTTAAAGTGCAGTGACATCGTACATCACACGAGCCTCAACATTTCGCCTCCATCGAAACGCAGCCGCCGCGGCCGGGATTCGACCCTCCGACCTTCGGATCTGCGGCCGAGTGCCATAACCACTAGACTGCGAATCATTTCTTGGCGAACTTGAATCTATTTGATCATATCTATCTATCTATCTATCTATCTATCTATCTATCTATCTATCTATCTATCTATCTATCTATCTATCTATCTATCTATCTATCTATCATCCACGTACGTCTCGGCTCTCTCCTGGTCATTTCGTTCACCTAACATACCGGAATATTTGAATGGTAGGGCAGAAATACATGACGAACATGAACCACTGGTCTTTAAATCGCTAAAGTGATATACACGTCATCAACGTCATGATTAACGACACCGCAATCACTTGTCGTTCATACCGGTAGTTCTCGGCCCACAGTATGCGTATATGCGCCACAGGTGCTTGAACCTTACGGAACTTAAGTCATCCAATGAGCAACTAAATAAATAGGCATAGCAAACGCCAGATGTCTCTGCTTTGGACTAACGTGACTTCCAACGTTACTTCGTACCATCAGGTAACATTCAGTCACCACGGTGCCGTCGACGTTCATAATTAGCCCATTTTAAGCATACTCATTATTTGGTGTATGCACTTTGCACAACAAAGCCGGGATCCTGCTCGTGGCTGTTGTACTGAATGCCAAAGCAATTCGTCATGGGCAATTTCCTCGTTGGCTGCTTCGCATGACACCGATTCTTACAGTGCGTGGGATCTGCAGTGTATCTTTCTCTCTTTGTCTGTACCTGCCTGCGTGTGTAATTGTCTCTTTCTCGACCTGTGTCTGCTCTGATTTCGCACTATCTCTGCTTTGCCTGAAACGGCTTCTTCCCTGCCCAGTAGATGCGCTCGGATCTAGCCACAGCGGTAGCACAGAGAATGCCTAGCTGCCGCCATCAGGACGCTCATAAGCGCTAAGAAGCTGCTCGGCGCAGCTTCGACATCAATGGTTATGCTCCGCTCTCCCTTCTTGTGCATAACGAACATATCGCAGCTACGCCTTTCTTGTTCTTCTCTACAGCTGCCCCTCTCACAGCGCCTTTACTTTCCTACGGCACCGGAGTATTTTCAAGCTTAACGAGCTCCGCTGTTAAAAATTCGCGCCAATTCCACGCCGCCCAAAACTGTCGGAACGGCGAGGCTCTTCTTTTGTCACTGATGGAATGTCAAGTCCGTAATGCCATGACCTGTAAGTTGTGTTCGTCATACACTTGCTCTTCGCGAAAAGTTTGTCATTTATGAGTTTTGTGGCGTCATTTCGATACTCCACCTGTCAATATCTACTGACCGTACCGGATCATTCACCATGCTATCATACTATTCTCTCTTCCTTTCCTTTACATTTTGCGCTGTTCAAATGAAGCCGTGACTGCTGGGATCGCGCCTGCAACTTCGCGCTATACTTTTTCCATATTATAACATTGTCCTTTGCATTACGTTGCTTCCCTTAACCAATGTTCCTCGTTGAGCCTGTAAGGTACTCATAAATAAATAAATAAATGCAAATTCATGTGGCAGTGGGCGGAGGGCAAGAACGAGTCCGCTTTTCGCTCCTGCGTGACGCCTGACGCTGCAGGAGTCGGCCTGTTAGGATGCCCAAGGAATGCCTGAGGCATTGGGCGTCTAACCATGATTTCATACTCTCTCGTTCTCGACAATGCCGTGCATAGAGCAAGTTCCGGTACCGAGACTGCTGAGAGAGTCGCTGACCCTGGTAGCGGCACTTGCAGTGGAATGTTGGTGCACATGGATGCTCTGCTGAGTGGGCGAGTGATGCCCGAATGAGTATTTTTTTTTTTTGCAATTTGTAAAAAAAAAACTGAACGCGAATTTAAAGCCCAAGAGGCATACAACAGAGTCCGTGATATTTGCGCTGCTATGCGATATCGCATCTCAATTACATCGGCAGAGCAGTTAAACAAATAAGCCGATAACTGCATTCTTTTGTAATCCATGGAAAGCTATGTCTATGCCTTGTGGCACGGATGCTTAGGTGACTAATAATGCAAATGGTGTGCGCTATTCGAGAATTCGCTAGCTAGGCATTTAATCACATTGAAAGAAGAGTACTGGTTGCACATAAAGAAACATCGCAAAAACTGCGCGGTCCCACGCCACTTAGGACAATAATATGAAGAAACGAATGAAGTGGCAACAAACCTTCGCTTGAGGTTGACTTTACTTTAACCACGGCACACCGATGTTGTGCGTCGTAATGCTTAATTCTCACTCGTACATCGTGCTTACTCCCTGCAAACAGATACAATAAAGCGAAAGTTTCTTATTCTTTCATAGCAATGGTTCACAAACAACACAAAAAGCAAAGCGCGTCTATTGTGACGTAGTTGCACATTTTTGGAACGCTCATTAAGAAAGGCAAGTTTGAAACTATGGATTTTATTGAGTCGGTATGACAGCCGTGAAGTATGCACCTTTCGTGCTACGCTTCTTCCATGTGTCAGCTTAACGTTCCCTAAAATCTATACAGGAGCTGTAACAACTGTGACATGTGAGCAGAGCGTAGTTTATAAACGCCACAAGACCGCTTTTTACAATATGATAGAACACAAGCCAAACTGCGCTGTTTGGAAACGCTTGCAAATTTGCAAGCCCGTCCCGCAAAAGGCACCCTAAAATAAAACGACCCCAGGCGTGCTCAGAGGACGCAGCAAAGTTCCAGGGTAAATTTGATTTTGCTGCGTGCTTTTTCATTCTTCTGTTTCAGTCTTACTCTATTCATCGTTCTCCGCCCCTCCCCGCCCCCCTGTTCTTCCACCATTGTCCCGCTTTCTCAGATTTTCGTCATCATCTTTTTGTTCGTTGTCGCCTTCATCATCGTTGTCACTGCGTCCACTACTTCCTCTTCTCCTTCACCGTCATCTTTCTCTCCTTCATCGTCTTTTTCCTTTTTCCTTGTTCTTGTTGATCAGAGCACAGCCGGCGGCTGGCGACATTTAATGACCTCAACGACACTACTACTGAACAGAATCGTAACTGAGCGCACGGAATGCTTCGCTATGTAGTGAGAGCCACTGGGTAGATTCCACTACGCCTCCTATTATATCACACCCCTGACTGAGGATGCAGTATGTTCAACGAGGTAGTGAGGTAGCCAGGTTGTAGCGGCACTTATTCTTTTGAGCGTCGATGTAATCCTCACAGACGTGCAGCCTTTGTTTAACACCGGAGTTGACAATGTTCACAGACCCAAACAATTGCGGCGGAGGCGGACAGCACGTCGACTGATTTTGGTCACTGTAAAAAAAAACATAACTTAACCAGTAATAGCTCGCCGACGCTTAAGCTTCACCATTAAGAGCAGAACGCGATAGCTAGGTGAGAGCCACCAGGAGGATATTTGTGCGAGCGCCGTGCCCTAGCCTAGGCATTCTGTACATGAGCGGCATGGCCCGAACACGAAGCTCATGGTGTTCAAAAGGACAGAAAGTTGAGCGAGTTGGTAAGGGTCCATAGTGAAAAGAAGAGGCGTGCAAGACACGCACACAAGGGGAAAAGTTAACAACACGAACGCCGACTAACAACTGATTCAGAGCACAGAGGCGAAAAAGAAAGAAGACACACAGCTTATCTGCGCATGCTCGGAATGGTAGCGCCACCTTTCAAATGGTTACACGTGCTTTCTCGCCTCTTTTTCGCCCCTGGCCAATTTCTCGAGCGAATATAGTCACTCATCCAACGGACATTGTATGCAACACCAATGTAACAAAACTCAACAATCTAGCGTATAGAATTACCCATAGGATGGATAATCAAGGAGTCTTTCTTGCCGTAGTCTCCAACCATCAGGACGCAAGCTCTGGAGCAAAAACATGAAAGGACGTTACCGCCGCAGCAAGAAATATCGCGGAATGAGGAAGTACTTCTCTCTTTCGTTCATGTATGAGTGAGCGAATCTAATTTCTTTCGGATGTTCTTCGTACACCTGGTCGACTACACAGTGGGCTCCATTAGTACGGTCACTGGTTGCATATGTCCATATGGGATGGTGCGTCCAGAAAAACTGAAACGTAGAAAGAAGGTATGCGCCTCAGCATCACCAGTGTTACAGCATCTTCCTACAGGGTAGTTATTAGGGCGGGTGTGCGGGCAACGCTGCAGCAACCATTTGGCATATGGAAACGCATTCGTGGGCCCTAACAGCGTGTATCCCAGTATCCATTTCTTATCGCGTACTTTGAGCAGGCAGATTATTAACACGCATGGGAAGAAGGCGCACACAACCGCAGCCACAAAGACGGAAACTCACTCGTCGGTTTGTCACATTATCGTAGCATTCCCGCGTTACTTGATTTTCGAAACGGAAACCACGTGTGAGAAGGCAGCATAAAAGAAACTCGTTTTTAAGCCTTAGCGCACGCATCAAAGCATTCCAGGCGTTATTACACATTTCGGAAAAGAAACCGCACGGCGCGTGAGAAGAAAGCCGATAAAATAACATAGAGATAATTGGTAGCAGCTTGTTTGGTTGTTATGACGTGCATGTCCCCATCACGGCTTTTACTGCGCACATCTAACAGAACACCACGATATTCGCCCGAGAGAAAAAAAAAACCGCTTCTCGTGCATCCACCAAGAGGAGCGACTAAATTACGAAGCAGGTTAGCATATTCTCTGGCCGTTATTGCAATAAAGCAATATGCTTTTACAGGAACAGCAAGGAAACGAAGCAATAAGAAATAGAAGACTACATTCGTTGAAAGCGTTCATTGCAATAATCGGGGCCTGAACGACAACAAGAAAGAAACATATTAGAAGCATCCTGCATAAGGCATATTGTTTAGTTATTGTTTACATTGATTCTTGTTGTCGCTTTTTTGTCGAGGATGGCTTTTTACTACTCACTGACTATATAATGATTCACTGTATAAGAACTATTCAGTTTTAAAGTATCTAATAGTGTCGGAGAAACGTCTATTATTGTGTTGTAACCTTGTTCTATTTGTTTAATTTGTTTGCTGGTAGTGCTTGTAAGGTTAAATAGGTTGTCTGACAATTCACGACGAGGCGTCCATGCCATTGGTAATGGACGTTTGTCTAATCTATGTACCACTTCTAATGTATTTGTTCATTGCATGCTCCTTAGCCAATGCGCCCTTGTAGGGCATATATATATATATATATATCACGAAAGTGAGGGGGTCAGGGGCTCGTTTATTTGTTAGAAACATCTTAATGAACCATCAATCAGTCAAGCCTAGGAAAGCATAGCGGTAGTTATTGATGTTATTAATTGTGATATCGTAATTACAGAGTAAGTAGAAACGAATTAAAGTGGACGAAAGGAGAAGCCTACCTTCGGTGGGAACCGAACCCACGACCTTCGTATAACGCGTCCGATGCTCTACCGCTGAGCTGCGAAGGTGGTCGTCCCAAAACGCAAGAACGCGAGAACAGTTTCAAAAGCGATGATAAGCTTCCTACCTTCTTCGTCATCTATGTTTCCTGTTTTCGCGAGCACGACTTGTTTGCCTGTCCGTAAGGAAAAACGCACCTGACATATCAAATGCGCTAATCGGCCCTAAGAAGGTTAGATTAAGGTGCTCCGTTTACGAGCACGTTGAGCATGAATCTGTATGGTCACAATAAAGAAATGAGTGTAAGAATAATATTACCTCCTTGGTATGGCTTTGCGCTCTGCTCTTCGTTTGCATACTACTTGCCAGCCCAAAATATGCAGCAAGCAGAAGCAGCAGAGAGACCTTCTTATGCGGCATGATTTCAAAGTTGCCGTGGGCTGGCGCGAGGTCTCCTTAATAAAATATGACCAGATGGCAGCTTTATCAAGACCATACAATAAGAACAACAACAGCGTTATGCAACAATGCCTTAGGACAATGCCAAGGCATGTCAATGCAACGGCGCATCAGGCTGCCACGCTCGCGAACATGCTTTCGTCGGCATGCGGAAAAGACGATTTCTCCTTCTGCGTTTCTCCTTTCTCCCTCTGCAACAATAGTGTCGGAAAGTATTGCCTCTTCTTTACTTTCATGGAATAGTTGTGGCCTCAAGATTTTTTTAAAGAGGTATATGAGTGATTTGATATTGTTATCCAGCTAACGAAGAACACAGTTTTCCATCAAAATACGCGCCTCATTCAAATACTCCTGAGAGATTCCAATGAGAAATAATGGATCGCCCGTAACCAAACTCACTGTGCGAAGCAAAATGTCCACGGGTGCGTTCTAGCAATGGTCGATGGGAAGTAGTTCTGCAAAAAAACATATTGACAAGGACATTCGCGAATTCGCCAACTCCAGATCAGTATGACAAAGCGGATAGCGTCACGCAGCTCATGTCCCAGAAGATCCGCCGCTCGCACCGGCGCGCATGGCGGAAAGAAATTGGCCGCAGGGCTGCTTGCTTCGCTGCAAGTAATGATGATTTTTGGTTCGGTCATGGGAAAGACGGTAATTTCTGCAGCCCATGTCAGGTGTATTGCTCCGCGTACGAAGAGTTAAGGGAAATCAACTGAAAGAGATTTGTAGAGGAACGCCGTTGTGGAGGGCTACGTAAATTTTGACTACCTCGACTCCTTTAACATGCAATGACAACATGGGTCTCTGTCATTTTCGCCTCCATCGAAAATACTACCGCCGCGGCCGGGATCGCCCCCACATTTCTTTGGTGGCAGACGAGCCCCATAGCTACTTCACCATCGCTCGTATTGCTGAAATGTAACTAGAATATCATCCGCACATGCTACGAGAGAGAGAAATTGATTGATTTCTGTGGTTTTACGTCCCAAAGCGACGATATGATTATGAGAGACGCCGTAGTGGAGGGCTCCGGAAGTTTGGACCACCTGGGGCTTCTTTGACGTGCACTGACATCGCACAGCACACGGGCCATCGTACAGCACACGGGCCTCGCTTTCATCTAAATGGAGCCGCCGCGGCCGAGATTCGATCCCGCGGCCCTCGGATCAGCAGCCGAGTACCATAGCTACTAGACCACCGTAGCGGGGCGTGAGAGAGAGAGGGTGAATGGGACATAATTATCGCAAAAATACACAGACCAAGGACAGGAGACATAGAGCACGAGCGCTAACGTGCTGTCTGCCTCCTGTCTTTCGTCAGTGTCTTTGGTCTGTAAGAGAGAGAGAAACTTTATGAAATATAAACAGAGGTGACCTCTAGGGGGAGCTCCAGTAGAGAGCTCCACTGCTCTATGCCACCCGTCCAACCTGTTCACTCAGCGACTTCTTTTCGGCCAGGACATGTCTAGACAGTCATGCCTGCCATTGCCCCTGTTGCGCCGCCGAATCTGTATCGTTCAAGTGTGGCTGTTTTGAACACCCCCAGGAGGAGGTAAAAGAAATAAGAAATGCAGGGAGACTAACCTGGGCTGTGCCCGGTAGGCTTCCCTGCACTGCGCTACCCTACACTGGGGACCCAGGTAACGTGAAAGAGTTTAGGGCTTTCTCTGGACCTGGGCAGGATCCTCGATAACACGTGGGGAAGATGTATATTCTTTATGGTGGGGATTCAGCCGATGTTAGCTATTTTTATACACCATGGTGTATAAAAATAGCTAACATCGGCTGAATCTAAAGTTAGTGCTAGATCTGTTTTCTCCCGTCGCTGTCACGCTGTTACACCTGTATACTCTTCCTTCGCATAGGTTGCTGTATATCAGTAGTATAACGCCGGTTGCAAGAGTTTATCTTTGCTTGAGAGTATCAGTGTTGTTTAGGGCGATCGATGTGCGCACGCAATCGTTCAATTTCTATGAATTTTGATTTTCTAAGATACGCTGTCTGATAATATTCCCCATACTTGTGGATCCTTCTGGCTAAAGTTAACTGTAGCGCCAGCCTATTTCGCAAAGCTCCCGAAAAACACCCTACATATGTCTATATCAATAGTTCCTCTGCATGCATGTTCTTGTACCCCGTGTTTAGGAAAAAGCAAGCACGCGAACACCATATTATGCTGCTGCCCAAAACACGTGCGCTATGTTCAGGTACTGAAACTCGTATACGTTGATGACTGCTTCCGCGTTGACGACTGCTTCTGCATACGTCGATGACTGCTTCTGCATTTTGAAGAAGCAAGACATCCAACGCTTCTTGGACTGCCTGAACGCCCAGAACGTGAACATACAGTTCACCGTTGAACACGAGGAGGGCAACATGCTGCCTTTTTTGGACGTTCAGGTGCGCCGGGATGGGAGCGCCCTCGCCTTCTCAGTATACAGGAAGCCCACACACACAGGTATCTCAGTTTTAGTTCGCATCACCCCATCGGCCACAAGACGTCCGTAGTGTCATCCTTGGTGACACGCGCTGTACGGGTCTGCTCAGACGAGGATGCGTTGAAGAAAGAGCTACGGACGATCCATCAGGAGCTAAACCGCAATGGTTATCCTCATCGTTTCATCCTCTAAAACTGAGGAGCGGATACTTCAATCCAGCTCACAGAGCAACGTGACAACCTGTGTACGTGCGGCCATACCTTACGTCGAATGTATCAGCGAGGCAATTTCGCGCGTATTTTCAAAATACGATTTGCGCATAGCTCACGTACCGACCAGCAAGCTCGGGAACCAACTCATCAATGTGAAAGACAGGCTACCAAGTGAATCGTTTCCGGGTGTTGTGTATAAGATACCGTGCGCTGATTGCCGTGAAGTGTACATTGGCGAAACAGGAAAGTTTTCTCGACGCCTCAAAGAGCACCAACGTACGTGACTAAAAATAATCACACGACAAACGCCATCGCTGAGCATGCGCATACACATAATCATACCATTGACTGGGATAATCCCGCCATCGTCGCCAAGGAAAAGAACGTGTCATCGCGCCGGCTTCTGGAATCGCTAATCATTCAGTCGACGCCTGCTACAATGAACAGGACACCAGGAACTATGCCTTGCCGTTTACGCATGCTCGTTACGTCGTGTTCTGCCTATATAATTGACGACTTCTAGTCCTGCTCAGTGAACAAGGAACCCGTATGCGGTTCCGAACCGTCCGATCAACTCATCCGACATGGTCAGTGACCGTAATTCATCTCAGCTCACAAAAAAGGGGGGTTTGGGATACAGAGGTGTGTCCAAGAAGCAAAGGCCAGTGCAAGATGACGTCTGCGTCTGCACCCCCCCCCCTCCCGCCTCTTTGTACTCCCCACACAACAACGACATTTGGCTTCAGCGGTTCTTCGCTGCACTGCCGGAGTTGCAGCACTATGGACTAAGGTGATGGCAGCGCGAGTGTCTGCTAACGAGGGCTTACAATCTGCTACCAGACGACCTCGGCCCACCCGTTCGTTATTATGGAGGCGCCGTGCAGGTGCAGACGTCATCTTGCACTGGCCCTTGCTTCTTGGACACACCTCTGTATCCCAACCCCCCCCTTTTTTTGTGAGCTCTCCCCTTTCCACCCCCATTATGCATGTTCGTGAAGTGCACTTAAAAGCCATGCGCCCATGAAAAACTTTCACCTTTGAAAAAGGCTGGTCTTCAGCCGAAACGTCAGAATAAATCCTAAATAATATGCTTGGCACTGTGATTTTCTGATAATATATATATATATATATATACGTGTGTGTGTGTATGTGTGTGTGTGTGGCAACGTCGTCCCGCGATATAATCTTGGTACTTGTAGTGTGGTTCGAATCCTACACGGTCGATTATTATGCAGATGTCGTCCAAAGTTTTCGGCCTCCCGTACTGGTACTCTCCCTTAGGCTTGACTGCGAGGTATTTGCATAAATGTTGCATGCAATGGTAGGTTCTGCCTTAGTGTAGTTCTTCCGAACTTCTAAGCAACTTTCTTTCATGTTTATTGAAGGAAATTGCTCGTAGTACGTAGGGCCACGAATGACAAATTGCCTCTTCGGTTCTAAAAATGAGTGCAATGGACACTGTTTTCATATTTTTCTATAATGTTTTATTCAATACAACTCATAAATTCGTGTCTGTACGCCACAAGAGCAGCGATGTACGTTGTTGCACAAGAGATTCGCTGATTCCTTGGAGTTAATTTTGCTCTGAAATGAGAAACAAAGGACAACATTAATAATATTGCTGCAAAATATAGAACGAAGTTTTCCATTTGAAAGGAACATCGATATAGGTGCTTCAAATAAGGTGTTTTTTCTACAGCAGCAGCCCGGAATCACGGATGCAAATTCGGTTGGTAAAAGAGAAATGCAACGCTTGACGAGCACTACTGAAGAAATAGCAGATGATGATAACCGTAGGAAGTTTTCCCCTATTTAATAGAGTATAAGCTGATGGAAGTCTGCACTTGTAAGCTTTATATCGCTACTTCTTCGAAGCTAAGTATACAATAAATGAAAAACAAGCACTTACCGCAGCGACATTTGCATTCATTAGCGTACGAGGTGCAATGCATTATCTGGGTAGAGCGGCATGTGTTCACGTAGTGGCGAACAATATATTCACAGGCATCTTCACGTTCGACTGGAGAAAGAAGAAAGAATTGAGAAAGATGATTAAGGAACACCGTTAACGAAGGAGACCGTGATTAATTTCGGAATAAGAATATACAATCCCGAAAAGGGTAGGGCCAATAAAAGAAAATAATTTAGAGCAGATATAGTACTGCTATACGGCACTGAGGAGTTGAAACAAAGTGACTGAACCACTAGACGGCTAAAAAAACTTTATGCGACACCTTAGATGATACGGAAAGATCAGGCTGCCACTTGATATAAAGTGGTAATTTGCGCAAGTTGGTAATGCCATAAGGAACTACAGCGCAAGCGAAGAGAGGGTCGTATTATTCCTGTGTCCCTGTCTACGCTTGCGCTGTAGTTTACCATGTGACTTCTAGTTTAGGAGATTGAGAGTGCAGTTGGGTCATTACCTTTCTACTGGAATAAACCATGCGGCTTCAAAATATAATGTGGTAGAACTATCTCTAGTAACGACTTACCGCAGAAACACTGGCATCCCTCGTCAGCGATAAAGCAGCCGACCGTCGATACCTTCGGACAGTCGAGGGCAGCGCAGGGAGGATCATCTAGGCAGAACAAGTACGTGAAATGCGAAACAGAAGCATGGTTGATTTTGGAAAGCGTTCTCATTCGTGAGAGAAGAGCAGTCCATGCAGTGTAAAACGAGTGGCAAAAAATGCAGCGTTGAACATGATCACAGACGAAGTGCAAGGAAATTAATGCAGTTTTTTTTTTGTTCCTGGCTCACAACCAAAGACGCTTATGCAGTCTATTTGCGCATTTTATGAAACGCCTTTCAGTAAACGTACCCAAGAATCTAACAAATGCAGGTAACCAGATGCCTGCTAAAGTTTCGCGGCACTGCTGTGATAGTGGCGTCACGCACCATAAAAGAGAAGGAAGGGGGAATGAAATTTTGAACAGTATATAAGAAATGTAAACTAATTAACTTCTACACAAGAATATGAGAGCAATCACACATGATAAAAGAACGCAAGTTATTTACGCAAGGTATGAGCTTTCCCGTCGTCGTGTTTCGAAAAAGACGATGCTGCTCTTTCTAGACATTGATGAAATCCGACTATTTATTTATTTATTTATTTATAAAAGAAAAACAAGTTATTTATGCAGTGAATTTCTTACCAGTTGCAATGTTTGAAAAACGGTGACTCCTCTATTTCCTTGACATCAAATGATTCCGACTAGTTTGAACCAGGAATCCGAATCTGAATGCTCAGCGAGTGCAGTGGCTTTTGGTGCAGTGACCTCAGTGCGACATAATTCTTCTCTGCCGCTTTGCTATGCGAGGACAGGGGCGTCGTAAGCATGCGGTTCTCTTTCCCGTTACTATGTTGCAACTTATTGCTCTTGCTAGAATATGACATTTCTGAAAACGTTCGTTCAAGTTCAGTAAAGATGTGTCACCAGTGCACTGGCGTGCAGCGAGAGATATCTCTCGGGGGGTCCCGCCACGGTGGTCTAGTGCTTATGTCAATCGGCTGCGGATCCGAAGGTCGCGGGATCGAATCCCGGCCGCGGTGGCTGCATTTCGATAGAGGCGAAATGTTGAGGCCCGTGTGCTCTGCGATGTCGGTGCACGTTAAAGAACCCCAGGTGGTCGAAATTTCCGGAGACCTCCACTACGGCGTCTCTCATAGTCAGAGCTGGTTTTGGGACGTAAAACCCCACAAATCAATCAATCTCTCGGGGGCTGTTATACGGCGTGTTTCATGGGGGCTTGCAAATGTGATGGTTAGAAAAAATGGTAGACAGAAGGGGGCAGGGCGGCTATGCATCCCTCAAAGCCCCCTTTCCCCCCAGTTTCTCTCTTCCCAAATCACAGCTATGGCGCTGCACCGGTGATATAGGCAAGGATCTCGTGACGTCTATTCAGCATTCACTTCCCCGGCCAGACGGTTTGCCGTAAAACGTTGGATTTCGTCATACAAGGAGACACTGACACTCTTGCGTACGCATACATACAACCCACGAAATTTTATAAGTAACACCTAACGGTTGCGCAGCTGCTAGCGTTTCTGTAGTAAGTAACCTGTAGCTTAAGAAGCTGATAACTCACGCAGTGCTTGATTGCATTGTTAGAGCAACACACGTTATTTTTTCGAGGATATATCAAAGAAATTAGCGACGAAGGTTCGGCCACATAAATAAGATGTCCTGCGCAGGATCACAAATCACACGCATAACATGAGTTTGAAGTGAACTTTAGTAAAGCTGGTACCCGATCTCACAAGTCCTGGAATGATGCAGCAGATGACGCTCATCACTGAGAACTTCATGGTCCTTCTGCAAGAAGAAGCAAAGAAAGGCAGATGTTAACGTGTGTCTTCGTGGACACATACACGGTGGTCCACCCTGCTGAAACGTTCCGTATTGTCGTTCCAATAATTCCATACGTTTCCGCGAGACTCATATGGAAAAATATTATATGGAAAATATACGGCAAGTATATGGAAAACTTATGGACTTTTTATGGAAAATACGGAATTATTGGAATATGGAAAGGAACTTTTTCAGTAGGGCAGTTAACTTATACGCCAATGTTTAAAATATCCATGTGCGCATTACGAGAGCGCACACACCTTAGTACTGGTTACTGTCATATTCACCAATCCGAATTTAATTCTAATGCTTAGCAAATTAAACAATAATAAACACTTGTACAGCATTTAAGCTATCATTTCAACCATGAAATCTTCAATGGAGGTTTGGTAATAATTCAATGGTTTTCGGTAATAATGAACTAAGTTTTCCTTCCTCAAGCTTGAGAATGTTATGAATGGAAACTTCCACAGCCTCGAGCTTCCTCTAGCAAAAATTAATTTCACAAAATCTCGATGACAAACAACTGAGCTCACTGAACTGGTTGTTGTTGCGATGTGGGGTTTAACGCCCCAAAACCAGCTCCGATTTTGAGAGACGCCGTAGTGGAGGGCTCCGGAAATTTTGACCACCTGGGGTTCTTTAACGTGCACTGACCATCGCGCAGCACACGGGCCTCAACATTTCGCCTCCATCGAAATGCAGCCGCGGCAGCCGGGATTCGATCCCGCGACCCTCGGATCAGCAGCCGAGTACCATAGCCACTAGACCACCGTGGCGGGGCCTGAACTGGTAAAGTGTCACACTAATCACATGACGTTTTCAGTTAAACTGGTCAACCACCGCATATAAGTAAAAAGAAAGCACCTCATCTCCATAGGCCCACCTAAAGAGGGATTATTAAAAAAAACTGTGTGAAATAAAAGTAAGCTTCTTCTTATACGTGGTATCTGCAATATTTTGAAGCTGATACACAAAGCTTGTATCATATTTCCTAGTTCATCATCTCACTGACAATACTCAAAACAGTGTGTTTCAACTGTTTAAGCAGCATAACACCTTTACCAGCATTAATTTAGGAGAGCGCGGCATACCCTCACAAACATTCATATCGTTATGATTGATTAACGTATTACCTGTCGAAGTAGCGATCCTCCTTTTCAAACTTGAAATCGTCGTAGTCCCTTGCACGAAGTATTTCCTGAGCTGCGCGGCTCCCTTTAGTCAACTGCAGCTCTACACACCACTGCGAAGGGCTTTGCGAAGCGGCATCCCTTATGGGCCCCTACTTATGCATTTTGGACACTATACAGAGCGGGGAAAAGCGTTCAAGGTTACAAACCACATCTACCGTCGGTTATCGCTACGATGTCGCTGCGTGTGCGAACAAGCGCGTGGCTCTCTTCGCGGAATAGATGTTTCTCATCATACGAACAAGCTGGCACTTGCAACTGCAGTCGCCTTACATTTGCAACAGAAACACTCCCAACGCCCTCATATCTCATTTCCCATTCCAACAGCTGTCAAGTCTACGTATTGTTTTCGGCAAACGTTAGCCACCCTCTAGACGTTGGCAATCTCTGGCAGCCACGCGCGTCGTATCTGGTGGGAATACCGGATGGAACTGCTGACGTACCACAGATAAGCTGAGTCGCTCACAAGTAAAATACAGAATTCGCAAGCATATCTGTGCACAAACAACAAAAAAGCGGGGTTTTAGTGCTGTGTTTAGAGCACGCATCAAGCAAAACTAATGACTTCGTTATGTACGAAAAATCACCATATTTCCGCTCATTAACCACATCACGCGCTTAAGCTACATTTAAAGCCAGCATCTCGGGACCTCACTGAATGTGATTGCGCTGATCGTAATTGCGTCCAAGATTATGACTTTGATATCAACGCGCACGGGACAGTAAGATTTGAAAATCATTGCGATAGGACTTCGTCCCGCAGTGTACACAAAATATGCCGATGATTACCACGATGATGATGATCGTTGCTATCATGGTGGTCGTCAGCATCGATTCGAGCTCGCCGTGAAGACGAAGAAAGCAAAAGTTCCCATTGCTGTTCTACTATGTTCATTTCCGTCCTACTCTCCAGAATGAGGTTCATTTTTCGTTATATGTTTGCGAAACTCATTAGAATTATTCGCACCGGCTTGTTCGTCAAGTGTGCGACCTGTCTTATGTTCTGCGAAAACTATATCGCCAAATAAAGTAATAATAACATTAGTGCTATAGAAGCTTAATTGGCCGTTGTGAGCCGCAGCAAATCATCTTGATGTTTGAAAGAGCGCACAGAAAATGAGGGACACAACGAAGGAAACAGACTAAATGGACTACAGCTCACTCGCAACTAATTTATTTTAAAACAAATATAGCGGCCGAGTTTTAACGAACGTCGAAGCAAGACATCGTCACTTCATGACGGGGTCATTGCAGAAACGGGTTTTGGTTATTGCGAATTGTGGGCGAATTGACTGCGAATTGTCCACTTGTGTCGACGTTTAGTGAAAACGATAGTTGTGCGAGTTGGTGACAGATCATCTTGATGCTTGAAAGAGCGCACAAGAAACCAAGGAGAGGGAAGGAAAGGAACAGAATGGATGTACCGCTGACCCGCTCAAATAGTTTTGGAAAGGACGTACCACAGATACGCTGAAGGTTCCTCAAGTTCGGCAAGAAATGCTTCGTGTTCGATAATGTGAGCGTGCATATGTTCGGCGCACGTACACCTACCTTACCGAAAAAAGCCGCGGTCTCACTTCCCGCGCCAACGGGCTCACTTTCTGTTTGTGTGGCCAGTGTTGCTTCGGCGTTGAGTTCACTTAAGGAGAGTCTGCAGCGGCTGCATAAGCTTCTCGAATCACCACGCCCAATGCTGCGTATATACGTGGAATATGGATAGTTTAAACAAGCCCGTTCAGATGAACAGGAAAATGAAAACAGCTCGAAAAGCGCATGTTTCGACTAAAAACTTAAAAATTGCATGTCTGTGCAATGAGCACTTGCCTTAATAGGAAGCAGATTAACATGCTTGCTCGATTTTCTTACGTTTTTTGTTTCGGTTTTTTCTTGTAGTTCATTCGACATAGCAACCCATACGACTTCATTAACCTGTATGTTTGTATACTTTTCTTTTTCTTTTGCATGTCCGGCTGCTCAGAGTTCAGTGTTGATATCACCTTTTTTCTCTATTCTTCACCCGGAGGTAGGCGCGATGAAAGAAAAACGCAAAGGGAATCCGGTCTCTCCATGGTGAAACCACTTATACATCACAACTGGTCTATCGCCAACATTACGTTCAGTCTTGTTTTCACTCTGCGGTCATTATCAGCCTCCTGCAGCCACGCGCGTCGTGTGTTGCCCAACGGGGGCATGGCGCAGCCGGCACGTGCCTTGCGTACCCTTCGAAAGTCCCTCAGGCAGGGACCTATGCGGGCGGCTCCTCTGCTTCAAAAAGACGCACCCTCCTTGTTGTGCTCTATCTGACGGCCGCGTTAGGAGGCGTCCAGAAAGAACACACGTCACTTGGTCTCCAGTACTCACTGTTTTCACGTCCAAACGCAAGCATGTGTCCGGTTCGAGTTTCAAGGTCCGTGAGCTACGATGACGTTCGTTCGACGCAGTATGCCCATTGCCTCGTGTGCAATGCGAAAAAGTGCCCCTTTAAGGAGACGGCCTTCCGTGTTTAAGTTTATTACGACACGCTTGCTTGCCCCATGAATACAATATTACAGGCTCGTTCAGGTGCCCTCATATGGGCTGATGAGTGGCCGTTTTCTCCGGCTCATGAGAGAAGTGTTGGTACTGCAGTACACTCAATGCTTGAATATGGACGTAGTCTTCATTTTATTACATCGGTTATTTCAATTGACCACGTTGAAATATGAATAATTATTGTGTGAAAACCAAAGATGGCAGCACCAATGAATGGGAAATAATGTCTGTTTCAAGCCAAAAATAAAGTGTTTTAAAGACTTATAGAGAACGTATATTGCAGATGTATGGATTACAGAGTGCATGTTGATTAGAACGCGAAAAGCGCTCACAAATGGATTCGCAAAGAAAGGATGATGATGATGATGATGATTTCTGTGGTTTTACGTCCCAAAGCCACGATTTAATTATGAGAGACGCCATAGTGGAGGTCTCCGAAAATTTCGACCACCAGGGGTTCTTTAATGTGCACTCATATCACGCAGTACACGAGACTCAACAGGCCTCAACATTTCGTCTTCATGTCACACTAAATGTTTTCATGACTCATTCGTACCCAGAACTTGTGTCAGTTGGAATGCCTTCTCCCGTGACGTTGCCGACATAGCAGATATTAATATGTTTGGTAAAACAATTGCTATCTTGTGAATATATTTATGCTTGTTACTCCTTGTATAATTTCTTTTTCTCTTATCTAAATAGTTCTCGTGTATTCCCACTGCTTTTTTTTCCTTTTTGTCTTGTTGTGAGTTTTCGCCAGCCACTTTGTACTTTTTGTTCCTTTATTATTTGCTGTTTATTGTATTCTTTATGTATCCCCACCCCCTCTGTAATGCCTTCTGGCCCTGAGGGTACAATAAATAAATAAATAAATAAATAAATAAATAAATAAATAAATAAATGCCGCCGCCGCGGCCGGGATTCGACTACCGCGACCCTCCATAGCCGAGCACCACTAGAGACTAGACCACCGTGGCGGCGCGCAAAAAAAAGATTGATTCCTCGGTTAGTATAGTTTGGTTTACTTTTGTATTGTCTTTTATAAATGACACTAGGAGTGATCCTATTTTTATTCCTTCTACGTGAAGGCTCTGTCTTTAACTGCAGGATCAAATGAGCTCAGCAGCATTTTTGAAGTGGTAAAAGAGACAGGCCACAGAATTTTTAGGCAGCTGTAAAGCCAACGGTGAGTGCCTATCCCAGAGTTTCAATGCACTACCAGAATAACAGTCAGAAAATTGGGAAAAAAACTATCATGATGATTTTTGGGGTTTCACGCACCAAAACCACGATATGATTAGGAAGAACGCAGTAGTGGAGTGCTATAAAAATTTCGCCCATCCGGGTTTTTTTTTTCACAAGCACTGACATCGTATATTACACAGGCCAAGACCTTTCGCCTCTATCGAAATGCAATATTAACCGGCTCGTAAAACGCGTGATGAAAGTGCAGTAACCGGACAGCACAACGTAATTCCTAAAATTAAAAGAAAAACGGACCACAATACGAGGGTTACCTCGTCGGCATCAGTTCGCTGATATCTTCCTTCAAAAAAGTAGCTTAGAGAAAAGAAACATCTGTTGTAAAAGATTCGCTAGGCGTATTATTAGGAATAAGCAATGTCATTGACTACGGGAAAAATATATATTGCTTTTCAGACACGGAGCTCGTGATTGGCGTTCTTGATTGCAGTCAAAGGTGCAAAGGCGCGCTAATATTTCGTGAGTGGCAAGCCTGCAAAATATTGCTAGAGAGCCGGTTGGTCGTTGCCGTTGTGAGGCATTGGAATCTGCACTGGGGGACAGCCGAGCGAGGCGTCGCCTTCGTCGTAGGATTGGCCTCAGCAGCTCCATCTTCGTAGTGACGGTACCCAGCACCTCTACCACAAGACCGTTACGGTGGAACAGTGGGCACTGTTTATTTACAGGGCGAGACTGTTCATCAAGCGACGATGGCCACGATCCGGTGCTTCCGCTAACGTCTCCTTCTTTCTCTTCTGTCCCCAGTCATACCTTGACCGGCTCTGTAGCAATATGATCCGCAATAGCATAGAAAGTTGGGCTTGTTGGAATATATGCATTGTAGTAGCGCAAAAGACTGTTACCAAAGAACGCAAAACACGCAGGTTCTTTCTTCTCAGTGTTTTGCACTGCTGCAATGCATATGAAATATAATCAGGACGTGTTCCAAACAGTACACCAAATTTTGTAGTCCGAGATGAGGGACGAAAAAAACACAGCGCTACTCTGTATATCAGCTACAGGAATGTTTAAAATAATTCCCTTGATTACTTCCTTTCTGCGCTTCCATAATGGAGGCCTTTAGATAGAAACGTGTCAACAAGTAACATACTGTTGCTGTCCGTTGATGTGAAACGTCTTTTTGATGACACGAATAAATTACCGTGAGGTGGCCGTATCTTCCACGGGCCGCTAATTACAAAAAATGGGAGGGATACCACTTTTTTTTTTCAATCAGTGTGCACGATAACGTATCGAGTGTTTGCGAAACAGGAGGAACGCGTATTCACTTTGTATGAAAATAATTACTTCCTGAACTCACACCACTGTTCGATATCCACAATGCCGGTCATGAAAAGCAAACGAGGTTTCGGCGAGAGCTGATTGAAAAATGAACTTTCTATTGTGAATACAGCTACTCTTGCTAATTAGACGTGAGCGTTCCATTCAGCCGTTTAGTGGTAGCGCTTTCCTCTAAGTGCATACGACAGCTCGATGTGCGTTTCTGCTATGGGTATCCGCCGCCAGCGCATGTGTAGGACACATGTAATCTGCCCAGAATATCTGCATTCCAGTTTCTCACTTCACAGCTCCAAATATATGCATAGACGAGGTGCTGCAACTGTGATACTTGTCTTTTTCCTGATGTTTCAATGTGAAGCTGCGGCTAGGCGTCCCATATATTCGACCATGATAAGCATAATGAACGCCTCCAAAGTGTCTACTGGTCGTCCAGTGCTGCTATATACCCCCTCTGACACAGAAGGCATTTATGGAAGCATCAATGACCTGCCCATTCCAGTGAAATTCGTTCCTGCAACAAAGACAGGCATGCACGGTGAATTTATTGGGTATAATGTGAATTACAGTGGCACGTTGCGTGGCTCTGTCGCTGACGCTGAGTCGTTTTCACAGTACCGATTAATCTTCTTGCTAGATTCATGGAAGGAAGTGCCGGAACCTATTAGACAAAGCTTCAAAGAACTGGCGACTGTTGTTCAGAGAAACATAATTTTCATATCAGCGCGGTCTCACAATGCAAGCCTGCGTGAATTTCATGAAGAAATCTGCAACGCGGTAACTGTAACGGACGCAGACATAAATGCACCCCACGATATGTATCAGCTGTGTGCTTCGCGAGAAAATGTACAAGCGTCCCGGTTGTTTAGGGAACAAACGCCTGATGGTAGATTTCCTAAAGGGAAGACGTTCCGTGTTAAGACGCAATCTCGTAATGCCTTTGCAGGAATGCTGCGTCTGTCCCCAGAAAGCTTGGCTCTTCTCGACGCGTACAGGTCACTAAATAATACTATGCAGGAAAGTTCCGGAGAGCTGCATCAGTTGCTACAAAAGAAACTGGATTTGCACATGCCACCGGTGCAAGGGAACATCTTGGTTATCTCTGATTTATTTCCCTACACCGGATATTCACCCGAACCTCTGTGCTTCTTCACTGCTGTCCGAAAAGTTTCCGAGATTGTTTCAATCGATTCCTGGCATTCAGTCATTTGGTTTGCTACTGGTCTCATAGTTCTTTCTGCCTTATTGGCTGCGTATATTCACATCCGCTGGTCTCTCGTGTTCAGGCATGAAATCCCTCTTGAAAAGTATAAAATTGTGGAGTTTTTCGTCACCACCATACTGGTAAAGCCTCTGGATCAGTCAATAGTCAATTCTCCAGCGTTCCGAGGCTTAGCCATCGCCGTCTGGTGCCTAAGCATGATGGTTCTCAGTAATTACTTTCTGACGAGCGTCACCGCCATTCGTTCCATCCCTGCAACTGTCAAGGTTGTGGACTCCTATCCGGATTTATTTCGTCTAATTCGCAATCGCCTCTTGGTTCCTTGCTTTGACAGCAACTGGTTCATTGCGCTGCTATTTTCTTCGGAATCCGAGACAGAGAAGTTGCGCGGTGACGTCCTGAAAGCTGGAATGAAAGCTTTTCTGAGCACCCATTCGGTGAGAAATGGTTTTTACGAATGCTACCGTAGAACGCAAGAAGGAACACACATTGCTCTTTCTGTGTGCACTGAAGAAGAAATAACAGCAGCTTCGCAGTGGAACCTCGTCCCCGGCAGCCGTTACCAATCTTCCCAGCAAGTATTTCCAGTACACATCCTGAATCCACTTCGGTAAGTGGCTTTCGAACATTATTGAACGGAAAACCTATTACACTTTTCTCTTAGTACGCAATAACTATGAATAAGCATTATATTGAAAGTGAAATAAAAAAAACCTAGGCCAAACGGCGTTCATTTATACTGGCCAGGACAAATGACCTCAGGTGGCAATTCCGCAGCAAAGTTTCACGGCTGTGCCACTTTCGCGGTACTGCTGCCGGCGGCTATATTGCACGTGTCTAACTGTGTTTGCCAATAGGCAAATGGCACAAATAATAAACTACAATAGCCAGTCATACCTTGGCTGCAGTCTACAGCTTATTCCTGTTCTTCAGAAAACTTTAACACCGCAAAAGTGTGTAATCGAGGCCGAACCAAAGAGACATCATGCAATTGCGAATTAGACAAAATAAACAGGCGTGATGTTTCGCACTAAGAGTGCAACAAAAGAGCTAAGCAGTGTCAGCGCAGCGATAATATGGGTAGTTGGTGTGTTTCAGATGAACTTACTGGTGCTTTTTTTATCTGTTTACGCAATACGCTAGGTCATTGCTTGCCGATAACAGAACAGTTTCGACTGTAGCTCACTGTGGTGTTTCAGATTGCTACCCAACGAGAATTAATAAGCATAGCACTGTAAATGAAATAAGAAAATCTGCCCTAACCGACCTTTCTCTTTTCTGGAAAGAACACTTAAGACCCTCCTCCGCCCCCCTCCCCCCCCTCTCCCGGTTGCATTTAAAGAGAAACGGTGCCTACGTAGTATTGGCGCTAGTGCAGGCCTCCTCTCCACTACACATCCGTAATTCTAGTTATCATAGCACAGGCAGTGTACATGATGGGCAGTAATAATCGCTCATACCTTCGATGAATCTTGCACCATATTCATGCTCGCCAGATAAATTGCTTTTCGAAGCAAGCTATAGAAAAATATTTCCACCCTAAGGGTCGAACAAAAGAGTTTAGTAGTGCCAATGCGGCCCGATTTTTCCAGACCTTCTCTTTTAGACACGTTTACGTGCGCGATACAGTAGGCTACATCCTCAGTTACACGGCAAGTGAGTTCTGCGTAAACCCGCAAGCTGGAGTAACGTTTATGAAAGCGTTTCTCTTTCATAAACGTTACTCCACCTTGCGGGTTTGCGCATAACTAATATCCCATGTGTTCATGTCCTTGTGCTTCGAGTTGTCGATGAACTCACCCTCGAGCTATCAATCCCTAGCATCCTGGTTACATCAATTGGCAGAGCGAGCGGGCCCGGGCAGGCGTTGGTCACGGGTTCGAACCCCGGACCAGGACTTATTTTTCGGCAACTAGGAAGCTTTCATTTCTGAGAAATCCGTATGGATTTCCTTGTAGTATTGTGCTACAAAGCGGGTGGATGCTAATTTTTCCTTTCATCCTCAATTACAGATATCAACACAGGCGTCTCCTGCTTGCCGTCGTAGAAGCTGGACTTGCCAACCCTCACAGGAAACGCATGGAGCAGCCATACACGCCTGGAGGAACCATGGAGGATGGACACCTGCCGGAAGGAACAAAATTTTGTATCTTGGCCTACATATTTGGCTGCGCTATAAGTTCCACGGTTCTGCTTGTAGAAATTCTGGTTGGAAGTGTGTACTTTAGAGCATTTCGGAGCTACTTATGGCGTCTCCCTAGAAAAATGCGCCGGGAATTTCGTAGGTGGCGTCGCAATGAAAATTTCCCCTTTCAATCTGTCAAGACTTCTGCTTTAGTGAGGCCTATGTCTTCAACTTAGCGTAGGAAATGAACCTCAATGTGGCAGTTTTCCGCTACTAACATGAAAGGAATTCCGAAAACTCTGATTTCCTCCATGTGTTTGGTGGTCTACTTTTGTGACGCAGGTTCAGCAGCAACGTACGCTAAAGGTTGGTTTAAGCGCACATTCGCCGTAATGTGTATATATATATATATATATATATATATATATATATATATATATATATATATATATATGTGTGTGTGTGTGTGTGTGTGTGTGTGTGTGTGTGTGTGTGTGTGTGTGTGTGTGTGTGTGTGACGTAACAAGCGGGCGATATCAGGAGAAGGCGACGAATAAGAGGCGCGTACAGTGGAATAAACCATGGGGCAACTTCCACGGTACGGCTCCCGTTTCTAGCGTCACACACACACACATATATACATATATGTATATATAGATATATACATTACACATATATACTGCACACGCACTTTAGCACGCAATTCGTATTCAGATCGAGGTAACCTTTGCCTCTCGTTCTCGAGGGGAATGACGTCATTCGCACAATTTCGCTTCTGCAATTAATGTCGCGGCACATCCTAAGGATTATTTTGAGGTAAACTTCACGTTCAGTCCGTGGCTTGCCAACATTTTTAGATGGTTTCAGCAGCTGCCCCCAATGCACTTCGTCAGCAAATGAGAGTTGGCTGCTTAGGTAAAAACAGGAGATAACGCTGTTTGCTCATGTACTCGAGAGAGGGCGTCAGTTAGCTAAGGTCAAGGTCGCGGGATCCAATACCTGCCACCCGAGTAACATCTCAATGAGGGCTAAGTGCAGGCGATGGTCATGTCCTTCAAACCATGTGAGCTTCGATTTGTGCGAACCACACTTGGTCAAACTCTCTCCGAAGCCTTCCACTATGAGGCCGTGCGTCTAGGTCTCTCCCCATTTGGTCACGTAAAAACCCGTTAATTACTACTGAACTGAAAAAGCAGGAGCGGCTGCTTCTTGACGAGCAACGTTTGTTCAAGCTGAACAGGCATCTATTATTGGAAAGATGTCCCGCTTTGTTATGCAGCATTTTCGTTGAAGGTTATCGTCTAGGTGAGACTCGTTGCTGAATGAGCAGAGCGACAATCAGTTTATTAAGTTATGACCGTGTGGGAGATTTGCATAAGCCGCTCAGGAAAAGCAAATTAGCAGGCACCATAACAGACTTAGGAAAGTAGCAAGCATGATGTGCTAAATAGCAACACCCCAGCCATCAATGTAAGCGTGTATACGCCTATTATGGATGACATTGTCCAAGGAAGCACAGATTATTCAGACGAAAAGCTATGCTATTTAAGGAATGACTTTCCCGCTGATGAAATGATAAATAGGAGAGGTTGCCGGTTCGAGTACTTAGCCAGGTATTTCGTTGTTACCTTAGCAAATGAAATAAAATTTCGCCAGATCCTGCGTCTTGTAAAAATAGATGTCATATGCACAGTCGGCGAGGAAATGCCTATACCAAATGGTTCGGCATTGATTCAAGTGTTACGACTGGTATCAACGTATTTATGCAAAACTAGTGTTGGTGCACAGTGAATCTGTGCCCCGTCTGTAGCACCGTGGGGACGAAAGGGCAGCGTATGGTGCGGCGTAAGGTCAGAACGCACGCCCGTGCCTGACATCTGTTCTTTTTCGAAGAAAAATATGCGCTATGTATAGTGCGTTGATGTCCATACCACAAAAGTCGTTTTCTTGGACGACACCTACGAAGTGGAGTAAACCTGCACAAAATCATCATGTGTGATAACCGTTCATATGTATCGCTTCTCAAAATACCAACAGAGAGGACATCCCTGCACTTTCTTCTACTATGAAGCAGCAGTTAGGAGGGGAAATCATTGAAAATTTTCATACTAGAAGGAAGGGCAATATGTCTGTCAGCGAGCCGCCTGTCATTCTAAGTGGCGCAGAATATTTGTACTTAAATAGCACATGCCAAAATTGATATGAATATCACATATCAATTCCCACGTGTTTCCCATGTCTTATCTTCCTTGTACTTTTTTGCCAATTATGTGCTCCGGTTATATATTCATGTGTGTCCTAATAAAAATTTATTTGGGAGTCAGCGCCGGTTCGCTGCGTCTTCTTCTTTGTCTGTGTTCATTTAGCGCTGCACCCACTTTAACATCTACATATTGTGTATTGCTACCTGGTTAGGAGTTGACCGTATCGGCAACGCTGATTGCTTGCACGAATACGTGTTGTGTGGGTTGCACCGCGTTGATGCAGGGCTCATCTACGCATGAAGCCAATAAAGAGTCATACTTGAGATAATGCCTTACAGTAAGGCGAAAATTGTAGCTGTGCACTGACGTGATTATCGCCTTCATATGAGGTGTGCAAGTGTATCTTTTAAAATTGCCTGTGTAGAATCCACTAGGGCACTGTAGTTTGCACGAGATGCAGCAACTGACTGTGTTCGGCGAGGCATATAAAACATATCCTTATGTGCTGCTGTCATTTCAAACTTAATGTGCGTTGTGGTTGCATTTTGTCAATGAATAAACATTTTGATCTAAGTGAACGACAGGACTTAGGCTGTTACTCTCCACAATGACAAAATACATGATCGCTTTTCATTAGTGTAATTATGGCGCATTCTTATGATCCAGTAGTTGTAGCATATGCTACAATTTCAGTGGCGCAACACTTGACTTTGTTCCACCATCGTCTTTCACGGCCTTTCTTATGTCCACTGCACGACGAAACCATCTACCAGTGGCCTCTGCCTATTCCTGCATTGCGAGAGCTGATACCATTTGAAGCCTGCGAATTTCTTAATTTCGTCACCCCAATTTAATCATTGTCTTCCACGGCTACGTTTCCTCTCTCTTGGTATCCATTCCGTAATTCTAACTTCTCCTCCAATATAGAGATTTTCATGTAATGCTCTAATGCGAACCTCCATGTGAGTGGCGCCTTCAGGCTGTTAATAAAAAGAATAGTGTGGCTCAGGCGAACGAAAACACTCAGGGTGTTTCTAAACACTATAATTCACTGTATAAACGCTTTTATTTTCGGCGGAAATCAATGAGGTGCTACTTTCAAAGCGTTGTAGTGAAGATATAAGAGCCTTCTGTACCCCACGTGAATACCATGGGACCAATGTTGCGGTGGTGAATTGGTAGAGTTTCGAGCTCCTTTCGGCGGATCCCGGCTGAACGTTAGTTACAGCCTCAGCGAGTGATACTTTTAACGTAAAAACGTTTCTTGGCTAGGTTGGCAAGAACGCGTGCCTAGCTGCCGTCCGCAAAAAGCGTCCTCAAAAGCTGTGCCTGGAAAGTACGTTACCTCTCCCACCGGAAGTGACGCCGGCGCCAACACTCGCCGCAGCGGCGGTGGGCTCGCGTTCCCAGCTGTGTGGTGTCACCGTAGGAGCACTAGGCGCCCGAACGCGCCATATAGCCCATCGTTCCTCGATGCCATGCGTGCCGAGTTCAGTCTCGAATTGGAGACACCCAGTGCGGCGATCACGACGTCGAGATGTATGTACGTCCGTCGATCTCGCATTCACCACCGACCCATACATTGTGCGAGATGTTATGCATGTATCCACCTAATACTCGGATCACAAGGTCATGGTAGTGTCTTGCACACCGGCCCAAGTACGCCGTCACCAGAACGATAAGAGGGTGACGACACTGGTGACTGTCTAATGACACCACCCACGACACCGCGGCGGTGGTGCTACTTCGACGTGCCCGAGGCCTGGCTCGGGCATATCTGTGTACACTGCCTGGACGGCAAAATACAAGAAGACTTGTGAAGTGTCCACAACACTTATATGACACCAACTCATCTAAATAAACACAATCCGCCCCCCCACATTGCCTTATTCTTTATAACACAACTCGGCAACACCAGTTTTTAGCGCCCCTCCGCAACAAAAATCTAGCCAAAAGAACTGCTTTCGCATTCTCGTCTCATAAGAATATGCTTAGGGAATATCGAACTTTTTCATTGTAAATCTCTGTTCATTTTGTCAGACATGCTCTTCGGTTACGGAAACACGTCAGTGATTCCTTGGTGGATCCCGGCATAAAACACTTTCCTGTTTAAAACTGCAGGTACAACAAGAAATGAGGAGAAGAGAAACAGGATTTCATCAGTTGTTGATATCCATTCATGCTTTAAAGACGATAGTCTTACACAAGAAGCTTAGTCCGTCTGTATGTCCCTATCTCTCACACAATTCATTCGCACGGGCTGTGAAAATGAACCACAATACAGGGCCTGGCTGACGGGGTCCTACAAGTCAACATGAAACAACGCAAACAAAAGCTCAGGCCTATTTGATTCAATGTACATCTGCATAACCATAATCCGCAGCTTTCATTTATTGAATAATCAACAATGAACTGGTTTTTACGTTAGTTAATGAAAAATCAACACGTTAAAATGATATCGAAGAGGAGCTAGCCGGAACGGCCGAAGTAGCCACTTTCCAATTCCTCTCTACTTTCACTTTTTGCCCGCTAGATCTCGTGTGTGCTCGCCTCGTCGGAGAGTGTTGTCCTGCACGAATTACCTCTTCGTATCTTAGACAATCGCCTGCGTGTTTACAAGGAAAGGGCGGCATCCGTGCGGCAGCGCGACTGGGCGGAAATGACGAGAAACGATTTACTACAGCGTGGACTTGTGTGGCAGAGCCCATGCTAACCTCTCACCAGTTCCGAAAACATTTTAGGAGCCAGGCACCTTAGGGCGAGCCATGGCCGCCGTCCCTCGTCGCCGCCGTGCTCTGGTTTTGATGGAGTCCGCTAGGGGCGCTGCGGTGCACAGATGCGAGCGTCGGCTTTGAGTGGAGTCCGCTAGGGGCGCTGCGGTGCACATATGCGAGCGTGCGCTTAGAGTGGGGACCGCTGGAGGCGCTGCGGTGCACAGGCGCTATATAAGTCGCCGACGCAGGCAGCATCTGCTAGCCAAGGAGCTTCTGCTAGCGAATGTCTTCATTGAAAAAACCGACTGCTCGCGCTGCACAACAGTTCACCGGCCACCCCTCTTAAAGTGGTACTGGATCTTGACCTGCAATGCAGTGCCGGTGGAAGATTTCTTATGCGTAGTTGAAGAATAAAGATTCGCAGTGTGTGCGTTAACTAAATGTAATCGGGAACTCGGCACATCTACGACATGGGGGCGCAGGAACCTCATAAGGACCAGGAGCATACATGACAACACGTCTCTAAATATCCACACGCGTTTTCACTCATTTGCATGCATGAGTGCGCAATGTCACGGGTGATTTACGGTAGCACCGAACGATCCCTTGTGCTTCGCCCACTCGTCATGGTTCACTTCGTCGCGATGGGTCGATTTTTTAGGGGCGAAGCTCCTCTTAGTCTAACCTTGTCCCATGTCAGGCGTAACCCGCGCGCTGAGGGCGCACGCCGAGGGCGGCACGCGCTCGCCCTCGGCGCGTGCCTCCTGCACTCGGCGCGTGCTGTCTTGTGAGAGAGAGAGAGTGTGAAAGGCGCGCGTTGTCTATGGAAGCGCCCTTTCTTAGATGAACGCTCTACCAGCTCGCAAAGAAGGAGAACGCGCCCTCACCCGCGAGAGACAACGTTGGCGCAGGCAGCGTCTCCTAGCGAGTTTCTTGATTGCGAAATACCGACTGCTCGCGTTGGAGAACCGTTCACCGGCCACCCATATATATATGTATATAGGCACTGGATCTTGACTTGTAATGAAGTGCCGGTGGGAGATTTCACTTGTGCATGGTTGAACCATAAGGATTCGTAGCGTGCGCGTTAACTAAATTCATCCGGAACTCGGCACGATCTACGATGAACCTCCCGAGCTTCGCCCACTCATCATCACTCACTCCGTGGATATGCTGTAATTTTTTTTTATTCTGTATTTGCGCCGGATAGGAATTGTCCACAGGCACTACGTGGCAGGTCATATATATATATATATATATATATATATATATAGGGAGGGGGAGAAGGGATGGTGATAAGTATCAGGGGTGGCAGAAGACTATCGTCATTCGGCGTTATTTGCAAAGAGGGAAGCAGATATGCGGCAAACTTTTTTCGGGGCGAAGCACCTTAGGGTCGAGGTCTGTCCGTTGTCCGTGACTACACTACCTTGAGGCAGTGTAGTCAAGCGGTTTGTGTGCATGGGTGGGCCGATCCTGGAGACAGTCTACTATCGTCTGCTCTCGTGAGATAGTGCGAACGGCGCGCGTTGACTATGGCAACTCTCGTTCTGCATTGAACGCTGTACCAGCTCTCAAGGAGCGATGAAGCGACCTCGCCCGCGAGGGACAACGCAGACGCAGGCAGCCCCTGTTAGCGAGTTTTTGTTTGAAAAAACAGACTGATAACGCGCGCGTAAATATTGCCACATTCCCACTATGGTATCTACTGGCGACGAGGAAGACAATCGTGGACTGACTAACCCGCTCGTGAACGCAATCCCGCTCTAGAGAGGAAGAGGAGGTTTCGATCGCTGCTCCGAGTTCTGCTGCTGGTGCTCCCGAGTCCGACGCAGTACTTGTTGTTCTTCGAGCAATAAAACTTCTGCTCTCTGTGAACCGCGACAATATGCACGCGCGTTGTCACTCATTTACATGCGCGAGTGGGCAATGTCACGGCTGATTTACGGTAACACTGAACGATCCCCATTGCTTCGCCCACTGGTCACGATTCACTTCGTGGATATGAGTGGACTTTTTCTTCGGTGTAATGCTCCAACTAGCTTAAGAACGCCCCTACCGATTGGCGCTAGTGATTATATATGCCAGTCGTGGCGCATATGATTGGCGACCTCTTGACAAGAGGCATCAGGAAATTATGATCGCGCAGTGTCGCAAACAGAAGACTGGTCATTTATTACGAACTAAGTAAGGACGTGGAAAGGCTTGTTACGTGATTTCCCAACTGCAATATAGCAAAACTGTCGTCATTCTTTTCCTATGTGTCTCTCCGATGTGTGTGCTTTGAACGATCGATCAGAAGCGCGGCATGATGAGTCAACAAAGAAACCACTATTGGTGCCGATCAATATCATACGTCTGTTTTAATTACGCAAGTCATTTTCCATGACGAGGCATCGGTATACACACCTGCTGTAATGACACAAATACGCGAGCTATAAAAACTTCTTGGGCAGCACGTACACAACGAATATTTGCGAATTGTACAGATCGAATATTTGCGATGTAGCCGCAACAATAACACACTTTGTGCACCGCTACTTCCTGAGCTCGCACCTCATTTCAATATTCGCAATGCGCAGTGATAAAAAAAATAATGAGGTGTTCGCAACATTTGATTCTGTGGAATGAATTTAGAGTTGATGGTAGTGCTGTGTTTGCTAGATATATGTCACATTTCTACAAAACGTTTCACTGGAAGCGTCTTCTTTCAGTAGATGTGCTCCTCATTGTGCGTATGCGCTCAACGTTCCCGGCCAAAACGTATCGCGAAGGCGTGTTGTTTGAGAAAGACGTTTCCGTTCTCGCTTCTTCAGTCGCAACTGAAAGATGGTGCCTATGCGAAATGCAACCGCCACCATTTTTGTTTTCTTTTTGCTTTTTTTTAATGTTACCTTGAGGCAAGGCATCCCATATGTTCGACCATGATAAGCATGATGAACACATCGAAATTGTCTCTTGGTCGTCCCTTGTTGCTGTATTCTCTCTCCCACACAGAGAAGCTGTTTGGAAGTATCTAGCAAAAGAAAGTGATAGTATTTAATGAGAGGAATAAAGAAAAGGAGGAGGCTGATGCACGTCCTAAAAGCTTCAGCTTGTATACCCTGTAGTGTACGCAAATTTGTGTTGCACGTATTTCCCATCACAGGAAGGCTGTAACGTAAAAAAACCGAGGAAAAGAGCGTTGTAATGTTGCAGCATCAATCGGTACAGATGTCCCCGACGGTTTTGCAAACACATATTATAACACAGATGTCATCTATAGGCATAGCGATGAACGCATTCGTCTGATTGTTGAATCTGAAGAGATGGCGCGCGAACCAAGCAAATCTCTGCGTCCGCAAACCGTCCATTGCTTTATCGGAGGAGTTACAGCCTATGGGCACCCGAGGGCACGGCACGCTTTAGCGATTCTTCCCTTCTTTTCCGATGTGCTTCTCCTGTTCGAGCTAATTTTTCCGCTACTGACCGCGTTATAACCGTGTTACCCCTACTTCCCCCATGTATATGTGTGATTTTTCAATAATAAACCTTCGGTTGTTAGTCCGCGCTTACTTCTGGCTTCTGTGTGTCCGTCTTTGCTTCGGTGCAGTATATTTCGAGCATGTCTAGTAACGACAACATCAAAGTGCGACTATTCACCGATGACCGTCTAGTGTACAAAGAAATTAATAGCACGGAAGGTCAGCGATTACTCAGTGACGCTCTTAGGGTAGCAGAAAAGTGATGCGACAAATAGAAAACGAATATCAATGTGAATAAAAATCTTGTGTAGCGAACAGAAAATAAAATAAATGAAATCATTGGTTTTGTTCGCACTTAGATTTTGCAGTGCCCTGTAAGGTCGACGTGCTGAAATATTTAGGCTTAAGTATATCCACGACTTCAAGTTGCTGGAATCATGTTACAAAAATATGCGTAACTGCGGCAAAAATGCACTGCTTCTTCCCACAGAATTTAGACTTTACAACTAGCCTCAAAGCCAATGAAGTTGAGAGCCCGTTTTCCTGTGTTCGACCAACGCTAGAAAATTTGGGACCGTTATAGTTAGGCTTAACTGACATACCGGAAACAGTACAATGGAGAGGAGGAAGGTTCATTATAGCGAGGTATTCCCGAACGGATTGTGTTTCCGAGATAATTTGATTGCGGAACTTGCCTATGCTCGCTGAAGGCAGGCGCATGGCAAGGACAAAGTTCTTTTTGTCTGTTCACCAAAATTATTCTAACACGAGTAGTAAGCAGTATTTAATTGAACAAGGTAGTACAGTTAGAAAAGGCGAATATGGTGCACTTTAAGTAAGTCACCTGCACATGAACGCTTACACATCATTTTGGTCTGCCAGAATCATTAAATAATAGAATTCATTACCGGCATTAATGAGAGAAAGTGTTAGCGCAGAAAAATTTTAAAATAGCTTAACGCGCCATTCAAAGATGCATGCATTTAGACGCTATCACCACTTTTGTGAGTGAGTACGAGCTTGTTTGTTGAATATTTGGTATAAGGGAATTTTTATCTTGATTTTCGCATGTACAAGCGTGCGCTCATGCACAGATTTCACATCTTTCTTCTAAGTTGCATGTATATATATATATATATATATATATATATATATATATATATATATATATATATATATATATATATATATATATATATAAATAAATTACAAAGCGAGTGCAATCTGGATGATGGGTGATATTTAAGGAGAAAATCGGGAGATTTTTTATTGCCCACTCATGCCAATGAAAGTTTGAGTATGCACGTTCTGCTCAGTACTCTAATAATAAATGCCAACCCAGGCAGTTTCAAGTCACTCATGTTCTCTTGCTGATTACTTTCACAAATTTTTTGCGGATTCTCACGTGGGCTACCCTGCCTGTTTGAAGTTATTACCTGCAACGCTCCCTACCCGAGCAGGCTGGCGGTCAAAGACGAAACGTTGATACTTCTGAGGTCAGATCGTCGCTGTCGAGTTCAGAAAAGTTGACATAACTCCATACATCGTCACATTTCCTCGCCACTTTCATTTTTCGGACACCGGCTACATATTTCTGATTACGGGGAGCGTGCGACGTGACCTCATCCGCTGCACGTAGCGTCTATCCGTCTCGGTCCCAACGCGTTATTTGTCCGGTTATTTAACATTACTGGTGAGTTTTCGAGCAAGTTTCATCACCTTGACTGCTACAGGACTATCACTACAATTGGAAAACAGCAATATCAGAATATGGTGGAAAAACCGCCGCAGTTGGCCGTTAAGGAAGTAAACCACCCGTGCGCTGGCCGTTCGCACCCCTGTTACTGCGCGGAAAGGCACAGAAAGGGGTTTGTACTTGAGTTTCCGCGTAAAAGAATAATGTTTTCTCGTACTTTAAAATTACACCCCGAGGTATCATTTGTGTAGGTTGTACATACGCATTAGTTTGCAGTGTTTCCAGTGTTTGCAGTTTTTCGCGCATCGGACGCCCAAGGCTACGCCGCACGTCGACGTCGAATTTTCTCGGACACGAGCATCTTCATTCTGTGGCTTTAAAAGGAGGCAGGCAAATTCATATGCGCCAACCCCGTGGGCGCATGCTACCCCGCACCCCCGTTTTTTTTTCTTCCTTTCTTTCTTGATTTATTTATTTTTAAGTTCTTTTTGTTTGCTCCCAGGCAGTCCCACGCATGGCCCGGAAATAAAACTCTGGCAGCACGTCAATGCACACAAGCCGCTGTCAGAGTGCCTCCATATCCTCCTCACCCGCCAAGAACATTGAGGCACTCTACGATGTCAATTTAACCCGCGCCGTCGGCGTCGTGATGAAAACAAGGAAAGTCGCGGTGATACCACATCCTCGACTATTCTTTGCTGAAGCGCTCGTACACATTCGCCATGCGCCAGACATTTGCCGCTCCCGCCACCCTGATTGGAAAACAGCATGGAACGTCTGCGCAGGGCGGGCTGTTCCACACTCGCGACTAAGCCGAGAGCTGAAATGCTGAAATAACACTCTCGGCATTCAATGCCTAATAGCATAGAAATGACCTCGTTCCTGTGAATTTATTTGATAGAAGATCGAACGGCACTTAACACACATGTTCCTTATAACTTTAGTGTCACACTTGATATAGGGCAGTGCTGTACCCAGCCTACCTTCACTCGTCGCCTGGTACTTCAGCTGCTGCATGATAAAAAAAATTCAAACACCTGCACCAAACTGGCGCTCAGCTCTCGGGAAAAAAAAACGTGTTTATTTTCTAGGCGATATTTCATTAAAAAGCTTATCGAGCTCGGTGAACAGCATTCCGTGCCAAAGTGTGCGAAGGAAGTGCGGCTTCGGTGAGTTGAGGATGATTCCTATGTCCTCTTTCGTTTCCTTGTTGACGGTCTTCAATATCATGGAGAGTCCCACCATGGAAACTGGCATGTTCACCGTGGGATGAAGCTTCAAATCCTCTCCGGCGCCTTCCACTTCAAACTGCGCCGTGAATCGTACCAGCAGTGCCCGACTGAGCAGTTGGTTTGTATTGCTGTCGTTACCCAGGATTGTCCCCACAAGGATGAGGGGCCTCTTGTTGGCCAAGTCGAATTGGACGAATCGGCTTCCGTTCCTGCAGAAGGTGAAGAACGGTCCGAAGGGCCTCAGTGAGTTCAGGCCCAGAAACTTAAATTCAATGATGTCGAAGCCTTCCGGGGGCTCGTCACCCTTCTCGAGTGACTCCGAACGCTCCGCAGGAAGTTTCTCGATAAAGGCGTTGATCGCACGCTCCAGGTTTTCATCAAGAAAGTTGCAGTTATCTGAAAATATGAAAAAAATTACGGCAAATCTGTCGATGGTGGTCCTACTCTAGCGTAAGGCGGTATTCAAGGTCTAAGGCTACCACAGAAAAACTATATATCAAAGCAAGATGGTCATACAATAGAAAGAGTTGAAAAAATATAAAGAATAACATATTAATTATTTGTTGCAACGACGTCCTTACTATGGATACATCTGGACGAAGCATTACGAGGCTCATAGTGGCGCGCCAACACAGGATCTTTGTGATGTAGAATCGAAACAGGACTGCTATCCGCTTTGCCTGGTAAGAAGCTGCAGTTGAAAGATCCGCTTTTTCACATAAAATTGCTTCTAAATGAGATCGAAACTCGATACAGAGTGAAAACACCACTTGGTGTGTTTTGTTTTTTGTACCTATGTTTTTATTTAAAAAAACGAGTTTTATCTAAAACTGTGGCACGAGCACGCCACGAAATCCCCACTCGCAATCGCACTTGTAATATTATTTGACGAAGCTAGTTCTCTCCTCTTCAGCAGGATTGTTGCTCACACCGCAGCTATTCCCTTGACACCGATATAGTACCTTTAAAGTACCGCATGGTAACTGTGGCCTCGGTCTCTTGTAATCGCTAAGCCTGGAACCTAACGAACTCACTTGAGTGTTTCTTCTCCTATCTCTTTTAGAAACTGTGCTACTGTATTTGTACATTGCAAAAAGTGTAGCTCTCTTATTTAAGATCATCAGAGAAAAGTGGGAACACTGAGGTCATACGGGAATGATAAATGCTTTTGTTTTAAACACTGTCGAAGCTATCCATCACTGCAATGCATTTCTGTCTGTGGCTGAAACTTGGAATGAGTCGTGCTGTTCTACATCATAGATCTCTACGCGCACGCGTGTTTGAGAAGAAAACGTGCACTTTCTTTATTATGTATTCCGACTGAGTTTTTATGTGACTCTGACAATGTCTATCTATCTATCTATCTATCTATCTATCTATCTATCTATCTATCTATCTATCTATCTATCTATCTATCTATCTATCTATCTATCTATCTCCTACGCCTCTGTGCTTTCCAGGACGTTTTGTTCACTTAATATGCGCCAAATATAAGTAAGTACGCAATAGTGCGCGAATGTATGAACAGAATTAATTATTCATCCTGATATCACTAGGACGACATACTTGTCGTGTGAAACGATTAAGGATGACATAAAATTGCACTGTCACACGTGGCATATACCAGCAGTGCTCGTTCCGGGGTATTCGTATATGTGTCGCAGGTGATTACAATGCAAGCTCACCGGTTATGTCACCGAAGGAGGAAGTAAAATAGACATTGCAGAGTTTATAAGAACACGTGATGCAAGAGGAGTACGTAATATTAGATGCAGCATACGACTAGAGTGTACATACGATAATCTGACAGACGCAAGAAAACTTGCGCTAACGAGTGAAGGCAACGTACCAGACGCTAAGGAAAGAAGGATTCAAATCTCGGTCCTTATGGTATCAGGCGCCCAACTCCTCGTCCACGGCAGCTCTTTCCACGCAGTACATAAAGTGAATAAACCTGCTGAGTCCCGATATGTCGTTTCTGGTGGCGGTTTAACGGGAATTCTGCTTATAGTGTGTATTAAAGGGGAACTGCCATGGTATTTTCCCCAAATTGTAATATCGATGTTTTTCAATGGTACGGATAATGCGTAGCGGCCAGGGTTGCTCAATTTACGTAGAAACGTACCAATAATTTTAAACAACCAACACAACGGTGTCCTCAAACCGAAACTGAAACGGGTAGACGCTTAGTGCAGCGTATGGGATGAGGCCATAGCCTCCCTCCCGTCAGAAATATGGAGCTGTTACCAGAAAAATGACAAGTGTGACGTCGTCCGACAATGTATTGAGTTATGTCAACGTTTCAGAAATTCACAGTGTTGATTTTTGCCCCTATGTATTGCGGTTTTGCTTTTTACGGCCCCGCCTGGTCAGGTAGTGTAGCGCTAAAGGTAAGGCCGTCAAAAGCACAGGAAAAAAAAACGCGTCGGAGAGACGTGAAAAAATTTAAAATTTCATATTCAGGAAAACAAGCTACATCACTTGCAAGTGCCTGATTTAACATATATTTTACAATACCGGGGATAATATATATTTAAAATTTTATTGAGATCAGCGGACACTCAAAAATCGCCGGAGTAGCCCTTTCACCGATCTTGTACAGTAATGTAAGGAACAACGAAACACGTACTGCCATCCCACAGCATGCTTTCTTCGGCTTTGTTTAGCGCCGTGGGGTACTCCGACAAGCAACCTTAGCATATGCACATAGCGCGCCGCAGAGTACATTCCTTTTCGAAAAAACCACGCATGCGCAGCAACGGAGTTGCCGACGTTTGATCTTACCATTAGCTACCTTTCGTCGCCAGGACACTATGGACGTGTCTGCCAAGCTCACGTAACGTCCGCAAACACACAATTCACGCAAATACCTTGATTCTTCTCGCAACACGTTGCTGAATGTCGAACAATTATGAATAGATTTCTTCCTTCCCTTCTTAAGCATGACATTGATTCCCGCAATTAGTCGGATCTGCTGGACTTTTTTTCTTACAGCGATCGTATAAGTTTAGTGTACAATCTAATAATGCTGAGAGTTGCAGAACTATGCTTATCTCTCACGGCTATCCTAGTGTCTTAAACAACATTCCTGCAGCTACCCTGATTGCTAGCGCCATATTAGCCTGTCGTAGTTTTTGTACAGTAGAGTGTATTTGCAGGAATGAACTCCAACTCCGCCACTAATGGTGGCAACAATGGTCTCAAGCATTATTTTCGCTAGATATGATAAGGACAAAAACAGTGAGACATTAATTAGCGGTGACATAATTACAAACCTGGAAAAATCTTTTGCAATTTCTTACCTCAATATGAGGAGCTTTTACGGCCGCTTTCTTGGATAATACAGCTTTCAGCCTAGAACTTCGATTCTTACCACTTGTCCAGCTTCTTATATTCTCGGACGATCCGATTTGAACAAGTATTACTGCGTGCTTAATAAATACTCTATCGTGCTGTCCAGTAAGATATTTGTTTTCTGTAGAAACGACAAATTGGCCTGTCCGTGTAAAAACATCAGCAACCCCATGAACTGGTGCGCAGCGTAACACAAGGTGCTCAAGATATTACGGTAAATCAAAGGCAATATTTCTGCAATTGTGATGAGGCCTGTATTTCGCAACTACTCGATAAGTCTCTCACCTGGGAAATGGTACAACCTTTGTTATGATACTCGTATTGAGTTTACCGACTATGAGATAATATCCGGGGACCCAGTGACGTATAGATAATGCACCGCATGTATTTGTGTAAGTGCAAGGTCTCTTAAAGCTGCGCTTTGAGTTGCATTTTAGTCAAGCAAGAGTGCTTAGGTGATCAGGCGACACTCGGACAATATACACGTCGTACTTTGGCATCTATGCGGTGCCTAAGCGTAGGTAGCGCCTAAACCATTTCACAAGACCAGGGAATCTTGCCGCACGTGTTACACAACATATCGCTGAGGTGATCGCAAAAGATGCGTTGCATTACGATTTTGCAGAGCCTGTGAGGAGCGGAAATATGCAACATTTTACAAGCTGTAGCTCATGCACACGAATGAAGAAAACAGCAGTCGTGTGAGAGTTTGTAGTTTAGAAATTATAACTTGCTCAGTTCTTCGTTCTGGATTGTTCACTGTCGTAAACTTGTCGTTCCCTGTCGTTCACTTGTCGTAAAAATACGTTAGAGCAGCGTCATGCTTAAGAAATTGTCGTAGCTGAAACGGCCTTTCTGCTGCAATTTCCTTATTTCATCACTCACTGTCCCTCTCTGGTAGGCGGAAAACCTCGCAAATCCTCAGGAGCGTCAGTGCCTGCCTTTGCCTAGGGGTTATTGTGTTTATGCCGACAAAAAAACACATATATGCACAAATGCGCAAATCAAGTCAACCGGGGAAGACATCAAGATATCATTATCAAAATGCGTGCGAATATATTAAAATATTTTCTGATAAGCCTTCGCAGTTCTCATTATTGCGTCTTGCAAAATCCATTTTCGTGGGTGAGGGCGCAAACTTATATCAAATATTGAGTTGAATGTGAAGACCTCGCAAACAGCGGTAGAAAGGCTCTTCCAATGTATGCCAGGTACTCTCTGTCAACAGTATACCGTACATTGGTAGATATTTTTAGGATATAACAATGCTTCTCAATGGCGCTTACTTGTGTTTGCCATGGCAAAAATAAAGTTCAAGAAAAATTTATCTTTGCAGGAATATTTCGATAGAGTGTGCGGCGCACCAAGCAAAATTTTCATATGGACTGGTTCTTAGATGCTGGTCGTTAGATTGGAGTTGGAAATTTTTGCACGAACAAGAAAACACGTTAGGGTTGTAACTTGCCTTCAGCCGCAAGCCCACCAGTGCACGTCAGCGCTAGCAGCATCCCTATGGCAACCGATCTAAAAGCCATTGTCTCCTCCTGAAAACGAAGGAAACATGGTACCGACATCTTCAAACATGACGGAGAATGAATTCTTTTGTTTTTCTTAATTCCTACACTTTATAGGGATCATAAATGGGATAGCTTCTTCCATTTAAGTGCCTTTGAGTGTAGCAACTGACTCATAGAACAGGTCACCAGTCTTCTGATATATATTGCCACTGTTATTTCGGCACCTGATTCGTTTCTGCACAATATAAACAGCGTCACTGCAACTATCTCCACTCATCCCACCACCTTTTTGAGTTGCTCCTTTCGGGAAAAATACTTCAGCGGGGCGACTCGCGTGTCAAGGGAATTGTGCCTTAATCGCACATCCAAGGCAAGTTTACCGTCTTTCATGATCATTCTTTAAATAAGCACTTCTCAATCGTACGCAAATACTCTTGAATCGTATAGCGCTATGAACAAAACTGAGCAATTTGGGTAGTATTTAATTTACAACGCCATACCTCCCTAGACATCTAGCCTGTTTGATTATTCAGCTGGAAAACCACTGCCAAGTTTCTTAATACCCGTCTCATAGTTAAGTGCGGTTTGGTTGGGGGCTCTTCTCACTCATTTGCATCTGATAACAATGACGACGAAGATAAGAACATAACCGTGGTGAACCAACGCCTCTTACCTGTTATCGAGACGCTCAGAAGACGGAATCTGCTCTTCTGTCTCGAGGGCACTTTCTTTCTACCGAGCGGCCAGGCACTCGTGACTGCGTTGCCTGCAGTTTCGCCAACTCGTTGCCAACCGCCGTCCAAATATAAACTTTCTGCCAGACGAATCACCATGAAAGAATCAGCCACCAAGGACACCTCCCTATACGGCGTCGTTTAAACGTCGTCGCTCGGACGTTCTAGAGCTGTTTCTTCTTTTTTAGTCGTTTCATCACTCAAACTCTGCGTTGGCACACGTTCCTCATCCAGGTGCTGCCTCACGAGGAGGGACATGTCTAGGTAATTTCCGCTGTCCTTTTAGAGCGGCTCATTTTCCTGAAGCGTGTGAAATCTCTGGGGGGCCGTAGCTATCGTAAACGAATGAATAAGAGAGGCCGCTTTATTAGCAACGGCGTGTGTGTGTGTAGACGTTTGTCCTTGTCGCACTCGACGGGCGCAGCCACGTCCTCCATGTGACAAGGTGGGACAGAGAGCTTCCAATGAAAGCACGCTTGCGAAATAAAGACGAGTGAGTGGTTGTTTCGTCACGTTTTCTCGATTACCGGGAAGGGCCATTTCCGCCAGGCAAAGCGTGACGGTCAACTCTTTCAAAATAAATATACTTTAAAATTGTAGCGTCTCCACAATTCGTCGTTGCAGTTATTCTTCAGCTGCGCAGAGAAGTTATTCGTTATGCTACCCTGCACTTGTTTGACACAGATACTCATTTTGATGGATATTGCTGCTGATTTTGACAGCCGATCGGATACGTTAACTTGCGGCTGCGAAGCTTGATGATGGTGGTTCGACTGCCCGCAGCGACGCCCACATTTTCACAGTATTTATTTATTTATTTATTTATTTATTTATTTACATTACCATCAAGGCGCATAAAGGCGCTACAGTGGGGGTGGGTAATATAACAATAAAATACAGTAAAAACAGAACACAATAATGCAACAAATAAATGAGAATACATGTTCAAGCAATACTCAGTTATTGGAGGCTTAAGATATGATCGGTTAGTGCAGTCTTGAAAGATGACACGTCCTCAGTGGAGGCAATGGAGGGGGGAAGGCGGTTCCACTCCGCACTGGTCTTGGGCAGGAAGGAGTCTGAAAAAACGTTAGTGCGGCAGAAAGAATAAAAACTTTGTACTGATGATCGAGACGTGACGATATGTATGAAGGTTCTGAGATGAGTTCCTGTTTAAGTGAATTATTATGGTAAAGCACTTTTTGAAAAAGGCATAGACGAGAAATTTTCTTCGAATTTGCAAATCAATTAGTCCAAGGTTTGATTTCATTAGTGAAACGCTAGATGTGCGGGAATAGTTCGAATTAATGAAACGTGCTGACCGATTTTGGACCGACTCAGTGATAGCTGATAATGTTTTTTAACCGGGGTGCCAAGCAGATGACGCATACTCAAGCTTAGGTCTAATCAGCGTTTTGTACAGTATTAACTTTAAATGGCACGGGGCTATAGAAAAAATTCTGCGTTTGTAGCCGGTGGATCTTTTGGCATTGTTAGTGATGTATTCAATGTGCGCATGTCAAGAAAGGTTATCGGTTAACTGAACTCGAGATATTTATATGAAGTTACGTAATCAAGGTTGATGTTATTGGTAGCACAGCCGAGAGGAGCTGATGAGTCGGAGCGACGCGAAAAGGCATAATTTTGCGTTTATGGGGATTTAAGAACACTAGCCATTGTGAGCACCACTTAGATATCTTATCTAGGTCTGAATGAAGAATAAAGTTATCATGCTGATTAGTTACTTCACGGTATAGAACACAATCGTCGGCAAATAGTTTTATAGAACTTTTAATAATAGTAGGTAAGTCGTTAATATAAATTTAAAATAATAATGTGCCCAGGACGGAGCCTAGAGGAACACCTGACTTTACGTCACAGCACGGTGATGCAGCATCATTAGCAGTTACAAATTGATTACGGTTAGTTAGAAAGCATTCTATCCAATTGAAGATTTGATAGAATTCAAGTAGAATGAAGTAGAATGCAAGTAGAACGAAAAGCACACGTTCATTCTTAGGTTTCGTTGCTGGGGGATGAAAGTGAGGTTGTGAGTATTAAGACGGAGTTCTTAACACGGCATTGATGTTCTGGTTGTGACGAACGAAATTCCATAATTTATTAAATTTGAGAGAACATTTTTTCTCATCACGTCCTCTTTTGAAAAGCCATGAAGTTGTGAAATTTGCGGTTGCGCTCCTACAAATAAACAGCACCAGCCCAGCGCATCCTGTATTCTATTTTCGAAGTGTTTCTTTTTTCTTACAGTCTGTTGATGTATGGAATTTTTTACAAATTCCTGTTTTCTACAAAGAAGTCCAGAAACGACATTAAGAGCATTCAACTCATGACATCGCCAAAAGGCTCACAAATAAAGCTCGTACCAAAGAACAAAAACTGACGTCTGATTGTTTCCTTCACTCATATTAGTTAATGGGTAAGGAGGCTCCCTTTGTGGGCCGTACATGTAAATTGGCCTCGGCAAAATTAACACAACGTATCTGTCCCGTAACCCAGTGGAGGCATTTTTGTCCAATTCCAGTGACATTAAGGAATCACTTCTCACTCAATACTCAAGATATGGCGAAAGTTAAGCACGCTAGATCTGTAGCTATCAATGAACATTTTAACCAGCAACTACCACTGGTTCCTGCGTACGCCCGACAATCGCCCTGTCCGCTACTTCTGCGGCATCCCTGGGAGTTTCCCCCAAACATTTTCCCCCAAACCTGGAACTGCGTACTCAGAGGATACCCAGCACAAGCTCCACCAAATATGTAAGGCGGTTTATTGCCGAAGCAGCAAAGCGACCGTCTCAGGGGTTGGTTGGTTGGTTGGTCCTTGGGTATCTTGGCGCAACCCACTCTGGGGGATCGGCCATGAACCGGAAAAGAAATTTGTGTGGGAGAGAACTCCTAATAAAATACAAAAATATGTAGTACGAATGTGATAATCAAATTTAGGTTAAAGGAATAGTTTTCTGCGAAGACTGAAGGCATATAATTATAAAAAAGAAGCGAACGCTATGGAGATTGGTTCTCACGTACTGAGACCATGATTGAAAAAATAATAATAATAATAAAATAAAGAACTGAGCAGATCAACATTTAATTCTTTTTGTCTCACGAAGAAAATCGCATACGGCCTTGCACACGTTCCTGTGACTAAATCCGAGGATAGTCGCACCAAGAGAGAGCACTACTGGAAGAGACAAATTTAAACCCATGTTTCTCAAGGGTATTTCCAGAAACCTTTTCCGTGGGATGTTGAATCTTCGACATGATATGAAGAAGTGCTCCAGAGACTCATCCTCATCACAATGCAGACACAACGGGGATTGAGCCAAACCGGACCTGTACATGTAAAAGTTCAGTGGGGGGACTCGGCATCGTAATTTAGTGATTGAGACTTCTGCTCTTCTAGTTTCGCACCATCTATTTTTCCACGGATAGGCCAAGTGTCCGAAGTCAGTGTTGGCTAGTGCAGATTTCTTAAAATTATTGCAGGTAGTATATTTTGAGAAGCGCCCAGCTGTAACAAACGCCGAGCGTCGGACACCGAGAGCGCGAGCTCCTCTTCGTCGGTGATCCGATGATGATAGTGCGTTCGTAGGGTTCACCAGTCCTCTTCGCTACAAAAGTAATAAACACTGAATAAAAATAACTGCCATGTAACTATCCACTGATTTATTATACGACTATTAAACATGCCACAATTATGCTGATCCCAGATTCACTCTGTGCAATAAAACTGGAATTAAAAAAAAGACAGAGCTTTCTTTCGCCAAGTCTTGTTTATTCAGAGTACTCTTTCACACACGGGGCACGAGTAGTCTCAGCTCAGCGCCAATACCACTGCAAGAACTCTGTCTCATTCCAAGATAGCACAGAACCGAGCTGTTTTCGCTGACATGACGGAACACGAGACAATGGTTTCGGCACCTTTAGACATGCATTATTTTTGCGAAATATTTCGTAAGTGTGTGTGTGTTGATACATCAAGCAATATAGTGAACAGTTACTGCATGGACCTCAGAAGCACAGGAGCGTCTTTACTAATGTGTACAATTCATATCGTGTCCATGTCCATATCGAAACCTTGAAGCCGCATGCGGTGAGAATGTGATGCATTTCTGGCATTTCTTGTTCTCCTTATGACGTGAGAAAATTTTGTTTAAGGTACTTTAATATTAACTTTGCTTCAGCATTCTGGCAAGCTTTGACACAAACTGGTCTTCCCAGGAGTCCTGAATGGCGGCTAGAGCCAGGTGTCGCAGGAGGCCGACGGTCGCGTTCTCGGCAGTCGCATCGGAAGTGTCGCCAATGTTCACCGTGACAAGTCCAGTGCGCATACTGGTCACCACAGGCTCGTCATACTCTATAACTCTACGGTCTGTTTCGGCAGCGCTATCATTACGCGGCGCTGCGACGAACTTCAGGTGTGTAGTTAACTTCACATCAGGTGCCGAAATTTCCAAGGTGTCGTTTCCACCACCAGACCGTAGAAACCGGCAGACCACTGCTCTTCTGCTACCAGGTCGAAGCTCACTGCCTGCGTAAAGCACAATGGCGTTTCCCGTTTTTAGAAGAAGGCTCTTTTCTTCTTCAATTATTAATCAGGAATATTGTGCAAGTAACGCATCGGAACGATAAACATCGCTTAGCTTACCGTGTGTCAGCCTGCAAATAAAGTCCACTCAATTTCCAGGCACAATAATGGGCAAGTATATTGTCCTCTGCACAAAGCTTGCCCTTCCTTCTAATGACAGTAAGCCTTCCGCTACAGCGCGCGGCAGAGCCGGCGTAACCTCGGTAAATTGTCACTGAGCTTTGTCACGCCCCCGTCAATATGGTCGCCAAAGCCTTACCCTCAACTCGAAGACCCAGGCACTGCCATTAACTTTTGCAGCATCAGTGCGATCATTAGGCAGTCGAAGCCAACGCCTTGTTCTAGTGGTGTCATCATGTTAAATTATGTCAGATAGGGTGATTTCATAGGATATTTGTTGATTCTTGGTCTTCGAAGGCTAATTCTTGTAAGCCGTACGTGCATCGTTATGTAGGAGTCTACCTATATGGCGAATTAATTCAACGCCTGTCCTAACCTCGGGGCTTCAAGATGCGAAATGTCCTTATAAAGACTCCGTGCCCTCTTACTTACATATTGAAGTATGTTTCAGAGTGCTCGTTCTGCCCTGTGGTTAAGCATAACACGGAGCTGGAGCGCCCACTCATCTCCGTACATTCGCGTTTACGACAGAAATCTCGTGCAATCGTGAAAATAGGACAAAGCTGTTTTCTACAGCACTAAACGGAAGAAAGTGCATGCTAGTAACAATGCAATAAGTATACGACCAGAATCCACCTTTCTTCATCGCGAGCGAAAATATGGTTGTGTGACGTTAATCACCGCCCCGCCACGGTGGTCTAGTGGTTATGGCACTCGGCTGCAGATCCGAAGGTCGCGGGATCGAATCCCGGCCGCGGCTGCTGCATTTCGATGGAGGCGAAATGTTGAGGCCCGTATGCTGTGCGATATCAGTCAACGTTAAAGAATCCCACGTGGTCGAAATTTCCGGAGACCTCCACTACGGCGTCTCTCATAATCAGAGCTGCTTTTGGGACGTTAAACCCCACAAATCAATCAATCAACGTTAATCACCTCATTGATCTATATGCAAATGCTTACGTTGGCACAAAACACCATGAAATGATGGCAAATCTAAATATACAAATGTGTACAATGCCACAGATGTTATTCGTCTCCTAGAAACCCATGGTTAACGAAGGGATTACTTAATTGCCTGTGTAAGAAAAATAGTTTATATAAAATAGAAAAAGGCACCGATTGAATGTGCATGTACTTCATTGTTCTAATTATTATCGTTACAAAATGAATGCTCTATAGAATTTAGTCCTACTTCTTCATAAACAAAAGAAAGCATTGGCATTTGTTCGATTACTTTCTCAATAATCTCGTCAGTCCGCCTGTAGGCAATATTAGCATGATGGCTCCGTAATATCTAACCCACTTGATATAACTAACGTATTTAGTGAACACTTACATCCCATACTGTTCCACAGAGTATGCCTGACGAACCTGTCTACTGTGGTCCTTGGTATTTTTTCCCTACCACTCTATACATGACGTTCAGCAAAATTACTAGATTAAATTCCTTCAGCACAGGTATTGATAACCTTTCTGTTGAGATGATTGCTGACGTCGTCGGCAATGACGTCAGCAATACGTCATAACCTTACGACACAATGACGACACAATGAGAAACTGGTAGGTGCTCCCATCAGTGAGGTTATTCCAATATTCAAAAACAGGCAAAAGATGCTTAATTTCTAGCTATAAGCCAATAGGTCGATTCACGTGTTCGCTTTATCGCGGAAAACTAGACATAGAAGAAGAAGAAAAACTTCATTTCTGCAAGGTAAGTTCCCAGGCGTAGGAGGAGCCCTCAGTCCGCCTATATTGAACCTATTTGTCGTCCGTCATCCCGGTCAAGCCACGGAAAGCGGATTTAAGATTGCCACTGCGTAACAAAATCATTTAGAAACTGATGCTTTCCCTGCACTCTAAAAAAATGAAATGCGCTTCCTGCTGAAGAGGTTGCCGCAGGACCACTGTGTCATAGTTCCAACTCTTCAAAGCCACTTTATAATTCTGAGGGGTACACCAACTGCCTTTTCTTCACTGTTTTTTTTTTTTTCTTTTCTTTAGCCTACCTCTTTACGTGATTGCACGCGTGTTCTCTTTTTTTTATAATTAGAGTGCGAACGTAACCACTGGCGACCTAATTTTATTAAATTTGTGTCATAGAAGGTACGTTGCGAAGCCGATTGTAATGAAAATTTTAATTCGGGATCATTTTACATTCATAGAGCTATATGCTGTATGACGCTGTGCTCCTCTTGCATGTAAACCCTTTTGCAGAGTGACACGCTTTGCATAAATGTATGCGGTTTCATTTTCTCTCAGGTTCGATATTGCACAAAATATATCCTTCCGTATCATGTTTGTCAGCCCGCCTTCTAAATACCTTTCACCAGAGAGTGGCAGTACAATTAAAATAAATATATAAATGAAATAAGTATTTATTCTCTATTTTTTAGCAAAGCGAAAGCAAAATTAATGCATGTACGCCTATCAAGTTACATAAAGAAATTTAGCCTATTTCATCCGTAACAATTTAGGTTTAGATAAGAATATTCGGCTAACCTTGCCCTCATTTATTTTGAAATGAGAACCAGAAATTAACAAGGGTAACAACGCTAACTGATTCTATTTCCTTAGATTTTATTAAAGTATTTGATACACTCATTCATGACATTCTTTTTTAAACTCCCAGGTGATGGCATTGATGGTAATTTTTCAATTTTTCCGTGATCACTTAGCCGATTGTGGGCAATCAATATCTATCTCCGGTACATTCCCAGTAAAAAGACAATTAACATTGACATTCCGCGAGGCTCAGTTCTGAGCCCGTTTTTATTACTGCTATATATGAATGGGCTTCCACAGTTTAACACGGTATGTAACCCGATTGACACGTCGCACTAGCATCGGCTCGCTAAAAATGAAAAGCCTAGTTAGACAGCATAAAACTTTGCCGCGAAGCTTACCGACTACCGCTTTTTGAAACATAAGCTCTATTATTTTTTTTTCGGCTTCATCATGAATGCTTTCTCTCATCACTAGTTAGCTTCCCTTGTCATGACCGTGCATCAAAAGTCAAAAGCATAAATTGCCTGCCTTCGGGTTATGCACATGCTCGTTTACCATGCAGAACAACACATTGTAATGATTTATTCTCACAAAACACAAACTCAGCAAATTTTGACTTGTCATCCATCACAGCCTGACAGTTAATCTGAGAACTGCATCTTTTTCCCAGCTTTTTCGGTGTTCTTTTTCTAGCTACCCCTCTGCTGTTTTGCTCTTCTTCTGCGTTCGGAAATGCATTTGTTACACTACATATTCTTCACTTCATCATATATTTTTCTTCTTTGGTTCTGTTGCTTAGGTGTATATTCTCTAACAACAGTGCTACTTCTCCCCCTCCCCCCCCCTGCCCACAAAAATACCTTAGTCATGATGGCCGCTAGGTAAATTACTATTTAACGTTACGCTATAGCGATGGCGCTTGTATGGTCAACAGGAACACTGGCTACTCAGAGAATTGGGCTTTGTGACTGAAGCGCATCCCGACCGAATTAGCATCCACTCGAAGTACTACAATAAATGTTGTCTGGACAACCGAAGAAACATGGCATTCACCGACAAAGAGAAATTGCGCGGATCCTTCGTGAATATGCCACTGCGTGTACCTGAGTATCGTTTTCGCACAGAGTGCGCAGACTCCCGTGGCGTTGCATCCTGCCAAGGCCGATGATCCTGTATCCTTCAAATCCTAAGGGACTCGGTCCTGGACCTTCCGGTTCCATTTCGGAGACGTACACTTCTTGCACACCACGCATCGCATCAGCAATGACTCGTTCCAGCTGTTCGTCGTACGTGGCGTTGCACCACTCTGTAAAAGCGAGGAAAATGAGAAATTCCAGATGGCTGAACTTTTCTGCGAGCTTTATTTGCTGTAGAAGGCAACCGAGGTGCGCCGTAACAAGGAATAAGTAGCGCGTTATTGTGAAGGAATGGCCACGCCTTAGAAGAATAAGGCTTAGGCGAAGGCTACCGTTGCGCTGTCCTCGTAGTACTAATTGCACTTGGGCGCCTCATCACGTGAGTGGAAGAATTTGTCTATAATATAGTAGCGCCATCCTGTTCACAAAGTATCCATCTTTCGTAATTAATTTGTGCGGTGTAGAGAACATGTCGTTGCTTCCTGGAGCTGGCTACTTCACTAGCTATTCCACGAAAACACACAGCAAAAAATGAAATGGCTGAATGCAGAAAAAGTGTACAGTGAATACACATAACCTTTCCTGCGTTGCAAGAACGCGTAAGTGCAGGCGCTGATGATAATCGTTGAGTTTCGCATTCCCGGGAAGCAGCACAAAAATGAGTGCGAACGTGCTCATGCCTTGGAGGGGAAAGGATGTTTATTTAACATTTCTTCATTTGTTCTTTTGTTACTTATTGTGCCCTGACGGCAAAGGATCTTAGCGAGGAGAGTAGTTTCATGTTAAAGAACACTTATTAAACAAAAAATATAATGTACAGATCAATATGTGACTAAACTGAAATTAACCCACGTGAATACAATCTGATCTTGGGCTTTACGATAATGCATCCGAAGAAAATATGCTGTCTTGGCTGGTATTACGAGAAGTAACAATATACTTTTTCCAGTCAACACACGTGCATAGTTCGCACCAAGTAGAAGAGCAAACTAAATATATAATTATTCGCTCATGAATACAGACATGCCGGTTTCTGTCAAGATTATAAATTATCCAGCCGTACAAAGTTCTTCAAAACTGGCAAAGTGAGTGCTTCCTGAAACCTTCAACGGTGGCAAAGTATGAAAAGCTTCATACCTGAGGAGGCATAAGCCAGAGTCCATGACACCATCAAGCACAGAATTGTGGCCAGTGCCATGAAAACTCTCACACAGCTCCACTCTATATCATCGGTTGGCCCAGCAATTTGAGATGAACCTGCAAAAATGAATCCGTGTGCGTGGAGTAGATCTTACTCTGAGGTAACCGAAGGTAATCACGCAGCAGGTCCAACGCAACTGTGCCATTGTAGAGGATATGCTTTACATTTTTACTACCTAATCTACGTTTTGGCACAGTTCATAGCTTCATATATTGGCTCTTATTTAAAAATCTTATTTTATGCAACGTTCGCCCCATCATGTGCATTTCGATTACTGAGTGAGAACACTTCCTGGGTGGGCGACCTGAGTACAAAACTTCCTATAGTTAACCTTAAAAAAAATACAGTATTTTTCACGTTGTTGAGCATTACAGGTCACTACAATTAAGGGGGAAAAATGCTTTTCGATATTTCTTGTTCACAGCCTGATGTTTTGGAGAGCACATGACCGTTCATATACCAGTGAAAAAAAATCTGTTTCATCCCAAATATATGGTAATGACACATCTTTTTCACGATCGCTTGCATGCAACACCTCCCGTAGTTTCCGCAAAAAGAATGCACATTTTTGTCTACGTCATTGGCACCTCATTTTAACATGTATATAATATTAAGCTGGAACAATAACACCATCTAAGCTCACGCATTCTTAAATGTTACGTGTCAATTTCTGATACCTCCACAGCGTTTATGAAGTCAGAACGCTGTCGCGCCGCGCAGATTGAGCAAGAAGGAAACAGATGATAGCTAAGAAGGAAATGACAGGCAAGAGGATTAGAGCTAATCCTGTTGCCTGTCATTTTCTTCTTTGCTATCGTCTCTGTCCTTCTTGCTCAATTTGAGCTGCGCTACAGCGTTCTGACAGTATAATACACGAACCTGCCGAATCTGCTACTTCGTGTCAGCGTTTATGAAATGGGTAAAGGGCAGCAGCTCACTATTAACGGAAATGAAGCCTCTTCTCTCAAAAGGCACTGCACAGCTGCAGACCGAAGACACAAGGCGCTCAAAGCTCTTCTCTCAGACTAAAAATTTTGAGGGAACAAGCACGTCACATCGCACGATCAACTGTGCGCAACTGCAGCACTAGGCGTACTACCACAGCACTTGTAAAATTGAGTGTTTGCTTACCTTCGAGCTTTCCAGCTACCCGACTGGTCACAGCACTGTTTTGAATAAGCGCCGGTGCGGGGAAGCTGCGAAGCGACGTGCGAGCTGGCTCATATCTGCGTCACGGTACACCACGGCTTTAACGCCAAGGCTGTTCTCCGAAACCTTACGCGCGCGCGTTATCTGGCCGTACGTTGGGTCGTTACGCACAGTCCTGGCGAAATTGTCCCTCCAGTTGATTTTCTGGGAAAAGCAAGAGGGTGGGTGAAAAACAGCTTGATTGAATAAAAGGAACTGCTACGTTACATTGGGCGTAGACACCCTTCCAGGACCATCTTGAAACTCTCGCTCTTTAGCGCGATAACGTTACGGCTCATGTCGCAGACAATGCGACATATCGCGTAGGCGTCGGTATGAGTGGCGAAAGAAAAAAATCAACCCAAAACACGCAGATTACACCGGCCCTACCCCGTTGGGCCCATGTGTTGGTGCGAAAATTGAATTTCTCAAAATAAAAACAATGAGAAAAATTGTATTACAACGCAGGACCTAATTAACTATAACATACAGACATAATATCTCGGATTTTAATCTCGTTCCCGTTTGAACGTGCAGCAGCCCACTTCATGTTTAACCACTTCTATCGACGTCTTTCTGCAAATTCCAGCCATGCAGCGTTTTAGACTACTCGACGCGTGCCAAATGATCGTAGACAAGTTCGAATCATGTTGAATTCAGTGTTGTGCGATTTGTACTTTAGAATGAGTGATGCTAATGCATTCTCAGGTGCTCAGCTTTTGTTCGGTCGTTGGTATATCGCAGAGAAACGAAGCGTTTTTAATTTCGTGCTGGGTAGCCACTCAGTACTTGCTGGTCCTTTCGTCTAGACCCTTACTGAACACGATACATGGAATTAGCGGGCTGCTGCGGTTGCGGTTGGCATCGTCTATATCATGTTGCACGAATCTGTGTCGCCGTTGATGGCCTGCTCAAAGGTCTTCTTCGAAGTGCCACGCACGTGCGAAGTGTAGCGAAAGCGTGACCATCGATGACCGTACACTGGGAACCGCAGATCGCCGGCAGTTTTGCTACTCCAGCCCCAGCATATCACACCGTGCGCAAGCACCTCTTCTTGCACCATTTTTGCCTGGTTTCCTAGGCGACTTAGCCACTTGGCCGTTTCACCACCTCATAATCAAATACTTCGCTGATGCACTAACTTTAAGAACCCATTTTGTTTTCCACATGATGCGCACAGTTACGCACAGCGTGTTTTACCAGATAATGAAACTCCAACTTGCCAAACAGTCTATTCTACACTGTGTTTGTGTAACGTGTGTAATAAGTATCGACTCGCTGCAAGAGCCGACTGCTATACCAAGACGCAAGTTGGAGTATCTCTGTCGTCAAGCTTGCCAAGTTTGACCTCGTGAGCTGCGGTTATCTCGGAGAGATTATTTCTCCTAACGAGTTATAGTTTCGAAAGCTGTCGCAAACGAGGCGCAGTGGCAGCGCGCTACTTATGCGATGACATCTCTGATAGTTGCGTGCAAGTCCACAGGGATGAGATACCTTGATCATCATTACAAAGATAATACCGCGAATTCCTTTCGAGCGCGGCTTAGAGACGCCTTAAGCTCGGTTCCAGTAAAATGTGCAGAGTTTTGAGTCGTACGTCGTAGACATGCAGTACGTGAATATTTGTTATTGAGGGTATTCCACCAGAGCACGCCTTATTTGGAGTGCGCGAAGATTTCAGTATTGTTTTCGTTCGCAATTAATACACAAGAGTGAATATGCCTGCAAGATCATTCTGTGCCTCAGTGAGCAAGGATAAGCGGACTAAAACAGGCGGTTTTGGGCGTGAGAGGAAAGGTAGAACTTGACTTTAATTAAGAAAATTAAGTACCAACCAGCGCAGGCGCCTTTATTTGTTTTCTCCTACGCAATACAGTGGTACTACGTCACGTTTTGATTTCTTATCAATGGATTCCCATTACTTAGTACGCTCACTACCGCATTATCTCAGACGACCGCATATACATAGCAGTGATGTGTGTTGCGTAATGATAGTTAGCACCCCAGAAAAGAATGACGCACTCCTTGGAACTGGAAGTAAGCTTTGTCACTTATGAATGCCTTCTTTATTTATTTTCACTCATATCTGCAGGCACCTGGAGAAATTCGCGCATATGCAGAGCTGCTTCGTTCACCCGAACAAGGCATCATCCGGCATCTGTGTTTTCTTTGAGCGCATTGAGCTCATTGCAGTGGATTTGGTAGACGGGTTCGTTCTGCATTTAACGCGATAAAGTTAGAGAGCTCGTTCCGCAGAAGTACCGCCGTCGGTACTTCTGCGGAATCGCATCCCCCTTGAGCACCGAATTCATTTGGTGTCTTCCACAGCTTAAACGAATAACAAAGAGAAAACGTTAGGCACGACATTATGGTTTCAGTTCTAGTGGCAGTAGCGCCCACAGTTTAGTAAACATTTGGTGAATTCAATCGTGTGTGACTTATCTGCATACTTTAAGCGGTCATCAGCTATACAAGTGTGTCTTATGCTCACATCTGGCTGGCTTATACCCGCTATTTTATTATTAGTCATGCACAAGTCTTTGCATCAAAATAGTTCGGAAGATCAGCTTACGATGGGATGGGGGGCGAGTTCCGCTGTGACAACAGAGCAACGTCAAGGTGTGCTAGCCTTATAAAACCAATTTATTGTCTTACTAGGTTGTAGTCCGCCCTCACACAATGAATCGGCACTCGCACCACTAAAAGACTCAAGGTAAGCGAGAATAATTGCAAAGGAATACAGCGAGCGATACCACTTCAAGTGGCTGAAAAAGCGCGTCGTGACATCAGTGAATTCTCCGGCTTCTACTAGGCCCTACTTAATTTGTAATGAAGGGCACACAACCTAAACAGTCTCAAAATTATTTTGCCAACATGGCCAAAATTCGAGAACACGCACCTGTATCAGATATTTCGGCCTTAATTTTAAAATTTTCACTTGCCTTCGATTTTCTAATTAAGTACCTACTTTGTTTACACTAAGAAAGGAATGGAGACTCAGCAGATGCAATGTGATCGGTACAAGCTGAGCAGTTTGCTGCTGCCGTTTGCACGGAGTACTCTCTGCGAGTTGGAACATCTGACCCGCTTAACTCGCTGTGTAAAGATACCCGGTGCACACGGCTTTGTCTTTTCCAACAATACGCCACTCCAATGAGCCGTCAATTTTGTATTTTGCCTAAGAAAGACGCTCATCTGCAGCACCTTACTGACGCACAACACAATTCTAATTTCTATAATTGAAAACTCTGTTCAAATTGTTTTTCATCAAAAGAAAAGTGTGTGTTCCGAATAAAGAAACCAGCAACAAAAGTGGAATAGCATAAATGCATTGTCGTCATAAAATTAGGGTAACCGCACTCTAAAGGCCACCGCGTGGCGTTAGATAATGTGCGTGAATGAACCGAGCATAAGCACCGTATCCGGATCACGAGCGACCACCACAAACATGAACGGCCGATCGACCGTTATCTTGAACACGTTCTCGCCGCCCGAGATGCGCGCAGCCTCCTCCTTCACTGCTTCAGCCGATACGACCTTCGGCCCTTTGTGCCCAGCCCTGAAGACGGCCAAGTGCTTCGCCGCCGAAAGCCTGAGACCTACGATACGCGCCATGTTGACGAAGTCGGCGGTATCGTTGAACGCGTCCGTCACACCCATGGGCTGCAGGTAATGCCTCAGATCCGTCAGGCACTTCACCTTCATTCTGGGCAGGGTCACCGTCACTAGGCCTCGCCGCTCCAGGCGTCCGATACAAGTCAGGATCGTAGCCGCGGTGAGCGTCCTCTCCATTTCCACGAGGCTCGAATTGGAGCCCGGGACGAAGATGATCAGCGACCGCCGGGGGTCCTGGTAAGGAAGGTCCACTACGGTACCGGCGAAGGGGTTGCCCTTGTCGAACTGGGCGTACCGGAAGGTGCCGGTCATGGAGAGCGTGGGCACCTCCGCACCACCTCGATCGTCGCCAGCGTACTCGGGGTGGAACTCGCCCTTCGAGCAATGGGCGCCGCCCACGGCGAACCAGCGAGAGCCGAAGCAGAACACGCTGGCCAGGATCACGACGGTGTCCGAGGTCGATGCTGTCACCGCTGAAGATATCGCGCTCGAAACAGAAGCCCGTGAGAGCGCGCAGAAAGCCGTCGAGGGCAAGCCTGCTCTGCTCGGGGCTCTCGGCGAAGTCCTGGACGTGGAAGTGGATGTCCAGGTTGGAGAGCGGCTCCTTGAACTCCGCAGATAGGTTCACCCGTGCGTCGTGGTAGAGACCCGCATAGGACGTCACGCTGAGACCTGTGCATAAGCAGTGGCACAAGCTTAACCCCGTTGTGAATAAAGAATGTGACGAAACAAAACGTCGGCAAGCGAGCTATTTTTCTACGCTTTCGTTTCCCTACAGCCTTCTTTAAAGACGATATTCTTTCTTGGGCTATCTAAATGCAAAAAACTCTGTCTGTCTCTTTGTCTGTCTGTCTGTCTGTCTGTCTGTCTGTCTGTCTGTCTGTCTGTCTGTCTGTCACTGGATTCAACCGTCCGACGAAAATTAACCGAGCTCTAAACTGGTGGCATGGAGGCATACACTTCAACAATAATCCTAAGAGTTCATTTAAGTAAGAATACACATTCGACTGCTTTTTATGAAAGTAAAGGAAAAATCATCGCGTTAGAGATGATGTTGAAGACGCGGTACCCCTTAAAAACAAGCCGACAGGAGCCGGGACTCTATAGCGAGCTTTAAGATAACAGTAGTAAAAGGTCCCAACACAAGACGGCAGAGCAGGGCAACCGCGAGCAATTTGAATTCAGTAAAAACTCCATTCGCCCATCCAGGGAGTACTCAAAGGGGAGGGGATGATCGTGAAGGCCGGGAGGAAGGGAAGAGAGGGTTTTACATATCAGAAGAGGCAGAAGACTTTCCCACGCATTTATGATGCAGGCGAAAACGCCAGAGGCCCGTTCACTGCGCGTTGTCAGTGCACCTTAGGGAACCCCAGTTGGGCAAAATTTCCGGAGCCTTGCACTACGGCTTTCTCTCCTTTCTCTCTCTTAGCGCCCCTTAACCTTCCCCCTCCCCCCGACGGACGCTTAGCAGCGCTCCCGACATGGGCTTGCGAAATCAGCTCATGCCTTTTCTCCTTTCCTTAACCGAACCCACATCATTATCATCACTACCACCATCATCATTTGAAGCGAAAGAAGCAGATACGCAGCTACTTTTCCTGTGGCTCTACAAGCCATTATGCTTGAAATAGATTTCCTTTCTCGGTGCGGAATAAATTTCTTCTAATAAACATTTGTAAAGAAATAACTCCTGATACACGCGCAGTACCAACGATCACTAGTAAGCAACCGGTGTCGCATTTGCATTTGAAAACGCACATGTGCGACCACAATGGGGAGATTTATTTTTTTAATGGGTCGTTTAAAATACTCATATTTTGAGCGCGCCTTTAATAAATATATTTATTTGCCGCCCGTAAAGCTCCAAAATTGTGCACTCTCCTAACTACATGCTAACTTAAGCAGCAAATCTTTGTTTCTTTACAAGTTTCTCGTTCCTACATGTTGCAGTGCTGTGATTCTGATCTGGGATAGAAAACATTGCTGAAAAAAAAGTCGGAGCGATTATGTACCAAATGATAAAGTTCCACACACTGCGTCGGTAGCATTATCGAAATACGGAAAAGTAAATATTTTGCGAGAGACTCCTTGCTTAGTCTTAGCTTTGTGGTGTTGAAGGAATGTTTACACTCATTTATTTCATTTTAACTTAAAGCAGTACTGGTACGGATTTTTGAAGCTTTCGTATTACTGCGTTGAATAAAAGCACTGATGTCCAGAACCTTAGAGTATCGTGGGTCTTGGGAACGGAGGCGATATACATTTTATACGCTTGCCGTAAAAACCTATTTCCGCTTTCAACTTCGAGGGGGCGGCCCCATAGTGACGTGTAAACACAGTCGGACGTATATTAAAGTGAGGTGAGAACAGCAACTCCCGGTGGAGTCGCAGTAACTGTGTTGGCTACTCCAGATTGAATTTAGAAGGATTGAACGCTGGGCGAGTTGGTAATCCATGACAGAAACGAACTGCGCGAAATAAACACGGACAAGGAAGACACGCGCACAAGCGCAGACTAGCAACTGAAGTTTTATTGAAAAAAACCATATATATATATATAAAGAACAGGGTAAAATCACGTGGACCGATTAGAGATTGGCGGTTAAATAATCAATCTCCAGTTGGTGCAACAGAACCGAAGGCCTAGCGACGCACATATTGCCATGCTTATGAATGAAAAACGCCTCAACAACCTCTCGCGCTTTCCTATCTTTATGCCGGGACAGCACTTTCGTTTGGCGCAACAAGCGGATGACATTTGCAATCTCTACAATGTAAGCATAAATTAGATGAAGGGTGGGCCTTCAATGAAGCCCTGTGATCCATCAGACGATTGTTCAGACATCTGCCGGTTTGTCCGATATAACACTTTCCGCAAGACAAGGGAATTAGATACACAGCACCCTTCCCACATTCAGCCAAACCGTCCCGATCTCGATGGTTGATATCACATACACTCCACTTTTTTTCTTTACCTTCAGCCTTCCTATCTACCATTCCGCAAATACGACCCAACTTGTTCCTTGATGAAAAAACCACCTTAACACCAAATCGATTTCCAACCTTTTTCATACGGTGGGAAAACCCATGTAGATACGGAATGCTTATGATGGGCTTATCTTTATCTCTAGCATCTTCATTCATAAGCATGGCAATATGTGCGTCGCTAGGCCTTCGGTTATGTTGCAGCAACTGGAGATTGATTATTTAACCGCCAATCTCTAATCGGTCCACGTGATTTTACCCTGTTCTTTATATATATATATATATATATATATATATATATATATATATATATATATATATATATATATATATAGTGTGTGTGGTTTTCTTCAATAAAACTTCAGTTGCTAGTCTGCGCTTGTGCGTGTATCTTCCTTGTCCGTGTTTATTTCGCGCAGTTCGTTTCTGTCCAGATTGAACGTGGTGCACATAAACAACGATATTATAGTTGCCCAGCGACTGTGTCAGCGGTTTTGGCGATATTTAGGAGATTGCTCCATACGCAAGAGTATTGTCTATTGCGATGGGAGTGGCTTGCAGACGCTGGGCGAGGATAACGTTAAAATCAAATATCCTATGCATGTTTCCTAGCCCTGGTGTGTGAGGCGTGTTAACAATGCTAGTCCGTTAGACAAAAAACGTCCCTTTTGCGCCACCTGATAATCGCGTCAGCCCCCTTTCAAAGTGCTAAACAATAGCATACGGCAGCTCACACTGAAATAAAAAAAGATACAGAACAAAGTATGACACACTAAAAACAAGAGGAGTCATAAACACTGAACAATTCAAATCTCCTACGGCCGTCGTTCGACTCTAGTCTTTCGCGAACATTCCCTCGTGTACAACTGTCGAGGATACGCTAATGAGGGTCCGTGTGGAAGATCCGTGTCGAGGTGTTGCTGATGTCTACATGCAACGCGTTCTCACGTCTACAATACCCAAGCAATCTCCCGCCACAGATTGCCTCTTATACATTCCACAACATCATGAAGATAGGTTTTACTTTCGTGTTATGCCGATTCCTATGACAGAGGAATCAAGTACATTTTTTTGCAGGCTCATCAACTCCATTTATTCGTCTCGACCAACTCTTTCTTTCAAGGCAGCTCGTTTTTAATAAGCATTCTTTGGATATAATTAGGTTTGTTGGCAATATTGTTCTAAGTATTAAGCATATCTCACGGTGTTACATGTTTTTCACGGATTGTTTTATAACATGGAGGCGTAAAAGCGTTCGTAAGGAATGGCGCTGTGGTTCTGTCATAATGTCATATGAAAAAGTTAAAGTGTAACTGGAATGTGACTCAAGTTCCTCACGCACTCAAATATCAGAAGTGATAGTTTGTCGGAACGCCATACACAAGCATCCATTTTTTTCACGAACGGTGCTAGAAAAGTACTAAGGCTGTTTCAGCTGTTTGAGCTATTTTACAAGAGCACAGGATGATTGCTTCGTCATTGTGTAGGCCAACCCGACATTCATCTGTGCCTTCCAATTTTTCCGAAGCACGTAAGGCGCTGGCTGCAAGAAAATTCTCTTTTTTAATTAGTTCTCCGTGGTTAGTGCCAACTATTCGAAATTTTATTCTGTTATTGCATCCTTCTTAGTGGTCTTGTTATTATTGTTAGCTAGACGATTATTACGCTCGCCGTAGAGGGGAGCCTGTAGTAATTCCAATCGCAGGTATTCCTTGAAAGCGAACTGAATGCACTGGGCTGTTGAACAGACTTACTGCTTGTTTAAGGCGTGCTGAACAGGCTTTCTCAGGATTCATCTGCTGATCAGGTGTTCTTAGTTCACCGAATACCGCGATGCCTCATGTATTATTGTTCCATTTAGTTTCTAATAAACGACAAAAGACCAAGATGTGCTCAGGGGCCAGCTGGCTCGTGGTTGTGGCAGAAGAAGAATGAAAACAACTAAAAGCAATGGACCTCTCCCCCCCCCCCTTTATTTTGCATCGTGTTCTTTTCCTTGTCTTTCTTTCTACTATGGCTTCACTGCTTTGTATTTGTTTTTCTCAGGGACAAGAAGCTGCGCGTGTGCTATACCCGAATAATAGCCCAGCCACGATGGTCTGGTGGCTATGGCATTCGGCTGCTGATCCGAAGAACGCGAGATCGAAGCCAGGCCTGCGGCGGCTGCACTTTCGATGGGTTGAATGTTTATGCGCTGTAGTACTTTACTGACATTCAATGCACGTTAAAGAGCCCCAATTGGTCGAAATTTCGTAAGTTCTCAACTAAGGCGTCTCTCATAATGAAATCACTGGTTTTGGACTTGATGCCCCAGCAATCAAATTACCTGAACAAAAGATATTCGTTTGAGCGGAAAACGTGAGGCACGGCCGTAGTTGAAGGCTCCAGAGAGATTTTGGCCACCTGGTCTTTATACCGTGCACCTTAACAAACGGCTCTTTTTTTTTTTTGCTTTGACCCCATCGAAATATCACTGCCGTGGGCGGGACACGATCGTGCGACATCATTCTTCGCAAGCAAACACTTAGCTGATAAGCTTCCACGGCGGGTCCGTGTTCTATACCTGAATGGGTGTGTCGTGGCTTGTGGAAGTCCCGGCAGAACAGGCGGCTGGCGTGGCTGTCGAAACGAGCCACGATCTCCCCGTCGTCGTCCGTGTGGAGCACGCGCGCTATCTGGCTCCGTGTAGTGCCTCCCGAGCCGTGGTACATGGTGACCAGCATGCAGGCCAGGTACCAGGGGGAGAGCACAACGTTGCCGCCTTCCTGGCGCATGCGCCGGTACAGATCGAGCGGGAACTGCAGCAGCGGACCTGCCATCTCGGGCTCGATGTTGAAGGGATCATGCAGGAACCTGGTTGAAAAAAAGTTGCGTCGCAATGCGCATCTATCAGCAAAAACGCTCGTAGTTTCAGCATGGTGAGTTACAAAGTGCAGTTGGTGCAACTACCAAAGCGATACGTCCCGTTTGTTCAACGGTTGATGACGATTACCAAGGCTGGCTTCTGCCTTCATTGTAAACCTATGAGTAGTCATTTGTGTCACTCCTGGCTTCTCAATCAAATGTCGGGAGTTGCACAAGCTTACATGCGAAGAGGAATCATAAATGTATGCGAAAAGGGAAGGCGTTTTCCTCGAGAACTCTTGCGCGACATTTTGAAGACACCGTAAAATTCGGGGGAGGGAGCAGAGGGGTAATTCGAACGGAGCGCTGCAACTTGTATTTAATTTTCGCTCTTCTTGTCTCTTACCAAACTAGCTTGCTTGCATAAAATTGCCGTTGTAATTATCGAAAACGGGTAATATAAAATAAGAAAAATTATTTTGTCCTTTAGTGCCCACGGAGAAAGCTGCCATTTCGTGCCCTAATGCTTAGCTGCACATAGCCACGTATACTACCAAACCGGTTGTTTCAGCGAAAACCTTCTAATATTCTTAAATGTGGCCTATTCCAGGAAATCAGAAAGTGTTTATACTGAGCAAGATAAATAATTTGGTATTCTTCTATGCAGTTATCACAGTTCCGAAGTTGCTGATAACGCCACGTCATAGCCGATGCACTTAAGTTATTAAAAAAAGTGACTTTCTCTGAAGCACCCTGAAGAGCGACTAAAACGAATTTTTCTTGGGAAACAAAATAAATAAATAAATAAATAAATAAATAAATAAATAAATAAATAAATAAAGCGCACCTATACCGGAGATCACGGTCGAAGGCACCATCCGCTGGTGAAGCGGTGCAAACATTGCGGCGCCGAGTTTAAAATGCTCGATGCACTATTTTTCTTAGCTACGGCGCATCGACCACAGACTGGAGGCCCAGTAGGAAATCTACATGTATTCGTTGTGATAATGGCATATTGCTTTTTTCTGTTATCGTGCGCAGAAACAAGGAATATTTAAAGACGTTAGTTTTGGTTTTGTTTGGAGTTAGACAAAGATCGTGACGATGCCGTGTTCGACGTGCTGTAAGAGGCTTCACATAATCCTGTGCGTTGGGTGAAAAACAGTTCAACACATGAGCAGAAAGCAGAAAAGAAGTGGATTTAGAACATAAAAGCAGCCTGCGTAAAATTTTCACGAGAGCGGACGTCGTAACAGCCTTGATTATAAGTATAGCGTGAAAAGCGGCTCAAAGGACGCCACAGTTCGATGAGAGCTGGCACATCTTATGTTATTTTACTCTTCCACCACACTCAAGTGCAACCACACGTCTATGTCGAATAGTAACCCGTGGTACGATGGTCACGGTGACTGCAGGGTGCATTATGTAACAGCCGATAGCGAGCGAACACTACGGACAGGCATGAGGTACATGGTTTATGCTATAATAGGCCGTTGTATACTGAATACCATATTATGATTTTAATACCAGCAGAAGGAGCGTTCTCGGTGCGCGCTTGTGTTGCTGATCGTGAAAAACAGCGCCAGTGGACCTTTCCGCCACCATATACGCCAGATCCTACTTCATAGAAATACTAGATGCCGTCGTCGAAAGCAGCTGTCGCAGAATTACCGCTTAGGCCAAAGATTATGATAATTATAGTGGTTAGGTTAAGGAAAGGACGTTAATTTCTGCAGCCCATGTCGGGAGCAACGGCTAAGAGTCCATGGGGGACGGGTGAGGGACTGATAGAGAGGAGAGAAAGGCCGTAGTGGAGGACTCCAGAAATTTTTACCACCTCGTGTTCTTTAAAGGGCCACTAAACAGGCTCCCACTTTTTTTAATCGGTCGGCCTCCCCACCCTTCTCTGCCGAGGAGAGGGTAGGCGCGGCGCGCTGTCGAGACTCCGCCCACTTTACAGAACGCGCGCCGCGTTTCAGGAACGCAGATCCGACTTGCGTGACGTAACTGACAAGTAGAGGAGGTGATGCGGAGGCCTTTTTTTCGAGGTGGTCTTGGCTCACGCCGGTGGGATGGCCACAGGATCTGACAACAGACTTGATGTCGACCAATGAACGAGCTACAACTGCGCAAAGTTGCTCACGGTAGAACGTGACGACACCTAGGATGTAAGGACGGCTGGTCAATCGCAGGAAAGAGACGCGGGACTTTTTATTTTTTTTGAAATATGCGTCTGTGTAGCGCGCAACGCTGTCATATGCGCAGAATGTGGTCGCCGCAAGCGTCTCTATGATTGAGTTAGCTTGTTTGGGCATGGCCGGTCCCTCTTTGAGCGAACGCGCGCGTCAGGACCGACCGTGGTTTGGGTTAAAAAAACGTAGGAGCCTGTTTAGTGGCCCTTTAACGTGCACTGACAAGGCACAGTACACGGGCCTCTGGCATTTTCGCCTCCATCGAAAATGCGACCGCCAAGGTCAGGATTGAACCCGTGTTTTTAGGGGCGAAGCTCCTTAGGGCATAGGCTACTCCGGCGTCGTCGTCGTCGTAGCCACCTCTAGGTCTCAAAATGATCACAAGACGGCGCTGCGGTGCTGCTTAGCTTGTACGTGAATTGATCAATAGATGGCGCGGAGGCGCTCGCTGCGTGCTCTAGTGTGATAGGAGAACTCTAGATGGCTGCATTTTATGCTCGAATCTGAATGGATGGAGGTGCATTGCTCTCGTTTAATCGGATATCGCTAGAGGCGCATCTCAGCTCGATTCTTATTGAATGGAACGATCGTTCGAGATCGTTCGATGCGCGACCGATGAACCTCCGGAGCTTCGCCCACTCATCATCATTCACTCCGTGGATATGCGTGGATCTTTTTGGGTGGCCGCCGAGTACTTTAACCACTACACCGCCGCGGCGGACAACTTAGGCCAAAGATCACAGCCTCCAAATAATGTAAACTGCAGTCGCATTTGCATAGTTCTCCCTCCTCCTCCTCCATAATAAATAAAACCCGTCCTGATGAAAACAAGTTCACCTGTGGAAACGTTGGCTCCAGCGAAATTCCCTGTTCAACATCGTTTTTAACGATCTTTTCAACGATCCAAGCCTCCATGTTTCCCTGAGCCTCTCCCCTATTCCGGAAGCATCCACGGCCGCGTCTCTGAGAGCAATTCAATTTGTTCGTCAGACGTCACTGTGAAGCAAGTCTATAGCTTGGCGCTGTATGCTAGGCTCGCGACTGGAGAAAGGCCATTGGTACCTCAAGATTTCGCTGTCCGTTGCCAGGTGCTCCGATGACTCCTGCCCCATGCCGGCGCGGCGACGCGAGGAGGGATCTGAAGTCGTCGAGTTGCTCGCTGCGTAGCTGCATGACGACGATGTGGAACTCCAGGCGCTCGGTTTCCGCGACTGCACCGTCGTAGTCTTCTGCGCCACGACACTGGAACGGCGCCGAGTTGCCGCTGAAGCAGCCGGCCGAGACGTCATCTCTTCTTCTTCTGATCACGCTGCGCTCGTGTTTGTCTAACGTGGCACGGGCGATTTAGGCGTCTTTTACTTCGCTGATGAGCGCGACTGCTTCACTTTTGTCCCCGCCAATAGCACACACAACCATTGTTTACGCATGAACAGTCGCCTCGTTTCATGAGCCACAAATTAAAATAAATAATATGTATTGTAAATTCCTTCAACGTGCCTCATTATGATGGCTTGTATATAGCCATCATCATGCCGCTTTTCTGTAGCCTTCGGGCTTGAGCGTGGGTTTTGCTTGCTTCCTTAGTCTTCCTTAGTTCAGTACGTAAAAAATTTTTACTACATACTCTGTTTAGGATGGCTCAAGAAATTGCGTTTCTTTAGGATAATTATACGTACGAAACCTAGCTACATTTATTTTGATGCGTTCTTTCATGAATTTGTTCCATTTAGCTGGAACTTCCTCGACCGGAGCTTCGAGCACAGCCGCAAAGTATGTGATCTCCTGTGGTTTGATGACGCGTTGACCAAAATCGGGATCATACGAAACAAGTACTTCAAACTGCACCGCTGTGGTCACTCACTACATGCTGCCGAGGGGGCATAGTACGGAATAACGCTCTCCGAGCTTCACCCACTCGTCAGCATTAACTTCTGGAGTTGCGGTGATTTTTTTTTTCGATCGCAAAGATATTTTCTCCCGCTAGACCGTCCATCAAAAAGCGGAGGTTTAGCATTCTTTTTTTAACATAATTGTTTGGGGCCAATTTTCCGTATAAGCTTATGTCACTTTAATATCGCATGTGGCCTGTTGCATATAGATTGGCCAGGTTGTCTGTCCATTAGTGTACGGGAACGAAAAAGTCATTTTTATGACTATCCTGTGACTTGATGTTGTCAAGATAAAATCCTCGTCCGTGATTACACCTGTCTCCATATTATTGACGATTTAGAATTTATCAGGACACGAAACACCATTGGGAGTGGTCAACAGATAGAAAACTGACCTGCCTTCATTCTAGAATCCGTATATTTATCAAGGAGCAGTTCCCGAGGTCTTAGATTTTCTTTTGAAACTCCAGGCATAAGTATTTTTTCCTGCACGGCCTTGAACTGTGCCACGAAAAGACAGCACTTCCAGACAATGTTTAAGAATAATGTCCGATAAGGCTATGGTGTTCATTCTCCCGAGTTTATATAAACAAACTTAAATGTGATCTCCAATCATTTGTCGCCTTCCCTCATAAAATGGTGAAGATGATAAGGCAAGGAAACAAAATTCTATAATCTGAACAGCGCACAGGAACCAAATTCATTGTTTAATCGACAAAGGGCCTTTCTCACGGTCATTATTGAGATACAGTCTACTTGTGTGTGCCGATAACGATAGACGGCGTAGAAACAATTCCTCTGAAATTAGCCCAAGATGAAAATATGATGAAAGACTGTATTATTTTGTTTCGAAACCCCAAAATAAGAACCTTTAATTAGATGTATGAGATGTCCCAGACTTCTGCTGTTTCCAAACAATATAGACTATTTAATTGCATCGCCAGAAGAAAGCACAGAATGTGTACAGCTCATTGCTAAATGAATTGAAAGTGGATTCACCTCGTCTATATCTCAAACGTTGAGAAAACCATAGCAAACGATATATTTCCCAAAGCTCGCATCTTCCGTTTTAACTGGGGTGATTAGATCCTTACGACCGTCTGCTCCAAGCCCTGATGGAACCATGGTTAATATAATCAAAATGTTATTTGAATTGTCTCGATGTGGCCTGCTAGACTATGTAAAATTTTCACTAAACACGCCTAGAAACCCGATGATTCTAAAGTAACTAACGTTACTGCGGTGCCCAAAAACCGAGGATTAGGACACAATATCAAAATATCAGATTCCAAATATCAAACCACCAGTTTTCATTACTTATATTATGTCCATGCAGAAAAAAATGAGTGTTTCATCCAGATTAACCGCATCTTTAGCAGATATTGAAGCCACCGCAAATAAGCTTGAGAACTAACCGGTCCATACGGCGTGTTCATGCCGATTCGCAGATGAGAATTGAACAAGCTCCTAACGGCTGCTTTGGTGGTATCGCCCCTCTGCTGTCACTGTCTCGAAATTGAAAACATAGAGCATTGTTCGTTAGACTATCTCCGCTCAAAATTACTCCCAGAAATACTTCTTTATGTAGTTTCATTGAAATCGCCAATGCTGTGAAATTTTAATTATTATGCCTATATAATATTCAAGTGCACTGATAGACTAGACTTTTCGTGAGTGTATTAAAATCTGATTAACCTATTCTTTCGCCTTCATTTCTTAATTTATCTGTCTGTTTAGAAGTGGAAAGGGGACCATCCCAGTAACTTCATTCGTCATAAATCCTTCCTACCATGAACCCGTTGATACCACACATTTCAATATAATAAGTAATAGTTAAACATCAAATCTTTGCTCAATCCACCCTTGTGGGCGTGCGCCGTACGCTCCCAGGAACACCAACAACAAAGATGACACCCCTACGGAAATTTGAACTACCCGCTTTCTTTTTTTGCAACTTTCATGCGCACGCCCCCTTGTAGCGCCACCACGAGAGAGCCAGAGGCGCTTCCTAAAGGCAGCGACAGATGGCGGTTGCACGGCATTTTATGATAATTCAAGAGGAAGCGCTTTATTGTTTGAAGCGAGATCGGGCTGCCTTAGAACGCGTATTTATAAAGCAAAATTCAGTAAAGAAGAAGAAAAATGCACATGCTGTGAGGAAGATAGGGAAACGACGAAGCATGTTCTGATTGAATGCGGAAATATCCACCCAGGTGTACGTTTGGGCACCACCCTACAGGAAGCCTTGGGTTTTAGGGCGAACAACGGGAAGCTGAACATAGCCGCGATTGAAATAAGTAAGAGACGGTTAGAATACTGGTAGCAGAAAACTAGAGAGAACGGACAAAAATAATTACAGGGAAAATATGGACTTTCTGCCATAAGGGCCAGGGAACTGGGCTATGAATTTTCGTTTTTGCTATAGTATGATCGATTTGATTGAAGTAAATTTAAAAGGCATGAGGAAAATTTAAAGAGAGAGAAAAAAAAGTTCTACGAGCCTGGTGGCTCGTAGAACTTTTGGTTAGAACTTTTGGTTCACCGCCCCGTTACAAAGGGGACGCTCATAGCATCCATCCATCCATCCATCCATCCATCCATTGAATTGCTTCCTTTCTGTTGTCAATGGCTCTAATGGCTTGCATGGTTGTGGGAGCTTCTGTTGGGGTACCGCGGGGCAGGCGTTGTCACTTGAAAACGTTCAAGGTGAAGCCACGTCATTACCTGAGGCCACGGCTATGGCATGCGTAGTTCAGCAACGCGCAAGGAGAACGTTAACGGCTGCCATGCTATCCATTCGAGAATATCCATGCTTCTCGTTCGCTGGCGTTCGTCTCTCTTACTGCAATAAACGTAATTGTGTTAATCGTAACCTATTCCGCGTTTTAAGTAAATGAGGAGCACCTAACGGTTATTGTAAAATGCGCAGTAAACGGCAGTCATCGCCGCATTCCACTCGTGGTCTCATTTTAATTTCGCTAGGTAAGAACTCTCGCACACGGCTTCGTGAGTTCTCCACCTAGTTCTTTACTTATCGATCTATCTGTTACCTCAAAGGCCACGATTAACGAATGTAGTATGGGTGCATGTGCACCTTTTAATGTTCGTTTTCATGAGATACGCAAATCTAAGCACATGTACAAACCGCACACTCTTACGGTCGTTCAGTGAGGCCCGGTACTGGTAGGATACTGAGCAGCACTTTTTTGGGATTGCTGCCCTGAATTCCGATTATCCTGGCATTCCGAGGTTGTTTATGCAGTGGATGGTCATCGAGGAGTGCCAGCTCCGCTGTAAAGGCCTCCATCTGGGAAGCGCAGCGACGACAGCGGCAAAATATATGTGCGATGGTTTCCTCACTGCTGTAAACGTTATTAAGCATCGCTCTCTGCCATTTCGATGCGGCAAGCAAAGCTAATGGCGGCAAGAATAGTATTGGCTCACTGCTGACTTTTAAATTATTATTCTCGTCAGAGTTATCCAGTCGAACGTTGCAGAATGAAGAAAAGAATGCTAAGGCTTCTAAGCTATTGCTTGTGGGACGTAAGTCGGACAGCCTCATTGCTTGACCTTTGGGTTCATGAGCAGACAGCCGTGGGGCCGTGGGTTCTAGTCCCGTGTCTATGTATACGTCCTGTTCTCTATTGCCTCTTTCCCTAGGATATTCATTCCCGTGTGGCGGATGTGTACTCGCATACATCTAGCAGACGAATGCGGGTACTTCACACAAGCTGATTTCATAATCGTTAATCTTGTCGTAAATGGCACGCCTGTAATGTTAGTGGCGTCATGGTCTATCAGTCATCCACTCGCACCATGCCGTGCCAGGGTACGACGACTGACAGTCAACCAACCGGGCTGTCTTACTCCGCAGCGTGTTAGCCATTTAAAAAGGTTTTGCAACACTTCGTAAACACAGCCAAGAAGGGATGTCAATCAATCGTGCAGGCTGATTGGCCACTTCCTTTGAGTGAAGTGTTGTTGCCCTGCACGTACCTGGGAATTTGAAATTTGTTTTCAAATAAACTTGAACTCACCCGCTATTCCTTCAAGAAATGGCAATCACGTTTGTTTTTTGTTTGTGCGTGTGCGTCTGTGTGCGTTCTTAAAGATATTCGTCAGTTTTCTTTGGTTGTAGAGTTCAAAGCGAGAATATAAATCATTTAATTCTATTCATGTTTCCGCCTCGGCAGATCGCTGATGCAAGCTGTGACTGGATTGAGTGAGTGAGCTGTGACTGAATTGAGTGATCCGTTGAAATAAAAGCGGGGGATCATTTCCTGGTATATTTGAATCATAATCACGTGGTGCGTGATATGTAACAATATTTCGCTGACATGTTCGCGGTGGCCTCCACGACTAATCCACATCAGTTTCTGACTGGGTATAAAAAGCATGCGGATTCCCTTTTGTAGATTGGTCTAAAATTTAACGTTTCGTTGATACCTCATTCACTGGCATTACCCAATTCAATAGAAAGTTGAGGTGTATGTATACAGCAATTGGCCAAAACCGGACGGGTCTCAAGGCGATTGACTAGGGGCAGCTTCATACAAGAAGGTAGCGAATAGGCTACATTTTCATTTCATATTTCATATTTCCGGAATTATACCCTGAGGCCAAATGCAAATTGATGATGATAGAAGAGCTACGTTAGAGTGGATATTGTGGGTTTGAAACATAGTTCAGAGGAGAGTTGCGGACTTCTGGGTCAGGTCCGCAGCCAAGGAACTTTTTCTGGGCAAAGGAGGGAGAGGGGAAGGGTACTTGCTGGAGGCTTGAACTGTTCAGGTGAGTGCCTACATTCCAGTAATTATAATTACCGGTAAAAATCTAAATTTCGAAGTTAGGGGGGTCAAGAACGTCGTTTGACGGCGCAGATCTCCCAAATGAAGTCATAATTGCAAACTACAACTTTCGTGTCACAAGTTTGTCAGACAGAGCCTTGGCAAGGGAACATAATGCAGACATTCTCTGCAAGCAACTGCTCGCTTTAACAGTGGGACCCTCTGTAGATTAAGCATTGAACATTGTAGTGCCGTTAAAGGTTTTGTTTCTTTCTTAAGGCCATCTTCGCGAAGTCTTCAGGGTGAACCTCTATATTTGCGATTTCAACTACATGATTGCCACCTCGCGTGCGTGCCTGGAAAGAGGAGTTCCGGTGTCGGCCTACAATACAAAATGTTGCCAATTTACCGTGGGAAAGAACAACGCTGTAGTTTGTTGATCACGTTCATATCGACGCGCGCCAGCCCGAGAAAATAAAAGACATGTAGAAAGACTTTTGTTCAGTCTCTCAATGAGTGTCGCCCGGAAGGAAAAATACAAAGGCGTCGTTTCTCGAAAGCAGCTTACGACGTGCTTAGAAGGGCGACGTGGATCGGTAACTTGAGAATAGGAGAGATACTGACAGACCCTTCATAGGTTCACTTCTTACCGAAGCCTTCCTGCTTAAAAGGAGAAATGCTTCCTATTTAAAAAGTTGCCGATCAATCGTTAAGGCCTCTTTCAACATGTGAGCCAAACACCTTGGCACTGTGTGCAGAAAGGGAATTTCGCAGTTTGCTCTCAAATACAGGTTGAGAGCGCCTAACTTTCTCTCAACAAATTACGCCCCTGAGCCCACCAACTGCTTTTCTTTAGGCAGAACTACTATTGGCTGCTTTTACGGTCCAAGGAAGATGTTCAGGAATGCTTTATTGGTCCCCTCCAGTTCAACAAAAGTGAATACTCTATGTGAGTATCTGTAAGAACACCGATAAATCTCAGGACTCGAAATCGGTGCAGCCTTGGGACGTAATTTATTGAAAGATGAGTCGGGAATTTACTAGTTGATTTGGGCGGAGCAATTGCCGGCCAGGTCTGCCTGGCTAATACCGCCTGTAGCCGCAACATCACTATCACTGTCACTTTACTGGTTGATTTGAAACCAAACTGCTGAGTTCCTGGTTCCTTCAGGGCAGTAACACTTAGCTCAGATACCCGCCGTGGTTACATAGCTGCTGGTTACATAGCTGGTTTGCGAAGCTTGAGGTCCCGGGGTTTAATCCCTTCCATGGAGGCTGCACTTCGGTGAGGTCTACATGCACGAAGCACCCGTCTACTTAGATCTATTGGCGCGCGTTAAGGAAGCCCAAGTGGGGAAAATAACTCTGCGCTCATATACTGCGGTGCGTGCCTCATAATGATAGCTGGTCTTGGCATGTAAAACCCCAAGAAACATTATTTGATTCACGTATTCACATAACACGACCTTCCACGACAAAACGGCGTCGATTTCTCACTGTGATATAAAGTGATCAGCGGCACGCACCTCGTCACCTTCGATAAAACACCGTGATTCTACGCCCCAATCTAAAAATTCACAGCGCTCAGCCAAAGTGTCGCCGAGAGCCTTGACATCGTGGCCATCTTTGCTTAGTTGACGAGCGTTGCCTGATGAAGCAGCAGATTATGGAGTTGTGAATATCCTCGCTATATTTCGCCAGGGGCCACCCGATCTTGGGATCGCTAATTAAAACTGTATTGATGTGACAAACGAACCTCTGTGAATTTCTTCGTCCAAAAAAACGTCCATAGGTTTGCGGATTGTTCATTGTCGTCACTGCATCAACGCCTACGGCGGAACGGCACAGCCTACCTCAGTATCCAACAGCAAGAATCTTAACACATTCGTAGTAGTTCTAATGTTTATTTGAACGGGCGCTTGTATGACAGTTTTCTCGCTGCGTGTACGTTGGCGCATGTACTTGATTCATTTTTGACCACTTAATTGTGGTGCTCTATGAATAGTATCGACCTAACTTAACCGTTGCACCGGATCGCCGTATCACATCTCGCGAGAGGTGCGTCCGCTCATGTGACCACACATCATCCGATGGTACAAGGATAACGCTAGAGTAAAACTGTGGCCCTGTCTAACCACTGATGTATTTCTCGCCATCTGCCAACTTATCGCCTTGCAGTGATAAAGAACTCGCACGAGGGTTCGTACTGCACTTACTCTTGCGAGTTCGCGCGCTGTGTTGTCCATCGGCCCTCGCTGTAAAGAAGGAGTCGAACACAGCAACAAATGTTTTGGAGATGATGACTGTGATTGTGGTTAGGTTAAGGAAAGGACGCTAATTTCTGCAGCCGATGTACGGAGCGCGGCTAAGCGTGCATGGAGGTAGGGGAAAGGGAGTGAAAGAGATAGAAAGGAGGTAGAAGCCGTAGTGAAGGGTTCCGAAAAATTTTACCACCTGTAATTCTTTAACTTGCACAGACAACGCACAGTACGCGGGCCTCTGGCATTCGCGCCTCCATCAAAATGCGACCGCCGCGGCCGGATCGAACACGCGTTTTTGGGTGGCAGCCGAGCACCGTAAATGTTTTGGCTCGCGCGCCTAAAGCCGTGCCATACGTGCTCTTACGCTCTCCTTTTACAAGGCTGACCGCTAATCGAGCGAAATACCGACCTCGAGCCATGGGACGTTGTTCTTTTTGCAACGCTGGCTGTATTACCGTGCAGAGAATGCAAAAAGCTGATTTTTTGACAGGATGGGTTATTTTATTCGTAGGGTGTACCCCTTAGTTCAGGACCCCGCTGGCTGGTGCTGCTCCACGTGCCCACTGCTTGAGCCGACGCTCCTCTTCCTGCATTTAGCTGGTCGATGCAGCTTTCCAGAATAACTGTGAGAGTGAAGCAACGGGGGTAGTCGTCCGATGCTTAAGGCCATTCCCAGGCTCAATAACTAATGCACTATGCGGTGGAAGAAGAGACGGGGGAAGGAATTCACCTGTAGCTGATGGCGCGCTGTGGCTTCTACCTGGCTCTAAGACTGTAACGGGGCGGGCGCGAAGCAAGCGTCCCCGAGATCTGCAGGACCGACAATATAGATGTCTCGAATTCATTTACTCAAGATATCGCCACGTAGACCCACAGCCGTAGCCGGAATCGCATTTCACTTTTGGAAGCATCTCCAACGTTGATAACATTTATTATTTCGGAGCGTTATTTTGTTTTTATTCTGCTCCTATGAACATGTTGTTCAGGATCAAACGGCTTTTTATATATGCGCGTTGTTTCATGTTTTACGTGTTGTCATACACGTATCGTAACCCTTGACACGGATACATTGCGTATAGGTCGCGCAAGCGAAAGTTACTTATTGCAAGATAACAGTATTGAATTTGCAACTGCTAACTGCGCGTTAATATTGGGCAATGAATACAACTAAAGTTATTCCTTGTGTACGGTGTTATCAGGAAGTTGGGCCCATTTTTACTGTGTTGTTTTCAACACCTCGTTAAAATAAAGTGGTCGAGACAAATTGTCGTTTTACGCACACCTGCAATGCGATGCCTTTATAGCATCAAGTAGCTATATCTTGTTATTACATCACTGCTTTCCTTGCGAAATTGCTGCCGGAATGTCCAGTGTCTGAGCTGCATGCTGCAATGTCTCTTGCAGAGTCGCGAAGGGATGAAGTGTGCGTTCTTGGTCTTTAATAACCGATTTTATTCAGTCCGATTTGACAAAGCATGGGCTTTCATTAGCCTAAAATTTTCGAGCCAGCACGCTGTTTTTACGGATCCTCAGTGTGTATTTCATAAATGCCCTGTACACTAGGTGATTACAGCCTGTGGATCAAAGCAGTTCTGGGAAGAGTGGCTGTGGTTAACCTTGACCGACTCGGCCGCCTTACGTTGCGATTTCCAAGAACGGGCGCACGGTGATTCAGGCGGCCGAGATCATGACGTCGTTCGACGCGCTAGACACCACTCGCCATCAGTGACCTTAATAATGAATGTGCTTGTTCGTAAATCGCACAGCTGAAGGTTTTATATTGCTCCTATTCCCAGTGACGCTCTGGTCCGAGCGCTAACAAGCAACTTATTTCAGAGTTTTATTAAATGTTGTTGTTTGTCTTGGCCTTAACCTTAAGTGCAAATGCAATATTGTTGACTGATATCCAATAGGATTCATACGACACCCTGCATGTTATTTCAACTGACGTGTCCTTCAATGCGGGTATAAGAAAGGAACTCGGTAAATGACTAGAAAAGTCCGGAGGAAGATGAAGCCTCGGATTGATTCGAAAATTGTTGACGACCATGAAAAATAAGTAATGGAGCTATTGTCAATGTTTCATCAAGTTCACTTGCTTTGTTGTCTTCTCCTACACCCCGGCACTCATGCTAATATCTTGTAAGATTGCTTTATTTCTCCCTCTACAGCTATCTTGTTTTGTCAGCTCTTCGCACATGTATCTCCACACCAAATTCGTCACCCTAACACCTACCGCGCAATCTTGCGCCCAATATTCGAATGCCATAACATAATAATTTTGCAGCAGAAAGCAGCGAATGAGCTGTCCAGGTTCCCGCGAGCAATGGGCCTCGTTGAATTACTTTGATACTGGTGCGTGTGTAGTGTGTGATTAGCTAGCCTTCTCTCTCTTTCTCTCTGTTCTTTCTTACTCCTCCTCTGTGTAGGGTAGCAAACTGGAAATATATCTCGTGTTAACCTCCCTGCCTTCCCCACAGCCTTTCTCTCTGCCTATGGTTCCTTGTTTCTCTTTTTATCGTCCGCTTTTCCCACGAGCTTGTCTTCTACTCCTTTCATTCTGATACTGGGTGAGGGAGAAAATAATGTAAAAAAAGACGCTAGGGTAAGCGCTCGTTGTCCTCACAAAGGCAAGTGCATTTGTCGATGCGTTGCCTCTGGTATAATGTTCCAATTTTTTAAGCATTTTGTGCGATCTGTTCGTCAGTAAACAACTTTTGTTTTAGAGCGTCTTGTAAAGTCTCGTACAGACCCTATTGTTAGAACGTCTTGTACAGAAAACAGTGAGTGGGGCGTACTGTTTTATGTTGACCCCGTCATGCAGCTTCTACAACCATTGAGAAGGGTGTGTAATATCAACAAGACAGTATAGTTTTCCCCGACTTTTCTTGTTCGTTCAATATTAATATCTATACCCCTCCGAGCAACATGCGTGTGTCTACACATGTATACGTATTTGGGAGTAATGATCTAATAGCTAGAGCTTGGGAGCGAAATTGACAATTTCATCACGAATCATGTGCCAGTTTTCTTATTGTTTGAAAATTACATACTGGACCAAAGTTATTGTTCCAATCCTTTTCCTCATAGGTGGCTCGCTTAGAAGCCACCGTGTTGATAGTGTTCTCCAGCGCGAGAATCGTGCCCGGCATCCAAATCTGCATGCCAGAGTTCATCGGCAGCGGGGAACGGAACCGGAGACACCGTGACCACCCGACTTTCCTACATTCCTGACACTAGGACAGCAGGAAGCCGCCAACCGGTTCGGCGATAAACAAGCTTCAGACAAAAAGGAAACCTAAACTACACTCGCACGCGTCGTGTACGCTCTGTTTTCTCTTTCTACGCGAATGAGTATCTCCACCGCGTCCGCATGCGTTGTGTACCTTGCGGTTATAGTTTGCTGCTCGGTTCCGCACTCCTTATTCTCAATAGGGCATCACGAACAATAAGCTGTTCCTCCGTTCGCTCCGAAACCAACGCGAAGCCGACATGTACAGGTTTTCTTGTAAAATCACTGTAGAGGTGTCGGCTGCGCCACATGCAACGTCCTATTCGAACTTCTTTTTTTCCTCCTGGCCCATCCAGCCGCTTTCACCCTTCGCTGCACTCAGTCGCACAGACCTGCCGTGTTTATTATTTTCATTCTTTATGTCCTATCCCCGTCGGCAACCGCTGTCCAGCCCTGTTTGTAGAACGATTCAAAGGTGAGCGTCATCAGCCGCCCCAAAGTCGGCGTCCTTGAGTGGCCCTTGAGGAACCCCGCCGATTCTCTTGAGCGGACAGGGGAAAGGGTTGCTCCGTGGCGCTTAGCGAGAGCGTTTGTTCCTCGTGTCTCCTTTCGCCGCCCAGCAGCAAAGCCTTCGGCATCGCTGATACTATCCTTCCAGGGTTACCGTACGCTACGTTAGCCCCTCGCACTCCTCCTGCTCTCAGTCCATGAGTGGGGAAGAGGAACCAGAGACGCTAGTGCACCCCTTCCCAGCTTCTTGTGCATTCTAGTCCTCACACCGGCCAGCAGGTCAGAATTCAGGTGGCAGAAACAAAAAGGAGAGCCGTTCCGAATTGCATGCGGCTCGCCGGCTGCAGACGCGCTCGTCTTGATACTCAGTGTCGGCTCTGGGCAGTGTGTATTAGACACCTCGTAAACATGTTGCCGCGTTGCACGCTGCCATTGGCTCTCCTCGGATTCCTTACGCTCCTACGGTACGCTGAAGCCCAGGAGATTCTCTGCCCCCAACACAGTGAGTACATGATCAGCAGTTCTGTGCTAATTGGTTCTGCAAGTGCTTTCCTGAACTCCTTGGTGTGACGCACTGGCGTTGTCATCTAGTTTGATTTTCGGATTCAAGTTGCAGGCTACACAAAACGATTGTCCGAAAGCACAACAGATTGAATGCTTTTGATCTTTCGTGTTGCCACGGCCAAAAATGGTTTTCGGAGACAATCAGTGGTCTGCTTCAGTGAACTGCATATAATAGCTCTCCATCTGGTCATCCTTGAGCCAACACTTTCTGCACTAAATTCTACTGACGACAGCATTGTTGCACCTGTTCTTAATACCATACCATAATAAAGTAGCATTATGGGCATACGTGAATGACATTATGAAGAGACCTTTGTAAGAGACCTTCAAACTGTTTGCAATACTGGGTGTATGTGGAGCATTTGAAACACGTACAGCAAGCGTACTTATTTAGTCACACAAATCCTACTGCTCCGTTCTTTCGATTCTAAAGTAGGAAAACCATTTCTGCCTCCAGTCTGTCGGGGCCCGGATGCCGCTTGTATATGGCCAGTGACGTGACCCATTACCTGTCGATTTTGCCAGCGTTTGTGCTGTAATTGATCGTATAACAGCGCTCGCCGCGCGTGATATCCCATATACAAATATGCCCACAAGCGAGAGCAGTCCAACGGCAATCCACATGAGACGAACATACACAGGCATGCGAACAAGCGCGCTTTAGGCGGTTCGCAGATTCTTTACAACGCTGATGGTTACTACGAGTGCTTGCTCCGTACGGGCTAGCTAATATCGTCGCTTTGTGTGTTTTGACAAGGCTAAGAGAGTGTGGTCGAGACACCGTTAAAATGTTTGCACTAAGAACCATGGCAGAGATCGGTCAGGGTGTACTATGATGTGTAGTTAGCTCCTCGTTCTGATTTTCATTAGTCCTCATCAATAATTGAATAATGGAAAAAAGGAACGTGCTATAGTAGTATAGCAAGCGTATAGTAGGCCTTGCGTAGGCATATATAGGGGAGGAGGAGGACTGAAACAGAAGGTTGTGAGGCTAATCAGCCTGTACATGTGAACTAATGAAACAAATTTAGAAAAAGAACTGGCCTAGGAGCTTTAAAACGCGTCCTAATGAGATTACCTTATTCTATGGCTCAGCATAGCGCTCGAGATTTCTTGTTTTATCCGAAATATGCCACATGCATGGTAACTTAATGTTAGTAATCTGCTCCTGTGTTGGCACCCTTGTAAGTCCGTTTGTAGTAACTATTCTAATCTTTACTGATAAACCGTAAGCCAGGCATTGCGGGTCAGAATGAAATCTCCCGTCTTCCACTCTATAATGCAGATGGCATGGAATATTCAAACATTTAAGCTTGTCGCCAGTGCGAGCATTTGGACAAATGTTCGATAAAGACGGACGGCTGTTCTTATAACTTTGCGGGCATTTGTTATGTGGTTATTGGCGCACGTTACTACAACCCCTACTGTCAGCGAGGTGAAGAAGAATTTGCGGAGCCTCCAAGTTGACAAATGCCTTGAGCTCTAAACTCTTGCAAAATTGTTCCCAGATACTAGACCTTTCACATTCGTACCCAACATTAGTCGTTTTACGCAGGTGCTTATCGGTGAGCATGTAGATACCGGTCTCGAGTTTATTCGAGGCTTTTCACGGAGCGGCAGCCAGTTGGTACCAGTTATATCAGCGCGAGGGCTTGAGTGACAGAAAGAGGAGGATGTACCCAAAATGCACTTTCCCGTGCTGTTTTTCCATCTCCAGGGTGCTGCAAGGGTGGTGAATTCTTCATCTCCAAAGCTTCATCCCATACCTTAAAGAAAGGTGACTAGCGGTGTGCGAAGAGCGAATCTTAGAACCGAATCGAGTGCATATCAATTTGAGTAGTTTCCAAATATAAGGCACAATATTTTTATATCGCCCGGAAATTCCACATTTTTTTAGGCAGGAGGACTCATAAAAATTGAAAAAGGCATATTATGATCAGATTTAACCTAGAAGATCGACAGGTGCGTAAACAGACATAGGCTTGCATGCAGCACCGACTAGGAGCTTCAGTTATTAAGTAAGCGTGGATTTGGCTTGAATCTACGTCAGTCTAGCGCTTGCCCGTCACGTGACCTACGCAAAGGCTATATGCACACTGAAAATCACCTGGCGTAAGATTACTAATACCGTGTTAGATTGTGAAACGTCCAATATCCGGGAAAACTTGGGCAAGAGTTTCAAGCTCAAGGCGGTTGTCAGATTGAAAGCTTCGCCAATTCTCCATGACCTTCCTGACAGCGGCTATTGCTTTTGCCAAATCGATGCGTTCATTACGTCATATGTGTGCGCTAGTAAGCATAGGGCCCCGAGAAGCGGAATGAAGGACATCAGCTGCGCACTTATAGAAGCACGCATCTGCGCGAGCTTCTTTCTTTTTGTGAACGTGCACCAAAACCGAAACACGAAGTGTCCGTACAAAAATTGGCGTCGGTGTTTATCGAAGACTTGTCTAAATGCTCACGCTGGCGATAGCATTCTACACGTGAAAAGTGAATCTTGAAACCGAATCGAACGCGAATACAGACCGAATACTGCCCCGACACGGTGGTGTAGTGGTTATGGCACTCGGCTGCAGATCCGAAGGTCGAGGGATCGAATCCCGACCGCGGCAGCTGCATTTTGATGGAGGCGAAATGTTGAGGCCCGTGTGCTGTGCGATGTCAGCGCACGTTAAAGAACCCCAGGTGGTCGATATTTCCGGAGACCTTCACTACGGCGCCTTTCATAACCAGAGCTGGTTTTGGGACGTTAAGCCCCGCAAATCAATCATCATTACGGACCGAATACTATTTAAATTGTTTTCGAGTATCAATGAAAGAAAATTCAGTACCACCCCGAAATTCCACGACATCTCATGCAATAAAAATAATCACAAGTGTTGCCAAACGCACATTACCATTAGAATCAACCGACAAATCTGATAGGCACGTAAAGAGACGTACGCTTGCATGAAGCAGGAACATATAGCCTTGCAGATACGAAGTAACCGTAGGTGGCGCGTGACTGCACTTTAACACTTGGCTATCACGTCAGCTAGTCCTATTTGCAGTCTCTTCATTATTTATTTCTGACTAGGTTTCAAAATTGCTGAGTGACATCCTCTCCTGCCCTTTTCCCTTCCTGCATGTGCGGGAGAATCCTGCAGAGGGTTCCGGCGTGCCGCCCGGAGCTCGGCCGCAGTCCTAGTGACATCATGATGCTGACAGTAGACCGGTGACTGTTTCGCTTATGCGGCACAGGAACTTTAGAAAAAGGTTTTTAAATCGGGGATAATTGCAGCCTCCATATTCATGTAAAAGGTTCCGCAACGTGCCTCGTGGTACATCAGTGATTAAAAAAAGGACCCTTCGCACTTCCGACGTTTGCTTCATGTGAAGCTTCCTCGTCCGTGCAGACTACACGTCAACTATTCGAAAAATATTGGATATTTCGAACACGTACTAATGCATTCATGTACCAAAACTAATAGGACGCTATTGGATCGCCGCACCTCCTCAAATATGACGCACGCTGAAATGAATAAAAAGCGTCAGTAGCCGTTTGCGTTGTTCGTAGGAATACCATAAGCAAAGTTTAAGTGTGTTGAGGGCGCGCTTAAGTGCTCAGTAAGGTGGTGTGACAAAATTTAGAGATCAGCGCCTAAAATTACCGTTCCTAAATCTCCATAAACCTAACCTCGGCTACAATTAAACGATTTCAGAGATTATAAAGATAATGCACTCTGTAAGGTCCGCTGGGACATGGTTCGTTCTAATCGCATGTTTCCGTTTATTTCATTCTGAGGTTCAGGCTTGCCGACTGTTACGAAAAAAAAACATAACATGTCATCAAATATCACGACGTATAAAAAGCGTCGTTGCAGATTAATTTCGCATTGTTACGCATCGTCAATAGGCAATAATTACGTGGGCATCTTTTGCACGAAGCCGACATATACATTCCACTTTCGCACGCTTGAAGACATTGTATATTCACGCAAGTGACGGACCTTCATAGATGGCCTTCCCGGTACGTAGGCGGCGCAGCGATTTTGCCCGGCCTTATTAAGCCTGAATTGTCTAAAAAACACCCAACATTAAATTCATGCAACCAGTAACTTCAGCCGCACCCTACTGAAGACCTGTCAAATCAGTTGAAGAGGCACAAAGTGCGCAACAACGGCTGTTTAATACGCATTCAATTATCTGTTATTGCAGTTAACGCCGCACATTGCCCAGGCGTACCTGTGATTACCTTAAGCTCTGTGCTGCTTCTTTGTAAGGAATTCGCGCTTCATCTATCTTTTCCAGACAGTTTCCAGCAGACAAGTTTTCCCCCAACAGTCCAATGACGTCTCTGATCGCTTGCTCAATAGATATTGCTCAAGGCTGAAAGTGACGTATCTTCTGTGTAAGGAAGGCAACGATCGGGCGGCGAATAATTTCTTGTATTCTGTTCACAAAAGTTCGCTGATCTCGAAGCAAGCCAGGCAAATCGAGGAAACCGGTATGGGACGAAAAGATTAATATAGCTTTCGAGCCTTAACTTTTCTCTCAGGCAGTTCCCGTTCTTTCAGTCTACCACCTAATTTAGTGTCGTCCAAGTGTTATAAATTAGCTGTCGTTAGATCCCCGCATTATAAGGTTCCCAAAGGCAGCAAAGAAGTGATGACCAGAGAACTACTGGCGTCGTTGCGTCAAAGAGAGCGATGGCTCGCAGCCAACTCCGGGCTCATCAATAAACATGAACAGCCATACCCTTTTCTTCTCATTCTTCTCTTTTCAAACTTAAACTTTGCAGACAAAGTTCAAATCCCCACTCGAATGTGGCAGGTCGCCGACGAAAGAACAACGCGGCTTTGTGACAGATACATTGTTCCGCTAACCCGCACGGGACAAAGGCAGCAAACGCAGCCTGAAACTAGGATTTAATGACTGAATATATATATACGTGTGTGTGTGTGTGTGATCATTTGGAGGAAAGATTCGATGGGTCCGGGTATTTCCTATATTGATTGAACTTGAAGGCAGCCCACACTGCAAAGGACAATGTCTCTACTAACGCTTCGGCTACGGCACGGCCTTCATCAGAGTAAGTAGGTGTGCTGCAATGCAGCCGACTGCTTACAATGCAGCGACATGCAGCCGGCTGCATATATATGTGTGTGTGTGTGTGTGTGTATTCTGTCAAGGAATTTCATAGTTCTACGCGTGTCACTGTTTTCTCCCTTTGTCCCGCGTTTTGGTGCAATGTATTTGTCATGAATACTTATTAACTGCAATATCGCTTCATTCAGCAACGTAAAAATAAACTCTGCCTGGCATTTAACAAAAGCTTTGCATCGGCGGAAGGTTTTTGATTATTTATTTCAGAAATGCAGGACTTAACATAGATTTTGTCTATATTTCGTACGCGATTTGCTAGTGTTAGTATATGCAGTTCTTTTTTTCATTATGATAGTGCGGAGATATTGTCATAGCGTTGCAGCACGTCACAACTTCTCAGCAAACACTCCATGCACCCTCAGTGCGCATTTGACATCTCAAAGGCTAACTTCGGGAGGTAGCAATGTGCGCAGGAATGCTGTGTATATCAGACTATATCTCTATCTGAATGTAACGGACAGGACGTTGAAAACATTGAAGAACAGGAAATGCTGCAGGAGGCATCACTTCTTCGAGTGTACATGTATTGCCAGCACTTGATCTTTTATAACGATGTCTTCATCAAATCAACCCTCCATCATTCTCTGAACTTTAATCGTTTTCAATTCCAAGGAACATGTCATTGCGGTGAAATTGTGCAATTTCTGGGCCTGCATTCTAGATAGGTAACTTGATTTACGCTCAGAACGCCTGGAAACCCTAACGTCAGCGCCCCATCAATGGATTGCACCAAGGCTGTATATATATGTTAAGGGTATCGGAGAAATAAACATCACGCATAACAACGCGAAACGGCTTGCCGACTTTATAATGGCCATAGTGAATTCGAATTTCCCTAGTATTTTTCTTAAAACAAAAAGCTACTGAATGCTAAGTGTCAATAAACACTCGAATCTTTTCAATACATTTCAAATTACATTTTTAGATGGAATTAGGTACCGGTATTTATGGTTTCGCAATTTTAAATCTACCACTGTCGCTATCAACAAAATAATGTTCTTAAACAATAAATGTGTTGCCACTCCTGCATGAAATGGTTATCCTACGGTAAACGTTATTATATTTTGTTGAACGTCCTCTGCTTAGGTATATCTCACTAGAACATTGCATCGCGTCATTTGGGAATTAATTTTTTTTCTGAATTTCCAGCGAACATTGTGTGCGGTCGTCATGTTCCTGAGGTTGATCTATCACGAACCAAACATAATTTAATTATCAGTGTATGCCCACTGCAAGCCAAAGGCCTCTCTATAGATCTCCAGTCATTACAGACTTGTGCCAAATGTGGCCACATACCCAACAAACTTCATCTCAGCCCGCCTAACATTCTGCCGCGCACTGTCATGCTGGCGTGCTCCAGGGCTCCACTCCATTACCCTTAATGACAAACGATTATCTTGCCTCCGTAATACATGCCTAGCCACGCTAATTCCTTCCTCTTAATTTCTACGAATAAGTCCTCAACACACGATTGTTCCCTGACCTACTCAGCTCCCGTTTTGTCACTTATGGTTAGACCTGTCGTTTTCCGTTCCATTGCTCGCTGCGTCATCCTCAATTCAAGCTGAACCCTTTAATGAGCCGGAGTTCCTGCCCCGTAGGTGAGTACCGGTAAGATGTAGCTGTTATACACTTTCCTGTTGTGGTAAAATGATAAGCTGCCATTCATTATATGCGCACGTCTGCTGAATGAAATCCGTCCCATGCAATAGGATTGCCGGGATAAATTGGTGGCACCGGGTTAATTGATCTATGGGAGAGGCCACTGCCCTACAGTGGGCGTAGACAGGCTGATGATGACTGATCAATGAACGTACCCGGATTGCTTGTACTCCACCTGTGTCTCTGTCACCATAGAGATATAGTGAATATGGTCAGTTGTTGGATAGCCTTACGAAGCACTGCTTATTTCACTGGTTGACTAAAATTCAATGTAGCGCAAATTCTACTACCTACTATCATGGCAAATATCTTGTAGACAACTGACATTTCTAATGAATCAGGATGATGTTCGCATTCTTCCAAGATTCTGATGCCCTCGCGGTCATAAGATATTGCACATACAGGGTGCCCAGCTTTCTCCAGTGTAGTTTGTCAACAATGTTTCAACATCAGTACCATATATGATCTTATCCTAACCAGCTGCATTGCCGCTTTCCATTTCTTGCAAATTATTCTTTATTACTTTGTCATTACTTGTTGAATGTCCGCTTCTTGTCGACTGCTCCTCGTTCCCGTATTAACGTGGATATCCCGGATGCTACACAGACCTCTGTAGAACTCTTCGGCTACTCGATCTTATCCATGTTGCCAAGACGTTGAATTGCTTGTCGTTCATCGCATACACCTATTTTTTGTTTGTACCAGGCTACCTTTTTTCCTTTACAGCGCGCTCAATTCTCTCGATATTATACATTCTCGTATCGGCTGACATATACCTACTCAGCCATCTTCAAAGCTGCGCCAGTTCTACAACGTTGATATGGTGGACACTAGCTGGCTTTGGCCTTTCATAATAAAATCTTCGTCTCCCGCGAAAGTTCACTAACATCCTAACTCACACAAACAGTTATACATATTCAAATATTTAGGTCTACTTAAGCAAAAGTATTTTGTTTAGTAAGTAGAAAAGCAACCCTTTTCGCTATGTAAAACCACACGCACTTGGAAAGAACTTGCCACTGTAATTTGTGTCATTTATATTTATTTATGTCTCTTGTTCTTTTGCAGAGCACTTAGAAGGCGAGGTACAAAAGTGCAAGGAACTGCTTCCAGACCTCTCAGGGAAAAAAGAAAAGGTAAGACCTGTGTTCTATCAACCCAGCTTGTTGGCACAACCGTTTAAATAATATGGGGGGAAAATAGTATACAATGAAATCAACAATGCTTTTCCGTGCGTAAGTTCGGGCACGCAGTGGCAAACTGCATCCCTGCCAAGCGGCCCCGGCGCTGATGGTCACATCTGCGAATGTGATGACTAGTCGTTAACTAATGATACTTCTTCATGTCAAGGCCCTCCCTGTGTTTTCAGAAAAGAATCGGCTGTTGGCAGTGCTCTCCATGTTTCCTCTGGTATGCTTGTAATCATTAACTATGTGGTAGAGACTCAAACACGAAAATTTGGTGTAGGTGTGTTTATACGGTACGCACATTATCTCGCTCTGCATTATCGCGCCTGCATATCTTCGGACGCAATTCCTCTCTTAACTATCTCCCAGTGTGATAAACTTCGACGAGAAGTGTGATATTCGATCTGTCTGCAATTTAATATTGCAATTCTTCAAGTATCTAGCCGAGTCTATCGACATGTATTATACATTCCTCTGAATAAAATCATAGAATATGATAACCTAAAAGTGCCATGGAAGCACGTCGGTTCATTAAGGTTATATGTCCCGATGGCACTGATAGTGCTTTGTCCTGCCTGGTGGCGAAAAGTACTGTAAATTTGCAACATTATTTATCAGTTATCGTCAGCGCGTCTCCTTTCATGTAATTCAGCACTCGTGCCGTCAGTGCTCATACTTTTGCAAATGCTGCTCAAACGTGGGCACATATACGTTGAATTCTCCACTGAAAAACAAAAATGGCTGCTGGAGAATCATATGTATGTAGTCTCAACATAACATGTTTTTATTAGCTCGATGATTTCATATGTCCTCCAATTCGCATTATATTCTGAGCACATTAGATAAAAGGACACATCCAGAACCCTCGCCATTCCGAGTGACTTCCTTATATTTATCTTCGCAAAGCCAAATTCAGAAAGAAACTGTAATAAAGTAAGGAGGAAAGAAAATATTGACACAGCCCGCACCTAAATCTAGCTTACGCTGCCGCTGTGCTGCGTCTTCAAGGCAGGCTTCGGCTTTCCTTTTTTTATCATTAGTAAAAATGGCGGTTGAGAAACTTTCGTTGGTTCAGTGGGACAACAAGTGCGAAAAGTAAGACAGGGAAATCCGTGTCGTTTCGCTAACATTCATACGCCGAGAGAGAGAGAGAGAGAGAAAACTCATTATTAAAAAACAGGATTCTGTCGGCGTAGAAATGGGCCCCTACGTACTACTCTGCGTAGGGAAGGGGATTGGGATTAAAGTAGGAGGACAGGAAAAACTAAGAAATTTCTCAGGCACATTTAGGTATGAGAGGTTAATTTTCACTTCGTGTTCTATTAGGCCCCACTAATGTAACAATTGTCCCCCTTAGGTTTAGTTTTTGAAGAGTAATTTATCGCATTCAATTGATCCGTTGTTTCATTTTAGTGTCCCATTAGTTTTCGCGCTCTAAATGACAAGCATTTCTTGACGAACTCGAGCAACTTTGATGACATCCTCCATCAATCCAGTTGCTCCATACCAAGACTTGGACGGTGGGGTATCAACGTCTCACAAGCATAAATTATTGATCTAGTCATCATTAAATTCACCTACTCGTTGAGTACGCCCCGATTACGATAATACAATTACGTATGGCTCATATCCGTAGTATTCGGCCTGGGTTGGACAGGCATTTGCAACAGGCAATTGAATGTTAAGATTGAAGGTTATACTAATAAGAGACTAACCAAGAGAGACTTTCAAAATTGCACAAAAACACTCTTTCCGTGGGTTACAGACGAGGGAGACACACTGTTTCTTGTAGCTTGCGATTGAAATATACAGACATCACGCAGACATACAAAGACAGGTGTCAGCCTACTACGCGTTAGGGGGGCAGGAATCGAACCCTGAACACTGCGGTGAATATCAAGCATGCTACCACTCTCCCGCAGCGGCTCTTCTGTGCCTTTGGATATTGTTAATACATTTATCACCTAGGCAGTAAGGATGATGGTGCTTTCGCTCCGCATACGGAGACGTTGTGCCTACTCGTAACACTTGGATGAAGGCCAAATAATTCGGCATAGGTAAATTCCTCGCCGATTACTTCGCATGACATCGATTCGTTCAATCCGTGGGAACCGCCGAATTTTCATCTTGACGTCTTCCTCAAAGTTCGTATATAAGATATTAAACAGTGGCGCCTTCAGCCGAAGAGTAAAGATGGGGCTCGACATAGCAAAATGTTTTCTTGGGCTAGTTTGTTCATGACTTCTTGAAAAATTGTAGCGCAAGCGAACACACGCACAGACTCTGCTCTTTGTCCTGTGCTCTTTGTCTGTCCGAGTGTTCCTTTGCGCTACAATGTCTCAAGAATTCTTTCCACATATTTTACGCGGGTTTCCGCAGTACATTTGGTGGGTGTCTAGCCAGCGACCTTTTTTCTCAGGCACTCCCTTCTTTTTCGCAACGCTTCTAATGCGATTACCTTTGCAAGAATCAAACGGCAATAAAAAGATTAGGATGGCTGGTTCTGCGCCTACATTGCAAGAGTTGGTAATGCTCGCGCATCGTTACGTCGTTTTTTTTTTTTTCGCAGGAACAGTTGAGAAATGCAGAAAGGATAAGCGAAATCACGCGTAGGTCTTGTACATATAGTAATCTACAATGCAGATGCACATGTTTTTACCCTTCGCTTATGAGCACGGCATTTAACGCACACAGTTTCCCAAGTACATTTCCTCTCACGTTTGTTTCTATTCATGATGAATTACACTTAACCGTACGTATCCGCAGTTGGCTGCACTGAGCATCCGCTATGGCCTCCGCTGTGCACGTGAGGTCGACCCCGACATCTCGCTACCTGACATCCGAGAGCGTCGCTGCAAGAAGGACGACCCTCAAGACTTCCCGAGGAAGGTACGCGCCATCCGATGCAGCTCTCATCTGCGTCCTTCAAGGCCCTCGTTAAAGCTGTTTGTTGCCGCCATTTTTATTTGTTTGGGCTTGAAATGAGCATTTACTATTGGTCGCGTACTGATGTTCGCGCTGCGCACTTCCCCTATGGCTAGCTTCTCCACTACTTGGCGGCCTTGCGGTACTCTTCGGCTGAGCGGAACAATGGCCTCGTAATGAGCGGTACTTGCGGTGTCAATAAGATGTGTTGCACAAGCTTTGGCAAAATTTCAAATGAACATGGCGGTTAGAATCTATGTTCCTTGCTCTAATCTCTATTAATTTTTGTCTTCAGATTATTCTTCTGTAGCGTGCAGCCTGCCACGTCGGCTCAATGGCGTATTGTTCTAGGGTTGTCCACATGTTTTGCAAAAACCCAGGTGTTTCATGTTATATGTGTGCTCCGGGTGTGATTGGATCACTATCAAGCGAAAATGTAGGCACACAGCGCATAATCATTGTGCCACCTAGCACAGATGACATTATATTTTCCCTGTGACAAATTGTATTCAGTCTGCAGCTGTTTATTTTAGCTTCCATTTGTAAATGGCGTAAACAGAGCTTTCGTGTGTTAATACCAGGGACATTTAAGGTGAGCTAGCTAGGCACGTGGCATGTTGGCTGAATGGCTTATGTGTGGATGCTTTTGGTGCTGCTCTCCGTAAAGGCTCATGCCTTTCGTACTATTCTGCATAATGGCAAAGCTATAGCCTACTCGGCACTTGATAGAGAACGGGATTAGTTAGCTTATCTCAGTGGCATGTGGTAACATAAGACCGCAGTTCGTCACACACGCGTCCCATGACGCAACCTGAAAGCGGCTGAAGACCGCAATTGCCTGCGTCTTGTACTTTCGGTCGTCAACGATCTTTGCAAGGCCTACCCTAAAACTTCCTGTGCAAGTACCTGGGAGGGGCTACTGAATAAGACGTGAGACGCCATCCGTGAAAAGCGCCACAATTACTGCGCTTGATGACATTCTGTTAAGCGGTATCACGTATATCGGCCGAGCAGCGTAGGTCGTTGGCGACGACTTTGATGATAATGGCCAAAATGTAAGCGAGAGTACAGCTTACTTTGCCCACAGCTTAGAATACTGTGTAGTCTGCTTTTATGGATCTCACTTTTTTGGTCTAGGAATGTCTGAATGTGCATTAGCATGTCTTCCAGAACAGCACTGCAAGATCATTCCATGCAACCTAGCATAAATACCTTATATATGTAAGCGAGGCGTCCATTCCACCAACACTAAACAATGTGAATGCTTGAGCACCTCTTGTTGATGACCGTTCGGTACTGTGCGGTAGTGCTTGTGTAATCTTTTCCCCATTGTGTGAAATAATGGCAGCTAAAGCGACACTAAAGCGTAAGGTAAAACGGCTTCCATCGAAAACAATGCTTCCTACTCCTGTTCCGTCTTCAAATCAATATAACAGACATATTAAGTATACGCCAAGAGCTATTAGTGCTGGAATTAGTGTATTTACAGCCGCTATTCTTCAGCGCCAGTTCTTTCGCTAGTATTAATTGCTGCCGTCCCAGTCAACACATATTACAATTTCTGACTAAGCCAGATCGAGAGTTTCCTGAGAAAAATATCAGCTGTACGCTCTACCATCCTGCCATTGAAGTCCAAGCACCAACTAAGCGAAATGTTTCTGTATATTCTTTTTCAGTTCTACCAATGCTGGAACAGGCTGCTCGATACTGACGAGTTGTTGGTAAGCATCGGCACAATACCTTTGCAAAATGTTCGATCGCGATAGTGTACTCTAAGCGTAGCGCTGAATTACGCATGTGTCACCATTCAAGTGAGATACGCTTTCGGGAAGGCGTAAAAAACAACGTGAGTAGAAGCCCTAGCAACAAAACTTCAATGACAAGCACGCAACACCACGTTATACTGCCAAGGTGGGCGTTCGTGTTTGCATGCTGGAACATGATCGATCATCGAGTTGTCCGGATGCACTTGTCTATGCCTTTGTTTCCCCGTTTATACTCGACGTGTTCACACATCGTTTGGTAGGTTGCTGAACAAATTTCTCTTGGTTTAGTAAGGCCCACTGACAACGCCTTTTCTAAGTCATGGTTCAGTTGGTACAGATACTTCTGCTAGAGAACCATCTGCTGCGAACGCTTTCTTCCCTGCATAAATGCATCACGCCAATGTGGGTGCACTTCTTCAATTAGGGAACTAAAATGGAAATATTAAATGCGTTCTACAAAGGCAAATACTTTAGGCTACAAAGCTTTTTGGACGGTGCTACATCGAACATGCTCTCCCTGTTTTTATGCAATGGCAAGAGCCTGGAATACGATTACTCACATAATAACGAAATATTGTGCACGTGAATGCCTACAAAATCTCGTGACACGTGGATCAAATATAGAGAGCCCCGTATTAATCTGCACGTAGCATATCGTAGCTATAATGAAAGTCGCATATCCGCCATCGGTACTCCTGAAAGACACGTCCTAAACTGTCAAGACTGACCAATGTGAAAATGAATCGTAATGAACTACAGCGCGATTAGAGACACTTGTACGGGCATAAGAGGACGACCAGGGGACAGGGACACAGATCTGTGTTGGTCTCTTAATCCTGTGTCCTTGTCCGCGCTTCTTGCGCTTTTGTTCATTATGCATCACCAACTTTCCCAAATTTCCACTTTCCTCACGAATATGCGAAATCTGACTAGGGGAACCATTCCCTAAACGGCCACCTCAGTGTACAGCCCGTGCTTGCTGCCACTCATTGGCTAGAAATTGCGCCAGTGACGAAAGAATCTAATGTCTTTCGGTTTTCTGCTCGAGTCAGTTTTGACATCACAGCTTACCAGAGAAGTCTCTGCACAAATGCTATATAGGAAGGGCATATGTGGTACAATGCGGTAACCGCAGCCCCCTGAGCTTCGTTGCCCGCCACTCGAACCTAGGTTACTGAGCATCTGATTCTTTTATGACGTCAGAACAACGCGGACATGTCCGCTAGGTCGACAGTAACTGAATAGCTCCCCCGTTGGCCACAGCTTACCAAATGTTTCTCAGCCTCGCCCCATGCGCAAGTGCCTTGGAGCAAAAGCAATAAATCATACGGGCTTCCTCCACTCTGAATGGTCGTCGTACCAAGGAAACGAAACTAGTTTACCTGTGTGTTCATTTGATGTAATCCAAGGATATTTTTCAGCCAACATTCCCTTTGCTCTTGGAACTTGTCTAATCTTCAGCTCTTTTTGCATTGTTCTAATGTCGCTTGGTTGAGATACTCTGGCCTCACTCTGGATACGAAACTTCTGTCGGAAGTCAGCGCTTGTCCGCGTGTGTTTGTACTGACTTCGTTGGCAGTGGCCGTACGCATTGGAAGATCCCTGACCACTTAATCCAAGCATTAAATTTGCTGCATAAAGCAAAGTCAGTGCTCTCTTGCATGATGCCAAATCCATTTGGCGCACGCCTCATTGTGGATCGCGTCACTTAGTGACTGCATCTTATAGCCGCTGCTGAAACGCTCTATGATTTTTCGTTCTTTCAGACGAGAATTGGCTTCAGCGGTGATGAACTTGACAGATTTCGAGGAGCAGCGGTAAGTGGACACTCCTCTCGCTCGTGAAGCAGTGGTAAAATACATGAGTAATTCTTCCATACTTCATAGAAGAATTGGACGTGATTAAACGTTCTCCTTTAGGAGTGAAAGGCGTTAGCGTTACCGGGCCAGGTTCGTATCTTCTTGTCATAGAAGATTCACTAAAACTAGCTCCTCCTCTATATTACTCTATATATCTCCCGTCAAGGGGATGACAGCCATTTCTATGATATTTACACCAGTGACCTATAAACGGGTGGAATGCTCCTCTACCTAGACGCCCAGGAGCGCCGCTGTTATGGTAGAAATGCTAGGAGATGAGGTTTGAAGAGTTTTCTCGCAACATGATTATGTTTTCTCGTACATTTAAATTACAATCCGAGATACCGTGTGTGCACCTTGCAGTCAAGTTGTAGCTCATAAACAGCAAAGATGTTTAAGCGATCCGTAGCGCTGTTTTCCAGCCGCTCTAAAGCTCCTCCGTGCTATGAGTCATCACGCGTTGCCGTAGAAACCAGCAGCGCAGAGCTTGTGAAAGCCGCGCTGCATTCCACGGAGGCTGCTTCGACGTTCCGACAACCCCGCCAGATCAAAACTTCCGTTACTCATAGTAACGTAATCACGTAATCATAGTAATCACTTATATGACCACATAAGATGACGTCGGCTTAGTCGCGCCTCCCCGCGAATTTCAAAACTTCGTTACAGCGCAGTGATCCCTTACACGACGACGCAAGATCGCGCCACGACTAGCTATGCGTCCCCGACAAATTCAAACTTGGTTACAGCGTAGTCCTCACATTCGCAACTACATAAGGTGACGTCACAATAGTCACCTCTACCCGCGAAATTAAAACTAGCCAAGCGAGGAGAAGCTAGGCGACAACAAGATTCGCTGTAACTAGGCCTTGCGCAAGTTAGTGAAAGCTGTGCCAATTTTCTTTCTTCCGGATTTTAGTTTGAGAAATTCTGTTATGTCCACTAACATATCTGGCCCATGAAGGAGACCATGCGTGGTCCGGATAGGTCGTGGTGATTTTTTTCGCTATTCACACGCATGCGTGGAGCACCTTATAGTTCTAACAGCTCAAATGCTTCTTTAGCCGCGGCGAGAGGTCTATAGGTTTTCGTATTGCTTTACGATGCAGCAAAATAATTTATTTCAACGTGAGTTAACTATGACACTCTTGGAACTACTTAGCATTGTAGCAATACTAGTCTATCTGAAGAAGCTATTCAAAATACAGAATTAAAGTGTACCTTATATATGTATATTTGCTGCCCTCTTCGATTGCTTACTCGATCCCTCGGCGGCTCGCAATGATGTTGTTCGGCTGCCATAATTCTACCCTTAATAACTGTAGTCCTGCGAAGTAAAGGTAGATTGCCCAAGGGACTATTGCAAACACACATTATAATGTGAAACTTTCCTCCTCATAGCTGTTTGTTGCCGCCCGTAATGACGTCCTCTTTCGATAATGGGATTTTCCTGCAGCCGATGTAATGTGGTCGCTGTACGAGATGCAAGTGTATGCTTACATTTATAGTAGACTAAAGACCATGTTGAGCCGAGATAGTGAGAGAGCCAAATTGCGTGTCTTTTCATCGCTCATTTTGGTTGTTTGTTCCTTTTGCTCTGCACGCGTCCCGCAGAAATGCGTCAACAACGTCATCGAGAGGACTTTGACTGAATGAGTGCTCTTGTGCTGGTATCATCAAGGAAGACCACCTTCTCCTACCGCTGTCTCCGAGTGCAATCTGAAGGAAGCCACTGGTCGGAAGCCAAATTCCTCCCGAACGCCGAAGCCCACCAAACGACATCATTACATTTCTTATGCGCATAAACGACGGAGCTGGATTTCATAGTACAAGTTCGGCAAGAAACGAGCCACCAATTTCTTTTATATGTTTTGCATTTGTTTGAAAAGTGGGGTTGATTACGTTCCATAACCTCATTTTGTTCGAACTGCCTGCTGCTGGTAGGCTGCAATAAATTGTATTTATTAGATTAGTTCTCACACACACACGCACGAAGCTAAACGGCAAGAAGTCGTAAGAAGGAATGAATGTAGGAAATAAAAATATAGTGTGCAAAGAAAAGTTTACAGCTGAAAAACGTTGCGAGCTTTTAAAAAGCAGTAGCCTCACTGAAACATTCTTGTTTCTATAAGTGTGAAATGTATAAGGTCAAATCGAGCCCTCTGTTGAAGAACGTTATTTGGTCGCGAAGCTGAACTTGCAGCTTTATATCCTTATTTTTACACCATTACAGTAGGATGAGTGCACCAACATCACCCACATATACCGTCCTCTCGTCAACTTTTCCTAGTGCAGGGCCAGAATATTGAAACTCCCAATGTAAGGCTCCTTAGCACGTGTAGTGCTCGCCTTCTCTCTTTTCTCCTCTTCCTATATTCCCTATTCTCTTACTCCCAGTGCAGGGTAGCAAACCGGACGCTCGTCTAGCTAACCTCCCTGCCTTTCCTTTTCTTCTTTTTCTCTCTCTTCTTTTAATCCTTTTATATTCTCACATCCTTTGTGTAGGTGACAATGACTCCACAACTTGGTGTTAGAATATATCTGAAGCTACATTACGCTGAACAGCATGCGCTTGGAGGTAGCCTGAAGCAGTTTTGACAATTTTGACGCATGTATTGAGTCGGTAACGCGAATCTTTCTAGTTTTACTAGACCTATACGTGTCTTCCAGGAATCTATTATGTAAATACAAGCGTCGCCATCGATGCCCAGCTAAGCCCTGCAGCCCGCTGGCCGTAGGAAGAAACGAAACGCTATGCAGCAAACCGCTCGCGTCATATGGAGAAACGCCATCAGCGACAATAAAACAAAAACGCTGTGGTTATGACAATAGATGCCCGGAGGTCTTCTTGTTCAGCCTACTATAAAGTGAGTAGCTGTAGAATATATGCCGCCAAGCATGAAACTTGTCGATCTACCTTGGACGAATTTATACGAGATGGCAAACAAAGCTGCTCGAGGACTTACTATACGTGCACTATGGGACCACGACCACATTATGCACTAGGAGAGCAGGGGCCGATAACTTACATATAATGAAGTCACGAAACATTACCACATGAACAGAAGGGAATTCCCAGTGCCACACTAAGCTCAACAGAACGCAAGCAGCGACTCTGAGATTGTTGCAGACGCGCACTTATCGGAATTCAAACTTTATTAGCACGCTAATTCCAGAAAGAGAGTTATCCCCAATCGCAAGAAGTGCTATGACATCATTACTGTGGATAATATGCTTTCGCAGTGTCCTGTGACTTTCACAGACTGTGATGAGGAAAAAGACTGGTGGCGACTAGTGCTTCACAGTGTAAGTTTAGATCAAGTACGCGTCGTCCAGAAGGATTGCGATACAGGAGCAATGTTAAACGTTAATGTCCCGACGTGGGAGCCGCCTCAGTGAACCTAAGTTTTGATCTTCAAGACCCGAATAAAGTTTATCATACCATGCCAAACATTCCATTAAAGTGAAATAGACGACTTGTCAGTGAAAGAAAGGTAGATGTACGCCGTACAAGTTTTCGGAGAACACGTGGAACATAAGGACACTTAAGATCTTCAGTAATTGCTACAGGAGTCACCTGCATGAATTTTGCAGGGCACCACACTTTCGTAAGAGGTAAAATCAACGGTAGCTCATCGCTTGAAACATGGAAGTAGAGCAGCCTGCGGCATTCCACGTGCATTGTTCTAATTTAATAATAATGCTAGATTTGTTATAATATGACATGATTACCGGGAATGCGACACTGGAGGACGGCGGATAACTTTGACCGGGCCGGGTTTTTTATCGAAGTAAATAATACACGAGTGTATTGTTTACTTTGAAAATTGCGAACGTCTCTTCGAGGACTCAACGACTGGACTCTGCGTCCATCACGTAAAACGAACCGTCAGAAATAAACACGGAAAAAGAAAGATCTGAGAGGTTACACGGACTGTGTGAATCCATGCCACGCGAAGCGGTCAGCGAATAAATTGTTCACGCCGAATTGTTTGGCATTCAGTCATGCTTGACGACAACATCCTGCGAAGTGGATAGCCTTATGCCCGGCGGCGTGGGCTTGCGAGGCCCGTCTTCAGCGTCTAGCGACTCAAGGCTGGACCATGGTAAGACGTTGGATGGGTACACATGTAAGCGAGAAGGCGTCCGTTTTATCGGAGCCAAATATGTACGCTATGGTGCGTTGATATGTTTATCGTGCATCTCTTGCGGGACTATTTCGATGGGTCGAGCTCAGCAGGACAAGTGCATGCTGAACGACAGTATTAGATATGTAGTTATTCACACATCGCTAGAAGAAAGGTCAACCCACAATAGAACCCCAAGTGACCCTAGAAAAGCATCACCACAGGGGCTGAGGCAATGTGTACGTATACGGCGCGGGAAAATCGGCCGCGGACAAGTGGCGGCGTACTTACTCTGGACCTCAGTGAGCCCAGTTTAATTCCTATAGTCAGGTAGGCTTCTTTCAGACACTACTGCATGTTTGTGTGTACCAGTCCGCTTCGTACGGCTACTGTAAGACCGCCATCTTTACAAATGGTATCCCTTTCTCTCGTTTGGCGTACGCGAAGCGTGTTCCCAGGAAATTTTGAATGTGCATTTTCGCTGTTCCTTTCTTAACGCGGAGTATCCAAACTGATCGTACCGTGGCGCATGTCCAAATTGCATTTCCCGAGTGCTGTGGGCATGAACCACATGAGTTTGTGTCATCGTTAATCGTGACATGCATTGCACGTGGTAAGAAATATTAGAACAAATCAGTCGTATTTGCCGAACATTCACACCCAACCTCCAAAATGTCGGGACCCCTCTCTAGTAACACACACAAAGCTGACATGGCCTACTACCATTGGGAAGGTTGTGGGTTAATGCCATGCACGTCACCCACTAGATTCTTTGCGCTGGTCGCAAATGGCGGCTACTGTTACGACATTCCACCCGATCACAATTCCTAAAAGGAGCATGAAGGAGTGTTTGCGTTGATGCCGAAATATGACGTTGCAGGGAAGGTAGCGATGCAAAGCGATCGCAAAAACACAGAAGCACCTGATACGGCACGTCATATAAAAAAAAAGCGTGCTACTCGCACAGGAATACAGCGTCATACGAATACAGGTCAGCGAGTGGCTAGTACCAACGGGTACACCTCATTGAGACATCTCGGGGAAGAGGTTATGCATTGAATTTTCAATTTATTTCCCTCGCTTATCAGGACGCGGTCACTATGACCGTGAATGCAAATCACTTTATCTAGTTTCGGAGCACATATTTGGGATATGTTACACCCACGACGGAAGAAGCAAAGAACAGGGACGCGGCATGCGATGTCATTGCAAATTCGCCTCATGGCATCTGATGTGTAGCACCTCCTGCCTGTCTCGTCGCGAGCGATCTAAAGTATGGTACCCTCCCCGGTAGTTCAATGAACTAATTTGTTTTCCGGCAGAATATATTGGAGTTAACCTTCGTCTCAACCTCCATCAAGCACCATTTATCAACTTCTTATTTATGGTTAAAACGAATTATAAGTACCAGTAGTACCTGAGTTACGTTTGCATGAGGACGCATAAGGGACGTTGAGGTTTCTGAATAACCTCGCTTTGACGTCACGAATCCTTAGTCCACTTGCTACTGGCGAATTACCCTTTATGCCAAATCGTTACCTAAAAATTACTCCGAAACAATTTCCAAGCGTCAGTAACGCTGTTTATTCAGATATAAAGAGCAAGCATGCAAGAATACCTTCACATCTAATACATCATGTGCACATGTGAAAGTGTATCGGTGGGATTTCACATTTGTTTCAATTATCACGCTTAACGTTCGAAACTCACAACATTATTAGCAACATATTCACACGTACGGACTGAATAGAGGAAATGAAAAAAATTGGAAGATCCCTCGTGCAGTGGGAATCAAGCGACATACGTCGCTTCTTCCTGTTTCGTCCTTGTCCCTTTTTGCGCCACCGTCTTATATTTTAACTATGCACCAACTAGCCCAGCAACAAATTTTATGGGAATCAAGGAAATGCGAAGCACGCATCAGGAACGAAAAATGGATTTCCATTGTTGTCTCGCTATACCGAGTTTGGTACATATGAAGTTAACGAAACGGCCGCAAGAGCATCAAGACTGAGGCCTGTAAACCATGCCGCTCATGACACGCATGTCATGCTTTTCATGTTATGATCTGTCACTTATGTTTGTCATGAAGTCATGTTGTGGCATACCAATTTTCGTATACATCCCATTAACGAAACGGCCTGGAGAGCACTAAGACCGTGGCATGTAAATCATGGCGCTCATGACATGCATGTCATGGTTTTCATTTTATGACCTTTCATTTATGTGCGTCAGGCAGTCATGTGGTGAAATATCAATTTTCGTATACATCCCATTAACGAAACAGCCAGGAGAGCACGAAATCGTAGGCGGCTAGATAGATAGATAGATAGATAGATAGATAGATAGATAGATAGATAGATAGATAGATAGATAGATAGATAGATAGATAGATAGATAGATAGATATGCTCAAACTCGCCGAAGTTCGCCAAGAAATGCTTCGCATTTAAAAACCTAAGATGAAGGCAGAGAAAGACACATTAAGGCGCTTTTCGTTGCTTTGCTCTTTTCTCTTTCTCAGCTTCCTTCTTTCGCTTTGCCATGTGCATTTGCGCTGTCCTACCAAGATGTGCAGCCATTATTATGTTACCCAAATATCGATTGTTGTCTCATGCTGAAGGACGCCGTAGAAGACAACCCGTGATAAACCTGGACATAGTGGGAATATTGAACGTGCCCTTTAATCTAAATGCACGGCTTTTAACACGATAACGCTAAGATGCTTTTGCCGGAGAAAATCACGTGTGTGCGTACACGGCGGATATGATCATTTCAAGAAACTGCCGTAGCAACCCCGAGCACCCGACCATGCAAGCTCTCCGCCGTGGCGCAGGTAGTTTAGTCGACAAAGTTGCCATTATCACAGCGATGTCCGGCAGAAAAATTGTAAACTATACCCTAATTAAAGCATACGCACATGATAGCTGCCATGCAAATTGAGTGTGAGAGAAAACATAACTTTTTACAAGGAGACTCAAGTAGTTGCAACGTACGATAGAGAACGCACTAGTTTTAATAAATATTCTAGGAGACGGCGATAAGAACGTGTCCAAATGGCACTGGCGTAGGCAGAAGTATTTTTCGAGGCATATTACTCCATGCAGTGTGTAAAAATAGTCAGCAGAAAAAAGGTGTAAGGAAAAGGGACAGGGTTGCCGTGCTAAAAAAATATGAAGTTCAGTGTTTCGAAGCAGAAACACCCCCTTTGCCTACGCCCCTGCCCGATGGTGCCTTGTGGAAGGCGAAGCCATGTGCCCTCCAGGTTTTTTTACTCTTTCGTACCGAAAAAGAATCTTTTGAACATTGTACAGCCAGCTTTGTTTTCATGTAGTTTGCTCGACTAATGGCGTCGTAATGAATCTTGCAAACAGCGTGAACAAGGGGAGAGTGCCTGTGCTGCAACAGGAAAAACGCTGACAGAGCCCTTGTGATGTAAACGTGCACATAATAGAAGCTGCATATAGCACGCGCAGCTGTAGTTACTTCATCAATCTCAATCGGGAGAGCCGCCGTGAATAGCTCGGCAATGGCGTAGTGCGGAGAAGTGCACCTGCCAATTTTAAATGTATTGATACCTCGTTAACAGCAGCTCAATAGTCGAGGAAACGAGGAGAAGCACATAGTGATGCGAACAGAGCCATCTGTGTGTGTTTGTGTTCCTTTCCTCGAATTTCACGCTGTTGTTAACCAGGTCATGTGCTAACAACTATCTCCGCAGTACCGCCTATGCATGTCTATTAATATACCCCGTCCTACCGTCGAACTCGCATAATCGAGCTTCGCACCGAAAGTTTCAGCCGCTACATGGCCAATGACATGCTTGTGGAGATCATGCATACGAAAGGGTGGGGGTAGGGGGTGAAGGCAGGGACTTCAAGCAGTGCAGGACAGCCAGTATGCTACCCTACACGAGGGAAGGGTGGGTCGATTAAAGTTGTATATAAAAGAGAGAGAGAGAGAGAGAAAGAAAGAAGCAAAATAAAACAGCACACTGATCTAGTATGGTATGCTACATCACTGTCACGGAGAGCGGCGCAAGTCCGTTTTGTTCAAAAATTTCAGCGCTGCCTTCAGCTGCGACGAACTGAGTGGCCGACATTCCAGAACAGCATCGACTAGCATACGTCGTTGGTCAACGTGGACTAGAGCGGACGCCATTGGTTGTCTCTGCATGTTATATTTCTGGAAGGTAGACGCATAGCTATTAATGTCAATGGTGCAGCTTATAAACCAAGATTGGCCGCTCTTTCAGTCCACGGCCCTTCATCTTTAGTTCTTAAGGAGGCACTAAAGCGAAACATTTAAGCAGCTTATGGTCATAAATTATTCCTTCAAAGAGCTACTTTTGTAACGTTCACCATTATAGGTTTTGTTTATTGGTAAGAAAGCGAACATGAAAGATTAATTCTTAAAGTTCCTGCCGAAATCTTCGGACATCCATGTCAGTGTGACATGAGCGATTTCAAATTGTTTGTTTTGTGTTTTTGATTACGTTGGCTTAATTTTCATCAAATTAAGAGCCAATACTTGTGAACCCCATACAGGACAGTGCCCTTCATTCCTACCAACTAAAGATGCTCTGACGTGCTCCGGGGATGAACGTCAGCTACCGCGCAAATAATCATGTGGACGACCGACGAACTGGAAGAACGATGAAGTTTGACAGGGTTCGTCGCGATCGCTGTCGGAAAACGTTAACTGATTTCGTCGGGGTCTCATACACTACAGTGAACTACTCGCACGTAATGACACTTTGGCCCTAGTAAACGCCGTCTAAATCTCTGAAGTCATGGCAGCTAGCTTATCACTTTTAAGTTGGCACAGCCAATTGTATTTTTCGTTTGTGAGTTCTCTCCTCTACAAAGCGTCTTACTGCGGCAAGAATGGTCTTCTTCAGGGTAGTTTACTAATTTGAGGGAGGTTACGTTTTTCTATGGTGCCCTTCTACATCTTTGTCTACTCTTCAGTTTATAAATACAGTAATGAATAATTAGCGCACTTATCGCTCCTCCCATTTAATGTTTTCGCGGAGCCTTATTGTCTAGTATCTGAACCTGTTTTTTTTTCCAAACAGCAACATCACTTAATCACTAATCCTTCAGCAGAATCGAAGAAACGTTTGCTCCACGTTGACGGGCACACGACAAACCTCTCCGTGGTCGCTTGTGGCGAACTGAGCTTAGGGTTTCCATCAGCACGCCCCCTTCTCCGATGAACCGCGCAGATGCGAACGCTCAGCGCCAGCCACTCCGTCAGACTGCCAAGAGCGTACGAACGGAAGGGCTTCAATACTAAGCACGATCGTCGTCGTCGTCTTCAGCCCCTGCACCTTGAAGCGTGCTCCCTTAGCAGCAGCGATGAAGTTTTTACTGTCACAGGCGATTCTGAGCTGCCTCGCTGTTCTGGCCCCTGCACAGATCCAGCTGTGTCCACATCATGGTGAGTTTGGAGGCTGCGATTCAAATTTCTCTGCTTTATTTGACTTCCTTACTTTGTATTCTTCTTCGCCGCAAGCACACTTCTAAACGTTACTGAACAATAATCAACCGATTACACTCACAATTAGTTCACTGAAAGATGTGACCGATTACAATTACCACTAGGAAAGATCCACTTAAAAATGGCTCTTGAGTGAGTCATTGCTTCCTGCGTTACATTTCATACAACTTTACTTTATTGCGCTAACGAATATGTATACTGAGCAGCATAAATAGCCAGTGAGCTCGTAAATGAAGGCAGAAGCATCGGCACGTGCATGTACTGGCCCCAAGATTTCATGGGAACTTATCTTAGTGGTGCACGCTGCTACGTGCGATTTCAATGCACAGCGCGAAATTCGATGCTAAATATCAATGTAATTACGAGTGGGTAATTATATAATTTTGTAATCGTTTAAAGGGAAAAAGCAGTAATCGCATCAAGACATCTCAACAAGCGCTGCGCCTTAAACAAGAATCACTAGCTACAAAGTTACATAAATGCGACCAGTTACAAGTAATCCATTACTTGTCACGCGTCAAGTACTGATCTCGCGAAAAATATTTTTAAATGTGACTTAAAGCCACCTTTCTACTTGTAGTGTATGCTATTCTCTGTCAAACGCCGCAGCAATCAGGATATGAAGGGTCTTTATTGTTAACAGAACATGTAGGACATCAGCAACGAATAAAAAGAAATGTGCCGGTATGTCTTATCATCAAGAGAAAAAAAACAATGCAGATTGTGCATGCGTGAATACTGCTTACAAATGCTGCAATGAAGAAATCATGCTAGAGCGCTATGCGCTTTTAAGCTGTGTATATAATGCATTAAAGAATATAGTCTACTAAGACAAACGTCTACAACATTTAGACAATGAGTTATATTAAGGAAGTGTTGTTCGACACACGACGAGGCTTATTCTGCCATGATGACTTTAGTTTACTGAAATAAATTGTAATATAATAATGGCACCTTACCATTGTGGCTAAAAGGGAAAGTGCATAACAGCTGCATATTACCGGTAATTACTTACGGGGAGGAAAGTTGGTGTCTCACTGAAAGGGTTCTGCAAAAATTTAGGACGACTCGGCGAGCTATGGAACGAAACAAGCTAGTTGTAATGTTAATGGACAGCAAGAGAGCGGTGTAAGTCAATGAAGAAATGTGAATGAATGATATATTCGTATAAATGTGAGCGCTCTTGTAAATGTGAGCGGTCGGGGCATGTAATGCGAAGACAAGACCACCGTTGGTCGTTAAGGGTAACAGATTGGATCCCTAGAGAAGGAAAGCGTGGTAGGGAATGGCTGCAAGTTAGGTGCGCAGATGAGATCAAGAAGTTTTGGGGGAAAGTAGCCGCACTTAATCGCAGGACAGAGATACATGGATACATATGAGGTAGGCCCTCGTCCTTCAATAGGCCTAGACAGGCTGAAAATGATGAAGGAAATAAATTGTGAAGATGTGGTCACTCGCTTTCCTAATATGTTCTGACAGTATGATTTAACTGCGAAGCGATAATTATATGCCTACATTATCGTTTCATTTAGATACATGATCCCTCCCATTATGCTTCATGGCAGCGTACATCTGTGATTTCAGTTAGCTCCTAGACGTGGAGTAGGAAGGCAACGTGCTCCTCAGGGTTGCGAATATCGATCATGCACCTTACTATTTGTGCGTGCTCTGAATGGGTGTACATATCTCTCTGAATAAGTGTAGTAATTTTGCATGTAGATTATACATGTAGAAGAAATGTAGGTATCAGAACAAGAGTAAATACTCCTATATAAAACTTCAATAACAATGAAAACTATGTGGTTATTCTGAGCGCCAAAAATAGCATGTACTAAACAGTCATAAAAGACGATAGAGAAAGACAGCAAGAAATGTAAAAGATTGCCGATAGATCGTACCGAAAGATCGCCGGTATGTAAATGCAAAGGTTTACTTCAATGTCCGTAAATTTGAAGCATATTTCAGCAAGTCTTTCTGCGTGCACAACGGCTGTGTTAAAAGGCGCGAGTTTTGGTGCATCATGCCTGCACCGTACAAAGTGTATATGTGTAAAAGAGAAAAGAAAATGAGTTGTTGTTATTGACATTTTACTGTTACGGTAACCGTTGAACAGTACCCTTTAGGTGTTTTCACTTTTCATCGTACGTTTATACGCCAGTTAGGCCATTACAAGAAGGAATTCTCTCAAATCTACTGGACATTCAACAAGTATTACGAGCTTCAACATATAGCTGACCCGCATAAAGACGTGAAATAGAGCAGTGTTTGTAGTTCATTGCACGGGTGATATATCAGGGGATTTCGCATATAAGTACTGTATGTTTTACCAATATGTTACCCTAAATCACTCTGGTAATCGTGCTGCTGAAAACAGTAAATTAATATATATATATTTGCTGTGAAACTGTGCCAGAAACACTTTTTTTTTCCGATGACCGATTTCTTCTAGCAAAATGAAGATACACAGGGAGAAAAAAGTTTAGAAATTATGCAGCCTATAGCATCGCCGAGACGTGGAGGATTCTGGCTTTCATTTAAAATTTTCTTACATCGCAGCTGTTAAAGTCGAGCATGGTCCGTGCGCAGCGATCTTCGTAGCATAGCCAAGGAGATCTCATGCAGAATCCAGAAGCGGACCCGCTCCTTCCTCGCACTGCTGAAGGATAGCGATTATGAGAAATACAATACTGAAAGAGGTGTATAAAGAAAGGAAATAAACGAAAAGAGAAAGGAAGAAAAAACTTGCGAAGAGAAGATGCAGGTGTTCGAGCTAGAGAAGTGGACGCCAAGCGTCCGCGAAGAAATGAAGATCCCAAGTAATACCTTAAGCAAAACGACACCTAGGCAACGCTAACTACACTAACCTTTATAAGGCTTGATCTTGCATTTGCTAAACCACTCTTCTCCGCCTTGCTTTATACACCTTTGCAGAAGCTTCACATCAGCTCCGCTGGTCATTGGTGTGCGCCCACGCCTACTTTTACAGCGTAAGCTGTTATGAGATCAGCAACAAGGGCTGTTTTTGCGCCGTAGTTGTCCGCCGCCGCCGGTGTCCGTAACCACTATCGCGCAAATTTTAGAAGAAATAACCAGGACTGAGGAGGATTCAAACCACGTCCTCTGCGTGGATTCGAACCTACACCCTCTGCGTGACAGTCGAGCATTCTACCACTGAGCCACGCGTGTGCTTCACCGATCTTCGCTAAAAGACCTAAACAGGTGTAACGCCTGCCAAGGAATCGCATTAACAAATGTAATGTTACGTGGCAGAATAATAATACGCCACTACACGTAGGGGAAAGTGGATTGCATAACGAGTTCGAGGAATCATTTGAAAGAACACAGGGATGCATGGTTTGTAGCTCTGAACCCATTACAGGGCATCATCAACATCATCATCATGAAAAAATTCTTCAACATTTCCGCCATCATTATTTCATCATTATTATGAAGCGCTGCCTTTTCAAAACAGTTTTGTTGTATCGTGCCATGCATCACGCGGCAGGCGACGTACGCAGCCCCGCCAGCAACCCGACTTGGCTCTTCGATATACCTGATGGCGCCTCCTCGTAAGGTGCGAACCGCTGCTCAATAAGCGAATCGCACAGCCACGCGCGCGGCTGCAGCAAGGCAACGTCGGGCGCAACAGACAGCTGTGCAGAGCAAAGCCCAAACCGCCGCACGCCGTCGACGCCGGGCCGAGAGTTTGGTTCGTTCTCGGCAAAACGACGCGAAAAGACTCTCTAAGATCTGCAGTTATGCAGATTTGCTCGTTACAATGCCGCCGTAATTATTACGCAGGGGGTACTTCCCTACTTGACGAAATCATGAGTTATGGCGTAGGGGATACCTACCCACCTCTACTTGCACTATAGTTTCCTCAAGCGTTTAAAAGGGCCTCTAAGAAGGTCTCTCCTCTAGCTTACGCTGTCACTGTCCTTCGGTTCCGCGCAGGCCTGAGTCTTTTTTGTCAGGAAAGATATACACCGTCTTGAACGCGCACAACCGTTCTGCGCAGAAAAATTTTCACGTGCTCCAATAGGCTTGATGAATACATCTGCCCTCTATCGCTGCCATTGGAAATGTCAGCATTACTGTCAAGTATTCTTTTAATTCTCTTTACAAGCGTAAGCTATGTATTCGCAGCAGTTGATTCCATCTAGATGAATAAATATTGTAATTGTATAGCTCCCAGGAAGAAAAAGACAACCTACCACAATTACGCACCAGTGGCGACTGTGGTAAGATTGAATCAAGAATGGTTGACCAAGAATGGGGTATCCCATTTTTCAACGTGCCGGCTAAGTGTCCGTATTTCAAACAGCGGGTATAAGAGTGATCGTGCGGCAGCGAACGAATGTCTCTGTCACTTACTGTTCTTATAAAACGAAGCTTGCATATTTACGAATAAACATTCGATTGCTCACCAGGTTTAGCCGCACAGGCACAAGGTGCATCTAATGAATGCAAAAAAAAAACCAGTATCGAAGTACAGACCCTTCTCCGCTGATGTACGAAAGCCATCAATTCCGACAACGCCGCCATGGAAACTACCCTCTTGGGCCATAGTCACGACTGTACCGGGCATCAAGAGTAAAAGTAACACGCCAGCTCCAGCACTGAAATATTTCGCCATGGAGCATATTAACGCAACTACAGATCCTGCCGCCACATTTTACACTGATGGCTCTGTTACGGATACATCATCGCAATAGGTCTGTGATCCCGTCGGCAAACATGTCAATTCTGCACCTTGGGTCACCGCACATCTGCCACAGCTACTGAGCTGGCTGCGCTGCGGAGAGCGCTTATTTACATCGTAGCTCAGACACCTGATTCCTGGTAATCTTCTCTGATTCGCGAGCGGCGCTGCAGTCCCTGAAGTCACCACGAGCCCAAGAACAACTAGTTTTGGACATCAAGCGGCTAGGCAATAATGCTCATGAACTTAATCACCGCGTTGTATTCCAGTGGTTACCAGCTCACTGTGGAATACAAGGAAACGTTCGGGCCGACAGTGCTGCCAGAACAGCCCATGGAACTAAAACACCAACAGCCATACCCCTTTCAAGAAAAGATGCGGCGACTATGGTATCGACATTTGCCTGGAATCAGCAGCGACATTTCTGGTGTGATCCAGGACATCAGTACGGACCACTACACGCCATTGACCCAGCCTGCAGCTTCCACGTACCACAAGGTTTAGCCAGGCGAGATGAGGCGTGCCTTCACCGATTAAGACTTAATGTAGCATACACGAGAGATTATAAGCACAAAATACAACAGTCTGATTCTCCATTGTGCTCCACATGCAACACACGAGAGGACATTGAACACGTCCTGTGCAACTGCCAGCGCTACGAGTCGGATAGAAAGACCCTGAAGGCAGCGCTTCACTTGCCACACGGTACGACCTTGGAGCTGCGGCATCTCCTAGGCCCGTGGCAAGACAGCGCCTGCGCACTACGTAGCACCAAGGCGCTGATAGCGTTTCTACGGGCAACATGACTCAATGAAACGCTGTAAACTCAGTTATAGTGTATATATGTATATATGAGTGTGTGAGTAAGTGTGACCGTATGTACGTGTTGTGTTAGACGTGATCACTGTAAGTATCGTTATCACCGCTAAGTACCTGGAGTAGCAAGCCAGGCCATTAACCAGGCTAACATCTCCGGTTCATCAATAAAGTGTTCTCTCTCTCTCTCTAAAATGGCCTCTAAGAAGGTCGCTCCTCTAGCTTACGCTGTCACTGTCCTGCGGTTCCGCGCAGGCCTGAGTCTTTTTTGTTAGGAAAGATATACACCTCTTCAACGCACACAACCGTTCTGCGCAGAAAAATTTTCACGTGCTCCAATAGGCTTGATGAAATACATCTTCCCTCTATCGCTGCCATTGGAAATGTCAGCTTTACATGTCAAGTATTCTTTTAATTCTCTTTACAAGCGTAAGCTATGTATTCGCAGCAGTTGATTCCATCTAGATGAATAAATATTGCAATTGTATAGCTCCCAGGAAGAAAAAGACAACCTACCACAATTACGCACCAGTGGCGACTGCGGTAAGCTTAATCAAGAATGGTTGACCAAGAATGGGGTATCCCATTTTTCAACGTGCCGGCTAAGTGTCCGTATTTCAACCAGCGGGTATAAGAGTTATCGTGCGGCAGCGAACGAACGTCTCTGTCACTTACTGTTCTTATAAAACGAAACTTGCATATTTACGAATAAAGATTCGATTGCTCACAAGGTTTAGTCGCACAGGAACAAGGCGCATCTAGTGAACGCAAAAAAAAAAAAAAACCGGTGAACTTCATGATGTTATGTAGGATACCCGCTTTTATTTCATATATTACGAAATAAATGCGTAGGTTGCGCTTACAGGCGCTTCTCATTCTTGCTCATCAACAATTGCGCCATCTATGTTTTTTTTTCAGGACACCTTTCAGAAGAACTTCGTAATTGCCAGGGCCCAGAGCTGACCAACAACGAAGCGTTCAACACGGTATGAATGTCATGCGTACGCGCCTTACTCGCATGATCTCGGTCGATCATTGTTTTAGCCACAATCACAATATCCAGCACATGGGTGGGGGCACGCAGAGACAGATAGCTGTGACTTCGCTAAGGCTTGACAGCAGGGCTAGTTGTTTTTGTTCTTGTGAGTATGATACATGTTCCTGGCGAAGCGGGACATGGACTACACAGTGCGACAGGTAACAGCACCATTTCTGTGCGCCTCTCTCTAGCCACTATGGCAGTTTGCCACAAACATGTCTTATAATTTATTTTGACGTACTGTCCCAATACAGGATGTATGAATAACACCGTGTGTTTATGACCGATGGGTACTAAAGGTAAAAAAGGTATTTAAGCGTTGTCGGTAGCCGCAGGTGCTCACTAGCAGCTTAATGCTCCGAATCCAATCTGCGCATGTTCGCACATTTGGGCGAAATTAGTATTGAAATAACATACAGCTGCTGCCTTTGTTTAAATTATCCAAACACATTCTTACAAACAGTAAAATATGGTACTGGTACATGACTCATAAGGAGTGAAGGTGGCAAGATGTGTCGACACTTGTACTATCAAGAACATTTTCACGGATACCACGCAACAAATAAGTATAGCAGTGGTAGTTGCAGTAGAATAAGCACTAGCAGCCTCCAGTCTTGTAGTAGCAGCTACCTTCGCGATCTTTAATTATGGCATGATAGTCTACTCTTTAATTTGTGTCATCTGTTGAGGAGCGCGTGCTATCTTATCTGAGCCGCCTCATATGGAGCCGAGAGAACCAAACAATAGGAGTTTCAGCTTTTCGCAACATCAGTATCTTTTGAAATATGCGGGGTTATACAAATCCCCTTCTGTTGATCTCCGCTTAGTGTAAGGAACAAAATAGAGTGCTCGTAAGCGCAAGCAGAGGGGTGAGCTCATATTAAGCAGAAAGAGCCCGTCTGCAACATTCGTAGAGTAACTGACTGACTCTGCTGAGCTTCGGATGAGGAAGAGGGTAGACTCTCCGGCCAAGTTGGTAATGTTTAGTAATTTCATGAATGTGAGAAGTGGGTCGTTCTGCTGAGCCTCTTCCTGCCCCTCCGGAGCCGCCAGACCGCGCGGCGCGTGAGTTCTCGCGCACGGTCGTGAGCCAGCTCATTGAGGTTTGGGAAGCCCTCAAGAACGTTCGTCCCATGTGTGCGGGGAACCACGTAATATAATGGAACCGGGGCAAGCCTCTTCTCTAGAATGGAGGCTGCCTCTCGAGCGAGGTTACCCATTTCGAATGCCCTAATTGCGTCTCGCGAATCGTGTAAACGTAGAAACGCTCTGTGTCACACAGGGCCAGGGCAACCGCGATTTGTTCGGCTATACCAGGGGTGGCCGCCCTTACCGAGGCTGATGAGCGAAGCACTCCGCGCCCGTCTACCACCGATAACGCGAATGTGTACATTGCGAATAACTCCGCTGGCCGGGATGAAAAGCGAAAGCCGCCGTTCAGAGGGCGCTAGATGTCCCTGTAACTCGGCACATAGTTGTCAGCTCCTTTCTCGCTGTGATATAAAGTTTATGATGATTGTGCTTTCGGTGAAGAAAAAGACGCTGATATCTGCAGCCCATGTTTGGAGCACGTCAAAGCATACGCGAGGGTAGGGAAAAGTTAGTCAGAGGGATAGAACGGAGAGAAAAGCTGTAGTGGAGGGCTCCGCAAATTTTGACCACCTGGAGCTGTTTAAATAAATTTGAGCGCAAAACATAAGCCAGGACAACAGGGAAGTGAGGGGGCGAAAATGACGAGGAGGTGCAACAGCGCGCCTTATGCTTTTCAGCACTTTTTCTTAATTTTTTTTTTATTTTAGCCCTTGAACGTTCGGTACGCTTCTGTTGTGGTGATTTGTGCGCCGAAAAAAAAAAACCAATGGCGAAGGTTCACGTGCCACCGCGAGGTTGCTGCGCCTCACAGCAGCCGCCGTAGCTATACAGAACGAGAAAAACGCTATTGTGCATTAGTCTGGCCGACCTAGGCGTGTCAGTGTTCCCGGAAACTACGACATAGTTGGCAAGTGTCTTCAGTGTACTCAGTACGAGAAAGGTGGCTAATAGAGGCAGGCGTGCATGAAATAATAATGGCGAGATACGGCTGGGGCCGCCTGCCATTATAGCCGGAAAGAGCGAACAATATGCAGACAGGAAGTACTCCAGACCTGAGGTACTACGACAATATACGTGATGTTTCTGAACATATGGAAACGTATTCTTTAATGTTGAACTCAAAGCCGTCAGTTCAGTCATATGTAAGTGTGTCTTTGCGGCCACGGAATCAGTGAACGCCGTGTCCATGCCCCTAACTAGGCGTTCAGAGCCCACAATTATGTAATAAGTTCAGTGAAGAGGCGGTGACTTTCGGCTGCCTTTAGATTAGACGGGAAATTCTTTGATACATGCAGCGCAGTAACTTTTTCCTAACATGCTCACAGGAGCCTCGAGTACTCATCGGGCACGTCTGCAGACTATGTTCATAAACATTCGTGCAGCCCCTATAAATTGCACACTATCCTCTAGACGGAACGTAAAGCTTTTTAAAACACACTGAAAGTTCCGCAGCAGCATTAGCTGATCTGATTAATTAGCACAAAAATTTCAAGTGCGCCACGCCATCGTACAACACCTTTCACAATTGACGATATTAACAAATGGCTTTGTACGTACATTCCTCAATAGCCATCCGTAGAAATACACGTCGATTCGCTGTAGCTTCTGTTGTGGTAACCTTCATACAAAACCCTTTATTGCCGATTTGATACGATTAATTTATGCCCGTGTTTCGTTTTACTGCGTTAAGAAAAGGCCAGTGTCTTAGTGCTGCGGGTATTTGCGTTTACGTGACAATTTTTCTAATTGCTTATAAGTGTTTTCTGGTAATCAACAGCATATTATTTCTTTTCCAGCTTTCAGAGTTCAGCAAGAGGTACGAGGAATATTGCGCCCATAAGATGGCACCAGGGATGTCGGTCGCCGAATTGCATGTACATCGTTGCGCGGACAAGCAGTTTAACAGCATGGTGAGCACAGGGACGACTCCTACGCACAACCTTATATGCTAGACTGATAAGAAACATTTGTTTTATGGTGGCCCCTTTCCAATATTGTACATTCTGTTGCAGTTTTACAGGTGCTGGGCGGACATGCTAAGTGCAGACTCTACATTGGTGAGCGTTTCACTTCAAACGGTATAAGATTTTAAATGTGGCGTGCCGTGCATGGAAATGTTTTCTTCTGTTGGTTTAGAGACAAATCCGGCTGTACAATTTAATAAATCATCATCTTTATTGTCGAGCTTCTTAGTGCATTCGGAAAATCAAGCATCAGCATCTATGAAGTACCTTCACGATATGTTATTTTGTAGAACATTATTCACGATTTAAACAAAATACTTGTAGCCTATAAACATCAAATTAGAAGAGAAATGCAAACGAACAGCATGGTTATTTGTAGAAGAATACTTTTCGTTAATTGCTCGAAGCACTTTGGTGAAAACTATTGAAGTCGAATTGGATTATTTATAAAGCTCGGGGCCGAACGACTTAGTGCCCTCACTGGGGGAAGGTACCGAGTCGAATAGACGGGCAGACCTAATTCAGGGTATACCCATTTCCTTCTAAATACATGGACTAACGCTGGAACGAACCTCGCACAAACATCTCAAGTGAAAGATAACTGCAGCGGAAGGTGTATATGAACCAACCTCAGCCTTCACGAACACGACCCACTACGTCCGCCTTCACTAAAATCCCTCAGCCCCTCCCACTACAGACATACGGGAAGCCCACGTCCCTCCGCGTTTCTGTGACTGTCCGTCTGTTTCGTAACATTTTCCAAAGCTTTTCAAAAAGAATCCTTCCTTTACTGTCAGATCTGATCTATTGTGCAGCAGATTTTCAACCGGCACTGCCACGAAAATTTCAATCACTTACTCCGCTTTTTTCTTCCACAGAATTCAGCGGGAGTTGACAGCAGTGACATAGCCCTATTCAAGAAGTCGCTGGTGAGTTTAACCCGACTCGCTTCCGAATTCGTAAGTGTTAGGGACATAATCAAGTGTGAAACGTATTCCTCGTCAAGAACGCAGCGTAAATTGCGTATTCGCTCATAATTCCTATAGAATACCACCTACACAGTGCTTGCATTGATGTTTAAGAATTAGCCCTGCGCTATGCCTAGGTCCTTACAAGCTGCGAAGCTCATCCCTACAACGATTTGTTCTTTCTCTTTTATTTCAGGATTGCCAATTTCACGTCTTGGAAATAGAAGTATAATCAAGAAATTATCTTCTAAACAGAAAGAATACATGTCACTGCTGGACCAGTGTGAAATTATACTTTTAATAAATGTTTGAATAAGCGTTCCCTTGCTCCTTACTCATCAATACTGGACGATGAAAGGTGGCAGCATAAGTGACATTAATTTGTTTATAGAGGTTCTTCCGCAACCTCGAAGCCATACCGCTCCCATCATGCAAGTAGGTGACGTGGCAAGTAGGTGACGAATTTTCCAGCTCTTCTCAAGGGGCATTCCTCTGCCAGGCAGACGAACATCTCAAGCTGATGCTGATCAGTTCGTGTTAGATTATTAAGCATTGCCTCGTAGGTTATGCAGGAAGCTTACAAGTGTTCCAAGTAAATTTCTCTCCACATCAGTTTTACACTTGCTTACATGCCGTGCATTGTCAATAAATGGCGATATAAATGATAATGCCGGCTATTAGTTATTGATATTTTTTATTAAACGAATAGTGGCGCAGCGTCTGAGTGATTGTAGTGTCAACGTAGTGGACTTGCGGATCCGGTATAGCCAACCTTATACGCAAAAGCATCAAGAATCTACAGGAAAACTCGAGGTCCGGCGACTGCTGCTAATCTGAAGGCCAGCGTTTCAAGCGGCACGATCCACAGGCAATGCTTGCAGCAACGTGGGTAACGTGCACACCCGGCGCTGCACAAGAAAGCTAGATGCCATAGCAAGTCTCCGCGTGTCCACACTCATAAACGTCCATGAACAAACACACCTTCATGCAACCCTGCAAGTCAACGCTGCAGCTCCTAGCGCATCTTGGCTCATTCCAGAAAAGTGACCAGAAAAGCAAATGCATCTTCGCTGCTGCCGTACTGGCCGCGTCTTGGCTTCTTCGGTTGCGCACATACCAATGAGTCAGACATCATTGATCATCGACTTGGAGAGGAAACATAAAACCCCCGCCACTACGTCAAACAGCCCTTCCTATGGGCAGCTTTATTGTACTCGAATTATCTCCAGCCACCTCAAGTTACGTTCTCGGCAAGAACGTGCGCGCGCAGCCCCGCAGGCAGCGTTTACAGCTAAAATAAAAAAAAAACGCCGTCTGCGCTCAGGACACTGGTAGTTCGGTTCAGCATTGTGGGTGTTCCTACACTAGAAGGAAACCACGATGCTAGCTCCTTACAGAAAATCCTCGTGTCGGAAAAACTACATTGAAGTTTATTTCAGTGGTATTATCTAGACCGCCTTTCCAATATCAGTATATGTATATTGTAATAGCACCTAGTGATTCCAGTACTATGAAACATCCCGCAGCAGTAGCGGCTCCTGCGCATTCTCCCCCTCCCTTTCCTTACGTAAATCCCGCGGCCGATGAGACAGCGCTTTCTGCGCTGCACGGAACTATACGAGAAAGGGCATCCGCGATGGTGGCGAAATAGCCTCCGGTCGGAAAACAGGCGAGCGCTTCTCTTCGGGCTTTCAGAACCTACCTGCTCAGAATTCAGAGAACGTTTCGTCAAATAGCCGTTTTATGCCATAGCTCCTGGCAAGCTTTCGGCGCAGGCTCAGCAGCATTCGGTAGAGTGCTGCCAACTAGCGTCCAAAACTACCGTCTGTGGCACCGGTGTTTCTACGTCGTACGCGGGGTGCGTTGAAGGTGCATCGTATCAGGTGAAGGCGACGACGGTTAGCATCCCTCTCAAGTTTTCTAAGGTCTTTTTTATTCAAACGCACGCTGGTAGTGCTGTTGTCTCGGAGGCACCAGAGTCAAACATTTGTAGCTGGACTGCCCGCGAACTCGTACACATTGCTAAGAAGCAAGGAAAGGTCGCGTGAGCAGCCGTAAAGATATTCTTCTAGACAGCTGCAGGTGATACTCTTTCAAAAAGGCGTCGGCAGCCATCTAAGGTAAGTGCGCAGAGTATTCTCTTGGTTCCCTGTTCTTTTGGTTTCGAATAATTCTTGTATCGTGGACGTAGGATATGGCTTTAATAACATCACAATTCAGGAGGGATGCTGTTAGCTTTGGTAGTCATTAGCAATTCGTGATACAAGAGAATACAGTGAGGTTCTTTATTTTAATGTAGTATAGAGAACCGGAAGGCTTAGTCGATTAGACAGAGCCTACCAGCTTCCAGAACGTAGGCGGCATGGTGACTGCTAGTTCATGCTGTCATTCACTAGTAACCTATTTCTCTGACAGAAACAGTTAGTCCTAGCTGCAAGTAGACAATCAAATTTCCTCTAAAAAACTCACTAATTAATGAACGTTGCACTTACTGATCCTTTCAACTTTCCGGAAGCTAAGACCTTGCTAAGATTTGATGAGCTCCTTGTCCACGTTAGAACAATGAGGTTGGCCGTCCATGTAACGATTACCGCCGACTCGTCCAAATAACCAAAGCCGCATCTCGGTGTAGGCTAAAGGCTGGAGGCCCGTGTACTGTGCGATGTCGGTGCACTTTTAAGAACTCCAAGTCGCCGAAATTACCGGAGCCCTCCACTACAACATCTCTCATTATCGTAGACTGCTTACGGGATGCAGAACCCTCGCACTGTGAAAGCTAGACTTGCTCTGCTCCTGATGTAGAGCTGATTTTTCTCCTTTGATACCAGCTTGTCCGAGTTTACTCCTCCGAGTCATAACACACCTAAAAAGAAGTTCTAAAACTACTACATTGAACATTAAACTGTTACAAACCGTCAATGTCGCATACAGGCACGCTCCCAGTGACTGATTGATGCTGCGCCCAGAGAGATTGCTTGAACAGTACAAATCTAAGAGAATGAGCGCGGGCCGCAGCCTTTGTTTTTAACGCGTCGTCATACGCTAGCAAAACTGCGCCACTCTTCTTGTTCGTTTACCGCAACATCGCTACGGCCCGTGGAAGGCTTTGCGTAATGTAAGTGCTGATGCATGGCTTGTGTATGCCTTACCAGAAATCGCAGGGTTACATCGTCGATACATGTTGTAACAGAATGGAACAAATGCTACTCGTCAGACAATTGTCCGAAGACACTGTGCGGTTTCATAACTACGGCACTGGTTCAGATCGCTGCTATACAAGGCATGTCTTCCCACGGCGTTTTCGAATGCAATACATTGTAAAGTAAGTCACCTAAGTTAACACTCAGTTTTCTCCCTCTGCCTAACATATGGTCAGGTCGTTTAACCAGGCTGAGCGCCTGTGCTTGTGCGCAAAAATTTACAACATAAACTGAAAAATAACTATATCCTAATAGCAGTCATTGGTAAAGGAGGCAAATTGGGCTACGTATGTTATATGCACCTGCTTAAGGGCATAATAGCTTTAATCTTATGTAGTTTAGACTTGTTTCCCTGTATGAGCTCTGGGCAAAGTTGACTGTGCCTCATGATCCCTGTAGACTCGCCGGTTGTCGCACCTCTGGGGCGTACTAGGTAACCTTTGTTTGTTTGTACGCTTCTTTATGCTTGCGAATATTGAGTCACTGGGAAAATAAACCTTTGTGACAACGCAGTTTCACCTGTTGGAGCAGAAAGTAATCGGCATCAAAGTGACCGTTGGCGCGTCTCAGGGAACTGCTGGTGTAGGTGCATTGCCAGTTGGGCAATCATCACGTCACAGTACTTTCATTATTTTCTGTCAAAGAGTATACTTCCGCGCCAAAAATAAAATCAAGAGTAATGTGTTTGCATAGGTTTGCATATGACGGAGGCGGCTCCGTTAATCTGCAATCAGTAAATATATGTAAAGATTTCATCTATCAAACCACAAACACACATTGATTTGGCATCAATCATCGGTACCAGGTAAACTTCGCTTTCCGCTTTCTAATAACGCTTGCCTACTCACTTTACACAGAAATTTGCTAAGCAAGCATATCCGTAGAGAGCAGCTTCCAGAAAGTGCCTGTTCACAAGCATTATCTATTTTATTGTGATAGGAATTACAGGAACAACCGAAACAACTTTCTTCCCATCGGATGATGCCGAGTGTATATATATATATATATATATATATATATATATATATATATATATATATATATATATATATATATATATATATATATATATATATATATACGGCACGTTTATTTGTTAGAAAACTTAATGAGCTAACAAACAATGAAGCTTTTGAAGGCGTAGGGAACCGCCAGAAAAATATCCAGTTTGCTACCCTGCACTGGGAAAGAGGTGAAGGGAGACAGAAAGGGATGGAAGAAAAAAATGAAGGGAGAAAGAGAGAGGTCCAATCGCACGCACACACAAGCACGGCATGTGTCAGAAGCGGTTCACGAGGCCCGTTGCGCGCAGACTTGAGCACAGTATTTGTGGCTTTCTCAAAATAAGAGGCGTGCAGGACACGGACACAAGGAGAGAAATGAACAACACGAACGCCGGCGTTCGTGTTGTTCATTTCTCTCCTTGTGTCCGTGTCCTGCACGCCTCTTATTTTGATTATGGACTGTTACCAACTCGCTCAACTTTCTGTCCTTTTGTGGCTTTCTGCTGCGAGACTCTATCGTTCCGGGATTCCAATACGGTTTGCTCGGACAGCGGTCGATCATCAAGGCGTGACAATTCTGTGGCGAGAGTCTGTCGCTGGGAGCAGTACCCAGGGCAATCGCAGAGGACGTACACAATGGTCTCCGCGCTGCCACAGTGAACACAGACAGCACTGTCTTCCAGTCCAATGCCATAGCTGAAACTTCTTGTGAATGACGTGCCTAGCCACAGGCGGCAAAGTACGGTCGTTTCAAAGCGGGCTAGTCCGCGCGGAACTCGAAGTTGTAGTGATGGGTCGAGGCGGTGTAAACGGGTATACAGATGACCAGGAGTGTTCCACTGCGCTATATCCATATCACTCTCAAGCGAGCGAAGTTTTCTTACTGCATCCGTTCTTGACAGTGGGATAGCTTGCAGCACTCCAATTTTGTGAGCATGTTTCGCAGCATTATCCGCGTGCTCGTTGCCGTTTTTCAGAGTGGCCTGGTAGCCACTGAAACGTGATGTCATGGCCTTTGTCGGTTAATTGATGATAGAGCTTCCGTGTTTGAAGCGCTAATTGATCTTGCGGCCCGCTAAGTAAGGCCGATAAAAGACATTGAAGGGCACCGTCCAGAGAAGGAGAGTAGAAGAGCTGCACTTGGGAATAAAAGGGGGGAGGGGTCGCGGGAGGTTGGGTGGCAGGTGTTAGCGTCAAAAATGGAAATGGAAAGAACGAAGGCTTTCAAAGAAACCGCTCGCGGTACGAAATACCCTAGAAAACAGGATGAAGAAAGGAACACATAGGCTAAGTACAGGCGTTTCACCTATTGCATGTGTCCACCTCCCGCAATAACGTGTATACGTCTCATACAAACGTTATTGTTGGTTCATGTCAGATATTGCCCAATAGCAGCAATCTTTTAAATGTAAGAATAGAGTGGCATCGAGGAGACTTACTTCTAGCCTTTGTTTTTAAAAAACTGTGCTTCGCTGACGGACTATTCATGCTGCGTACATGACTAAAGAGATTTGGCCGAGGTGGTCATAGGATCGGCAGCTCTAGATGTAATGAGTCCTTTCATGAAGCCGGGTGGATGGTCAAGGATAAGTTAAAGTGTAGAAACTAGGCATTTATTTACACAACTTAAGGCGAATATCAGAGTTCACTAGACTCTTTTAGAGATTTGGAATGTTTATGATGTTAAGAAAGGACCTCAACAAGTATTACTGTTTTCTCAAACACTTTTCGAATAATACAGTACTCACGGTTTCTTATCGCTTTGTTTCTTTGGAAGAGCGCCTGCCATAATGTCTAACATGCTGTTGACATCTGCGACCTACATTCTCTTGGTGCTGCTTGTCACCAAGTGCACATGGGCGGCTCCACCAAGTAAGTGATTCTGTTTTTAACTCTTTAAAACATAGTGGTTTAATAAATATAAAGCGCAATACAGCAAGAGCGAGTCAGAGAAGACACACCGACAAATTCTCGTGTCTATTTTTCTTGGTATCGTGCTGCGTTCTTCAGTATATGATGCGGACATACCTGAATACTTTTTCCTTTATTGTTCTTATCAGCAGCTATCACGTTATCAATTCCGGCGTATAGCCGCTTTGCTATGTGAGCTCAAACACGCGGGAAGCTTATTTGACATTACTTTGTCTCGAGCTCTTCCATCCCAGATATTTCAGATGCATAATACCTGTGGGTAATATGAAAAGGCTTCAGCAATAACTTTTTATATTGCGAACAAAGACTGACCAGCTCGCATGCACAAGCTTTAGTGATTTGCTCTGCCTATGTGCACACAAACGTTAACAAGGTGTTCTTTTTAACAGTGGACAGTACTGTTCATAACCAACCTTCAAAGCACGTGCCACCACAGAGCACCATTCCTGTGCGGCATCTCTCACCATCTCCTGACAGTATGTGTTGCTTTGACAACATTTTGTTGTGATTGCAAGATTCGGTTGCCATTCATTCGTTGGCTTCAATGCGCTATGCAAGCAGGTATATTGGTGTATTCCTCAGTGCTAAGGAAATCATAAACCTGTAATACATCAGTTCACTCAAGATGGCACACTCTGCTGTCTTGTATTAAAAGCACCGGCACTGAAGCAAAACTAAGACAGCCATTGCTCACTTCATTCTTGCAGCAATACTTAACAAAACTAAAGCTGCTAACGAAGCTACTAAACACAATAGAAACAGCTTTAGTACTGTCGCCATTGTCAGTCCACCAGGCCATTGTTTCGCAGTGTGTGTGTGAAATGTTTCGGCTAATCACGATGTTGGGCATGTCACTGGCGAATGCTATGGTTGACCTATGCTAGAAAGCTCTCACGAAAGGGAAGTTTTGTGAATTTGACCCAAGTTCTTAGTCTGCGCAGAGTCTTGCCAGCGTCGACTTAATCTCGTTCCTCTAGTTCATACTTCCTGTAACGTGCCACCCTAGCCTAATTCAATACGCTAACATATGGTCAATACGACTCGAACAGCACACCATTAACAGTTCACAAATGGCAAGGTAGATCTAGGACGCTGTGGCATCCATTCCCGGTGCTCGCAAGATTATGCAGCGCGAACTGCAACACTGACGCGCCTGTTATTACACGCTTGACGCAGAGCAATGCAGTCCTGGTGAACACGATGACTACGACGAGGAGAAAGAAGTGACCACTTGTCAAGGATACAGCCAAGAAAGCGATTGCCAGATGGTCCTCGAAGCGGATGGCTGTCGCCGGTGCCACTGCCCGCGTGCCTGCCCGTCCATTTATTGTGGCCTGCGCTGCCGGCGGGTGTTGAGGTCCGGGGCCTGCCCCTACTGCGACTGCCGCCGAGGCAAACAGGTCTACGTGCTCGGAAATAAGCCCTAGGGCTATTTCAGTTGTACATCGATGGCGGCCTCTTAACAGCGCAGCTTGATCCGGGGCTCACCATGAACGCCGTCACGAATTTACCCGGCATCCGTTGTAGCGCGCAAGGGAAAAGCGGACCCGCTCATGCACTCAACCCGCTATCAACACCATTGCCCTCCGCCCACCGCTACTTGACGATAATGCTGCATGACAGTGATTGTTAATGGACACCATCAGTACAGCTCCGCTGTCTACTCGGATTCCACAGACGTGCAACAGTCTTTGGCTTTTATTGCGTAGATCACTCCAGATGAGGGCGTTGCGCTTGTGGATTTGCAAGCCTCGCGCGCTGCACCCTTTACTATTTCCATTGTTCCAACACTTTTCGTACATAATATAAAGAACTCCTCTGTGTGGCAGTTAAGTCAGGTTGCGTTGGTGTTACGTATGATAATAAAGAGTTGGGCGAACAAGGATACCAAACTTAATGTAGATACCTATACAACAGGCTCATATTCAATGTGCGTTGTACATTGTTCCTCTTCAAATAAAACAGGTTGTTCTTGTATAGTTACTGATGCCACAGTACCTTTTCGAATGAAACATGTCGACTACCACCGCCACTCGAATTGACACGCGCCTTGCTACATGCCCCTTCTCTTATGGAACAGACGCAAAACGTGTGAAGACAGAACCTGCCTCCCCATCGGCGGCTACCAGCTCTAATGACTAAGAAAACGGGTCACAACGAGGACCATCTAGCGGCAGTGTAGCTGACGTGTGTCACATTGCTGCATCTCTGTATTCGCAATAAACGATGCAGTTCTCCTATTCTTTCAGGCTTGTCACGTTGTGTGAATGTTTATTTCGCGCCACACTGTGGGGCAGGAAAGAAAAAGGCTCCCGTGCTTGATGAGGACATGAAACAATGGGTATGTCGGGCCCATCAATGATTCACTTGTTAACCTTAGGAATTACAGCGCCAGTCGCGAGACTTACAATTGCCAAAAAAAGGTACAAAGTCTTTTTTTACTGGTATGCTGTACAACAACTGCCAGTCTAAACACACAAGTTAAAGAGAGCAGTGTTAGTTGAAGCACGAAATATTTTATAAAATACCAAGGATAGCTATACATCAAAACCTTCCTCGCTAGAAACCGCTCTCGAAACGTGGACAAACATTGCGTGTCGTTTAGATATGTATATTTGCCTGCTCACTTATCATGCTGAAGTCAACATGGACTTTATGGGATTAGTCATTTATTGAATTAGTCATGCTGAAGTCAACATGGAATTTATGGGGAATATTGGTTCACTTCAGCGTGTGCTTACCTCATAGATTCGCTGCCATTGTAGTGAAGGAGAGAACTTGTGCACCTCTCGACCTGGCGGACGAGCCTACCTCTGCCTGACGCCATCGGAGAACCAAAAGAATGCAAGGTCCCTGAGTTTCAAGCTCCGCCACGGTGGTCTAGCGGCTATGGTACTCGGCTGCTGATCCGAGAATCGCGGGATCGAATCCCGGCCACGGCGGATGCATATCAATGGAGGCGAAATGTTGAGGCCCGTGTGCTGCGCGATGTCAGTGCACGTTAAAGAACTCCAGGTGGTCGGAATTTCCGGAGACCTCCACTACGGCATCTCTCATAATCAGAGCTGGTTTTGGGACGTTAAACCCCACAAATCAAATCAAAACCAAACCCTGAGTTTCGAGTGAGGAGTAGCGAATCTCAGGAGCCAGAGCTCGCTGTGTTGAAGCGCACACTCCAATCCTCGAATGCATGTATAGAGTTGTCTGGAGCTCAACAACGTCAAAACTACCGTACAAACCTGGAGCCATCTCATCCTTTCGTTTCCGCATGTTCTCGAGCTCTAGCCAATCAGTGGCAGCTAAAATCAAAAGCCCAATCTGTGGACAACATTACGATAGCTCTCCGGTGGTATCGGCGTGGAAGACAAAAAGTATGAGTAGGCGTCAGATGTTCCGCTAGCATCGGCAAGCGGGCTCCTTCTGACCCTTTGTGCATGATGCTCCTTGGAAACGATAAATCCTACATGCTTACACAGCCGCTCGACGTTGTTTGGACGCGGTAGCATTGAGTGGCGCCGAAAGGAGCGCGTTGTACCGGGGTCATGGCAGTCGCATTTCATCATTACTTCTACGGCGACTGTAGGGCCTCTCCCGTAGACCTTTCGATAATCCCCGTTCTGTGCTAACTGCGACCGCTCTGTCCCTGCGAACTTCTTGATCTCAGACGCCTTCCTTACCTTCTACGCCTGCTGCCACGCTTGCCTTCTCACCTGCCCATCTAACGTTCTGCTGCCCCCTGCAATGCTTCCCTTTTACAGGGTCCACTGTGTTATTCTCAATGACCAACGGTTATGTTGTGTTCGCATTTCATTCCATGCCCATTACATTCCACCCACTACATTATTTGCCTGTAAAATGGCAGAGGCGACTACACAGTGCGATGTCGGGCTCTTTAAAGAAACCCTGTGACATAAACCTACGGGGCCTTTCGTTATACGACGTGTACCGAAATCATAGAACCGCTTAAGCGCGTAAAATTTCATATAATTTTGATTACCTCCCATTATTACGCGCGCCTGATAGGCAGCCTAAAGGTGACGGCGGCGTTCTTTGTTTAGCAACCGCTCCTCCGCAAAAGTCTGTCGCTATTTATATCTACTTAGGCGTCCCTTAACAACTCTGCTTTAATAGAGTTATTGAGAAACTTCTCACGAGACCCATCGTCATTTGGCGTTGAATAGAATCTATTTCGGCCTAAAATTGCTTGAACTTTCAAATTTTGCTCTAAGCGTGCTTGCTTGTGTTTCATGACAAAATGGGAACGCTATCAAACAAAGTGCTTCGAGGGCGGTACAATGAGTACCGAGTTTCTGAAAGCATCACTTTTATCTGAGCGGACTTACATGCTTTGAAAATAATAAAACAAAAACGAGCAGAGGTGCTGGAAATACACCCATAATAATCTACTGCTTTTGTTGAACCATTGTCGCCGGTATGATGCTAACTATAAAACCTTGTCGTTTATCATTGTGCACTGGCTGTACACGCGACGTAAATTCCAGCGTGGATGTGTGGCTCTCACAGCGTTCGGTAACTAAAACAAAAAGCCGATGGCTACAAGTACGTCACTTGTTGAGCAATACCTCTTTATTGTGTGAGTATTTTCTAGCGGGGTTTTAGTATTAGACAATTTAGGAACATGCCTTTGGGCGACTTAAATAAAGGCATGAAGTGAAAAATGTTGGAAGTGGTGAGTCCTTGTATTCCCGCCAATGCAACCGGTTGAGTGAACATTCGAGGCAGTTGAAAGGCCCCTGTAACCTTTCTTCTGTGAACGTGCTTCGTTTCGGGAATGTGCAGACGCCGTCTTGAATTGGTTTCATCCCCCATTGCGTGGACCTTGCTTCATGTAACCTGCAAAATAATGTTAAGCGTGAGCCGTACAAGAAAACAATCTCGAATGGATGTAGGCTTTTTTTTTTCGGTCTGGGAAACGCGACTGCCCCAAAAGTGTCAGGGACAGATAGTGTTTGTGAAGGCGAAATTGTTAGCGTCCGCCCGTTTGTACCAAAAAGCTACAAGGAAATCGATACGGATTTCTACAAAAATGATATCACTTTTCGAAAAAATAAAAAGCCTTTCTAGGGTAAGCAACCTGCTAGTTTCTGAGGAGATTTTAGCAGCAATATGGCATTTAGCGACGAAGTAAGCAAAGGAAACACCACGAAGTATAAGCGGAATCTAAGCGGAATCTTTAACCATTCGTGCGATTTCCTCGTCTAGCCAATCAGTGGCAGCTAAAATCAAAAGCCCAATCTGTGGACAACATTACGATAGCTCTCCGGTGGTATCGGCGTGGAAGACAAAAGTATGAGTAGGCGTCAGATGTTCCGCTAGCCTCGGCAAGCGGGCTCCTTCTGACCCTTTGTGCATGATGCCCCTTGGAAACGATAAAGCCTACATGCTCACTCAGACGCTCGACGTTGTTTGGACGCGTTAGCATAGAGTGGCGCCGAAAGGAGCGCGTTGTACCGGGGTCATGGCGGTAGCATTTCATCATTACGTCTACGGCGACTGTAGGGCCTCTCCCGTAGACCTTTCGATAATCCCCGTTCTGTGCTAACTGCGACCGCTCTATCCCTGCGAACTTCTTGATCTCAGACGCCTTCCTTACCTTCTACGCCTGCTGCCACGCTTGCCTTCTCACCTGCCCATCTAACGTTCTGCTGCCCCCTGCAATGCTTCCCTTTTACAGGGTCCACTGTGTTATTCTCAATGACCAACGGTTATGTTGCGTTCGCATTTCATTCCATGCCCATTACATTCCACCCACTACATTATTTGCCTGTAAAATGGCAGAGGCGACTACACAGTGCGATGTCGGGCTCTTTAAGAAACCCTGTGACATAAACCTACGGGGCCTTTCGTTATACGACGTGTACCGAAATCATAGAACCGCTTAAGCGCGTAAAATTTCATATAATTTTGATTACCTCCCATTATTACGCGCGCCTGATAGGCAGCCTAAAGGTGACGGCGGCGTTCTTTGTTTAGCAACCGCTCCTCCGCAAAAGTCTGTCGCTATTTATATCTACTTAGGCGTCCCTTAACAACTCTGCTTTAATAGAGTTATTGAGAAACTTCTCACGAGACCCATCGTCATTTGGCGTTGAATAGAATCTATTTCGGCCTAAAATTGCTTGAACTTTCAAATTTTGCTCTAAGCGTGCTTGCTTGTGTTTCATGACAAAATGGGAACGCTATCAAACAAAGTGCTTCGAGGGCGGTACAATGAGTACCGAGTTTCTGAAAGCATCACTTTTATCTGAGCGGACTTACATGCTTTGAAAATAATAAAACAAAACGTGCAGAGGTGCTGGAAATACACCCATAATAATCTACTGCTTTTGTTGAACCATTGTCGCCGGTATGATGCTAACTATAAAACCTTGTCGTTTATCATTGTGCACTGGCTGTACACGCGACGTAAATTCCAGCGTGGATGTGTGGCTCTCACTGCGTTCGGTAACTAAAACAAAAAGCCGATGGCTACAAGTACGTCACTTGTTGAGCAATACCTCTTTATTGTGTGAGTATTTTCTAGCGGGGTTTTAGTATTAGACAATTTAGGAACATGCCTTTGGGCGAATTTATAAATAAAGGCATGAAGTGAGAAATGTTGGAAGTGGTGAGTCCTTCTATTCCCGCCAATGCAACCGGTTGAGTCAACATTCGAGGCAGTTGAAAGGCCCCTGTAACCTGTTTTCTTCTGTGAACGTGCTTCATTTCGGGAATGTGCAGACGCCGTCTTGAATTGGTTTCATCCCCCATTGCGTGGACCTTGTTTCATGTAACCTGCAAAATAATGTTAAGCGTGAGCCGTACAAGAAAACAATCTCGAATGGATAACTGTGTAGGCTTTTTTTTTTTTCGGTCTGGGAAACGCGACTGCCCCAAAAGTGTCAGGGACAGATAGTGTTTGTGAAGGCGAAATTGTTAGCGTCCGCCCGTTTGTACCAAAAAGCTACAAGGAAATCGATACGGATTTCTACAAAATAATATCAGTTTTCGAAAAAATAAAAAGCCTTTCCAGGGTAACCAACCTGCTAGTTTCTGAGGAGATTTTAGCAGTAATATGGCATTTAACGACGAAGTAAGCAAAGGAAACATCACGAAGTATAAGCGGAATCTTTAACCATTCGTGCGATTTCCTCGTTTCGCGAATTGATGTTTTAAAGAAATAGCGATCTGCATGTCCATAGACATGGGCCCCGCTAGCGTATAGTTTTTCAACAGAAGCGTGTCGCCAAAGCCATGAAGAGGCAGAAGTGTAGTCTATGATCCCTAGGAAGAGGCTCCCGCAGGATTTCCCCAAGTTCCGAAGCAATGCTCGGCCGCATGCTCATGTTTTCCTTGTGCTCGCAACTTGTGGGAGCACAACTTGTGAGAGCACTTGTGCAGCACCGAATATGACTACTGGTCACGGATACAGAGATGACCTTCCAAGAAGGCATATTATATCCTCCTTTTAACAAAGCATGGCAAAATTCAATGTTTTAAGTTTTAAATGTGAAACATTTTTTTGGTGAACTTGAGCAACTTTGATGGTATGTCTACCTATCTTCATAGCGACCTACGTGTCGGTGTTCTCCTCGTTGTCTCGTTTGCCTGGCATACCCGAATATCTGCATGGCAGGCTACAAATCTATGGCGGACATGGATGACTGAGCTTTACACCTCTAACATGGCACACTCGTCACGTACGTCACGACTAACGATTCCGCAAACTTCTCTGGCTCATACCTGTAGTGATCGGCACGCGCCACAGGTGTTTGAAAATTATTTAGCCTTCGTCAATCAAGGACCAGCTGAAATAGTCATATAACATATAATCAGAACACACTTCAATATTACAAAGAGACACCGTTCGTCGTAGTTTACGATTTAAATACGAACATGGCAAACGCCCAGGCAACCCACAGAACAGGAGAGGACGTCGAACCAGGACCCCTGAGGTGCCACGCAAGGATGTCACCACTAGGCTACGGTGGCTCCTCCCCCGTGCCATACATAGCAAGTAAACCCACCCTACCGGCAGTTGGGATGGTGGTACTTGTATCAATTGCGCTTCTAATGCGTGTTAAGCGCTATAATAGCGATGTAATATACAACACATATGTTACATGATGTGTCCGACTTTGTTTACCCTATAGGAATACTTAAACAATGGACGATTATAATACGCACATCAGTGCAACTTAGCGTCCATTTCACCTCTACAAAATAAAGGTCTGTGCTGTGCACTGACATGAATCCCAACGTTACGTCGTACCATGAGCTAGCATTCGGTCTTCATGGTGTTGTCGACATTCCTGGTTAGCCCGCGTTAAGCGTACGCCCATCCATACTCTTTGCTCAAACCCTTAATCCTATACGCGTAAGACTTGATTTAATGTCAAACGATTTGCAGTAGGGAATTTCATTGCTGATTGCTTCGCATGACACGGATTCCCACAATACGTGGTATCTGCAGGATTCTTTTAATTGGCAACATAAACATTAAAAAAGCAGAGAGACATTTTTTTCCTAAACACAGCAAACAAAAATTTCGATAAACAAATTAATGCACGTACAGGTAACCTTATATGAAAATGTCGAACCTTTTGGTGGCCCAACGTTATGCGAGAGGGAAACGCGCTCCCAAACAGACAAACAAACAAGCAAAACAAAAACACGTCTATAGTACTAATGTTTACGACAGAGCCAGGGGACACGAGTGTGATTTTGTAGATCGCGAAGGTTCACATTCTTCCTTGGTCTTACAGCTAACATAACGCGAATATTAGAAAAGAATCGAATAACAGGTCTTTTCTGAATGCATTGTCGAGTGTTAATGTGAATAGCTGCAGACGCGTGTCTAGATCGTGCCATAGCGCTTTACATGTGACGCCGCCTATCGGTTTGGTCGGAAAGCAGGTTTGAGCTTGCGTCCGAATAGCCGCGAGACGGCAGGCCTGCCGTACAGTAATGGGATCATGGAGGAGGAGTGCACATAGAAGGTCGTGAAGCGAAGGAAAGTAAATATGGTGAAGAGCAAGTCTACCGTGCATTCAGGTTCCAACCGTGGACGCATTGGCAACGGCTGTGCTATAGATGAAGGTTAACACCGGCACTTGAATTCTGCGCGTTCACAGGGAGCGTTGGTGGAGTACTCCGCAACGCTGGCTAAGCACCAAGGAACAGTTGCGCGTTCTCGCCTCTTCGCTGGCGTTCGGATCAAGTAGCACATGGTTCTGTTTGCGGCGCTACGTTGTTCCGATAGGACATGCAATATAGCAAGTGGTCTGTTTAGATAATTTCCTTGCTCTGCTCTAAGGCAGACGCAATAGTTGATATTGGTATCCTCTCTATCCTTCTTTCTTTTCATTGCAAACATCGTAACTGCAAGAAGATATGTATTAATATACCTGGTGTTCAATCGAACACTTTCAGATTTTGCTTGATAGGTATTTCGAGGAAGTAATCCTCTCAAGAAGGAAGCCAGCTTCGGTTCACGCCTCTTTTTGTGAGAAACATGCCAACATGCATAACATCATAAGAAATAAGCAAAAATATTCGTGGTTCCAAACTCGGCATTGATCATCATCTGTAAATTTTGCTGATTTATTTAGTTATTTGTTTATTTATTTATTTAAATCGCCTTAGAGGACGACAACGAAGTGCGCGCGCGACTGTATTGGCGCTGTGGCACGAGCGCGAGTGAGTGAGTGAGTGAACAAACTTTATTTGGTCCAGCAAAGCGCGATAACTCGCGCACCCGGCTAATCCCAAGAGGGGACCGACAGGTCTAGCCTGCAGGCCCGGTCATGGGCGCGCTGGACAGCCAGGATTTGGTCCTCAAAGACGGGACTTCGCAGAAGCACATCCCACTCTTCCTTGGTGAACTTCGGGCCCAGCGACCCGCATTCCCAGAGCATGTGACACAATGTAGCAGGCTCTCCACAGGCCGCGCAAGAATAATCAGGATAAATATCGGGGTACATGTTGTTAAGGGACACAGGATTTGGGTAGGAGTTAGTTTGCAAGAGTCTAAGCGTGACTGCTTGCGGCCTGCTTAGCTTGGAATGAGGCGGCGGGAAGACCCTTCTCTCTAAGTAAAAGAATTTAGTAATTTCATTGTGTGTGACTGGAGCGTCTCTGTGTCCGGGGGGAGAGTCGCCCGATCCGAGGGCAGCGCGGTCGGTAAAGCCACGCGCAGCCTCATGGGCGGACTCATTGAGGTTCAGATGAACCCCCTCGATCTTCCCGGTATGGGCAGGAAACCAATGTATCGAATGTGTACAGCTGTCGTTGTGTTCGGCGCCTTTCAGCATTTTAACTACTTGCCGGGCTCGAGCCTGGTGTCGAATTTTGGCCAGGAGTGACTCCAATGCTTGAGCTGCGCTTCTGAACTTGTTTACGTTTCCTGTACTTTAATAAATCGTCTACAGCCACAAGCGGCTGTACAGACGTAACAGTTGGCGACGAGGAAGACGGCTCATCGGCACTCCACCGACGTCAAGGAAACGACATGGCGACGCCTTACTTTGGTCGGCTACCCGAATTCAGCGGCAGCTCCGGCTCCTGGAGATCCTGGTATGGGAGGCTACAGTTCTTCTTCGAGGCTAACGACATTACGGACGCATCGAAGAAACGTGCTCATGTGCTAACGCTGTGCGGGGAACAGACTTATGAGAGAGAGAGAGAGCTCTTTATTGAAAGGCAGAGAATTTAGCCGGCGTTGAGATATCGCTGACATGCTACTCTGCGTGGGGAGGGAGTTTGGGGAGAGAAAGACGACTAGAAAGAAGTACAAGATAGAGTGAAAAAGAAAAGAGAAAGAAAAATCGGGCTTTGTGTCTTTGACTGTGATGCCTAATTGCGTCCAAAGATATTCAACGTTTGCACCAACCCGCAGTGATGTGATAGGATGTGTTGCATGATGAGTGAGTGATGGTGACGACGGAGATTAAAGTCTATCGAGTTGACCTATACTATTTAAGTATGTAAATAAAAAGTCCATCGCACGTCTCTGTTGTGTGGGGCAAGCTAGAGGGCCTAAAACACATTGAGGTGATAAAGGGAGCTGTGTAATTGACTGCATGCAATGTTCATAGAGCGCACGCTCATCAGTGTACGCTCGGCACTCAAACAAAATATGCTCTAGGGTTTCAGTAGAGCCACAGTTGCTGCAGTATGGGCTTGTCTCCTGATGGAAGCGGTACCGTAGATCGTTGGAATATGCAATGTTTAGCCGTAGTCGATGATACAATGTTTCCAGATGCCGAGGGATGTTGGAGTGTAATTTTGATTTGAGATCTGGGTCGACTGAGTATAAGAAAGGGTGATGATGTGTCGGTAACTTCCATAGCCGGTTTCTTTCTTCGTAGGCGAATCGTTTAGCCATTTGGGAAGCATCAGATTTGGTGAAATAGATTCGTTTATAGTTTTGATATCGCAGACCGTTACGTGCTGCTTCGTCGGCTTTTTCGTTGGGCAGAATGCCGCAGTGAGCTGGTATCCACTGAAATGTAATGCAGTGTCCTGCAGTAAAAGCGAGGTGATGTAAATAGGCTATGTCGGCAGAAACGGGTTGATGATTGGTTTTCTTCAGGTGGTTGTACAATGTTTCCAGCGCTCCTTTGGAGTCGGTAAAAATTGCCCATCGGCCGGGCTTTTGGCGCACGATATACTGGATAGCTTCCTTAATGCCATGAAGTTCCGCTGTCATGGAAGATGTTTTCCGCTGCAGCCGATAGGAACGCATTTCTCCTGTTGAAGGCACATAAAGGCCACAGGAAGAAGCTTCTCGAGTCGAAGCATCAGTGTAAATATGCGTGTGATGGGGATATTTCTCGGCTAAGTAGAGGAGAGTAGCCTGCAACAGCGCGACCTGTGGCAGGCGCCTCTTTGCTTCGTTTATGCCAGGTACAAACCGGATAATATTTAGCGGTGAAAGTGTCCAGGGAGGAAAGGTGGCAGGCAGTAGGCGCTGTGGCTGGTTGATAAAAGGGAGTTTCAGCATTTGCACAGCTTCACCAAAGCCAGACTTACTGTAGGTTATGTGGGCGCGATACAAAAGATGTTTCTTCCCTTGCAGGGCATGTCGAAGATGTGTCCGCATGGTTTCTTGCGTGGCAAGGACCTCTAATGAGAGACACCCCGCTTCCGCTACTGTTACAGAGGCTGATGACCCTTGCGGGAGGCCCAAACAGATTCTCAGGCGGTTGTTTCGCGCAGCTTCCAGGGATTTCTTATTCGCTGGTGATAATTTGTGGAGTAGCGGTAGGCAATAGCGCAATGTGCCTTCAACGTAGGCTTTTTCAAGCAGAACCATTGAGCGGCAGTTGCAACCCCATCTTGTTCCCGCCATGAACTTGAATACTTGAGATGCTGCAGCCATTCTTGCTCTTAGTTTCTTCACCTGAGGTGACCAAGAGAGATTTCGGTCTACCACAATTCCAAGGAATTGTTGGGAGCGCACATATGCCAGTGGCCGTCCGCCGAGAAGGAGCGGATATTTGGTCATTTTCTTTCTCGTAAAAGCCATGGCAGTACTCTTTTCTGGCGAAAGATGAAGACCACGGAGAGCCAAATATTTCGACAGGTTGAGTAATGCCTTTTGAAGCCGTTGTTGGGTGATATAGCGCGAACGTGACGCGCTCCAGATGCATATGTCATCGGCGTAAACGGTGATGTGTACTCCTCGCGGCAGGTTCCTTGTGATATGTATCAAGGTAAGGTTGAATAAGAGCGGGCTAAGCACAGCACCTTGGGGTACACCCTTCTCCACAGTATAAGATAGCGTAGGGCCATGCGGAGTAGCCATAAATATTTTCCGCTCTTTTAAATAGTTGTCAATCCACTTGTATAGCCTACCTCCAAAGCCAAGACTGGCCATGGCTGTGAGAATGGCATGGTGAAAAACAGAATCAAAAGCTGCCTTGATGTCAAGGAAGACAGCTGTTGGGATTTGCACAGCACGAAGGTGCTCTTCAAGGGAAGAGACGAGGACGATGACATTGTCGATGGCGGACCTGTTTCGACGGAATCCGTTCATTTCCTCAGGAAACGCATTGCGGCTTTCGAGAAACCATGCCATTCTTTTATATATCATGCGTTCCATGAGCTTGCCTACACAGCTCAGTAGGGCGATGGGTCGGTAAGATGCATAGCTTGTTGGCTGCTTACCGGGTTTCAAAATTGGCACAATTTTCGCCAGCTTCCATTCCGTTGGAACTTCGCCAGATGTCCACGAAGAATTATAATATTCTAGTAGTCGCATGCGGGAAGTGTAAGGCAGCTTTGCGATGGCTTCATAGCTTATTTCATCATGCCCCGGAGATGTGCGCCTGTTCGTTTCGGCGATAGCAGTGGTCAACTCCTCAATCGTGAAGGGTAGGTCCAACGCTGGTACTCCCCCTGCGGGATGCGAAGCTGATCTGTCGTGGAGGACGTCGAAGGCTTTGAGGCCGCTGATAATAGCATGCAGTATTGTTCAGCGACTTCTTTTGGGGGCTTTTGCTCGTGAAGGGAAAGGGCGGTGAAAGGATGAAGCTGTTGGAGTGGCGTACGCATGCCTCTAATGATCCGCCAAATCTTCGCTACAGGTTGACGAACATCCAGCGTGGAACAGAAGTCGCGCCATCTCTGCCGATCACGTTTATCCAGGTATCGTCGGATATGACGCTGTGTCCGTCGACAGGCACGAAGGTCTTCTAGGCATTTTGTGCGTAGGGCTTTCCTTTCAGCTCTCCTGCGAATAGCACAGAGTCTGTTGAACTCCTCGTCATTGGTCGGAAATCTCTCATTTTTCGCTGACACTCGGGTGCATTTCTTCAGGCAGTAAGCCATCGTCGTGAACAGTTCCTCGTTCTTGGTTGCGGCCGTAATTCCCCTGCCTGCTGCGTCCTTATATGCGTCCCAGTCTGTATATTTGATGAGGGTTTTCCTTGGTGACATTTGTGCACCAACAGCCGATACAAGAACGGGGTAATGATCGCTTCCACGTGTTTCCAAGTCGGTACGCCACGCAAAATTGCGGGCAACTGAACTTGTTACAAAGGTCAAGTCGATGCAACTGGTTGTCTCAGGGCCGCGGAGGTAAGTGACACTGCCGTCATTGAGTGGTTCAATGGAACACTTTGATAGAAGTTCTGCGAGCTTGGCTCCCCGTGCACATGTGTATGAGCTGCCCCAAACTTCGTTGTGAGCATTAAAGTCACCACAAATGATATGCGGAGAGGGTGTCGTTGCGATCAGATTGTCAAGTCTCGAAACGTCGAATGGTCTGCCTGGTTCCAAGTAAACTCCAATGAGAGTGTACTGTTGATTGTCTATTACTGTTATGGCACACACGTATTCATTGTCACAGTGAGGTGGGATATTAACCATGGAGGCAGGAATATCCTTGCGGAAGCCTATGAGTAATCTGCTGATGTCATCGGGGCGTTCTGAATGAAGAAAATAGTATCCTGGCATCCGAAAATGTTCTCCAACGCGCGATTCAGAGATGACTATGAAAGGGAAATGATACGCTCGCACCAGCTGCCGGAAATCCGATAGCTTCGAACGAAGGCCGCGAGCGTTCCACTGGAAGATGGTACATGTGCGAAACATAGTGTGGATGGTCAGCTCGCTTGATGACACCATTTTAGGAAGTGCGCCCCTGTGGTGCATAAGCCGCCGACAGCAGCGGCTCCATCGCAAGAACAGCTTCGACCTCTGGAAGGCTCTTTGAAGAGGGGTTGGCGCGGATGATTGCTTTGAGGGCTGCAAACAACATTGGAAGCAGTAAGCGTGTGAAGTCTTGTTCGGTGCTTCGCTGTTGCTGCCTTTCATGGGCCACCTTGTCGTGTTGCGGCGACTGAGACTGATCGCGGCAGGGACTGGATGGTGGTTCTTGTACTGCATGTTGCGGTGGCGAAGGGACCGACGAGCCAGCGGGCTTCTTCCCACGTTTCTTCTTAGCCGCATCTGCATATGATTTGCCAGGTGTCTTATCACTTTGCAGTGCCTGTTCCTGTGAGTGGTCTGCCATATTCGCGAAGACTACGTCGGGGTTGGGTGGTGCTTCGTGGCGCTTTGGTGGTTTTCCTTGAGCCTGCTCCATTGCGCGAGCTAGCGTTGCTGCTTTCTTCTTAGCGCATCCTCCATATGAAGCAGGGTGCGGACCACCGCAGTTTGCGCATTTCGGTTGTGTTCTCGACGTGCATTCTTTGTGCGTATGAGGGCCAGCACATACCTTGCAGCGTACTGGGCCGGTGCAGTGTTTCGCTATGTGGCCATGTCTCTGGCATTTGTAACATTGCATTGCTGTCCCGGTGTATTCCGTGATAGGGTAACTACAGAATCCCAGGGTAACTCGTTTAGGCAGCGGCGAATCTTTGCCGAATTCTAAAATGACTGCTCTACGGCGTACCTCGTTAATCTTGCCATTGTCGTCAGGGGTGAAGGTGGTGAGCCTCCTTGCTGAAATGACGCCTTGGTCGCGCAGATACTCTTGGACGTCTTCGTTCGAGTAGCTCAGAGGAACATCTTGTATTTTGCCATAATTAGCAGTATATGAGTATGGGACGCGGGCTTCTACAGACACGCCGGCGAGCTCTGTTACCGTAAGCAGACGGTTGGCGGCGGGCAGCGTTGATACTGTAACCAGCAGACTTCCGTCCTTGTTAAGGCGATGGCTAAGGACTTTTTCTTGAGCCGACGTTACGATCGCTGACGCTACGACGTTGGGGTTCACTTTCCAAAGGTTGCCACCTTCCAGGGTGGGCCTGAAGACAACAGGAACACCAGTACTCCTCTTTTTCTTGTGGGACACGATTGTGAAGGGTGCCTGGTCCATCGCCTCTGAATCTTCGCCAGAAGACTCGTTGCTGTCGTGTTCATCACGCAGTTTCTTGTTCGCAGGCCCCTGGTCCGTAGAGGCACCTGTAGCAGCTGCAGGACTAGTAGTTGTCACCGCTGCCATGGATGCGGCCTGAAGCGCATCTGGCGGTGAAGTGCCGTGCCGTGGTGGATACGGCACAGAGCGTCTTGAAGGCCGCTTGGGGTGCTTCTCCGGTTGTATGGAGGCCTCCAGATCTTCAAGGGCAGGGTGCAAATCACAGGAGAGTGCTAAATGCTGTCTGACTGGAGAATTATAGAAAAATTCGGGACTTGCGTGGAACGGCCACGTCTCTAGAACATCTTCGTCTTCTTCCTTCCCCAGACTTATGACATCGTCTGCACCCTCATTCAACCCAAGCAGCCCAACCAAGTGAGCTACGAGGACATAGTCCAGATGCTCAAGGCTCACTTCGTTCCACAACCGTCTGAAGTCTTCTGCAGGGCACGAATCCAGCGACGTGATCAACGGCACGCCGAAACGGTCAGTGATTACTTCACGGCGCTCAAGAAGTTAGCGGCAGATTGCAATTTTGGGACAAGCGCAGACACTGCGTCGAATCCGACAATGCTGCCTATGGACGTCATGCTGCGTGATCGCTTCGTTTGCGGTCTTCGGAACGATCAGGTCCAGCAAAGGCTCTTCGCAGAAAAGGACTTGACGTTCAAGAAAGCTTTCGACCTCGCACTGCGAGCTGAAAACGCCGTCGAAAACCAGAAGAACGTGAAAACCGAATTTAAAGAGATTCACGAATCCTGCACAAGTATCTGCAAGACAGACAACCAAGGTCACTCGAGTACCTCTCCCCCAAAGAAGAGACAAAGCTGTTGGCGTTGTAACGCGCAACATAATCCGGACACTTGCAAGTTCCAGACAGCCTCCTGCAACTACTGCAAGAAACGCGGACACATTGAAAAGGCCTGCCTGAAAAAGCGGAAAGAGGCAAAAACGAGCAATAGCATCGAATATCCCGACAAGGAACTTCGACAGCTGTCTCAGTACCAGTGACGCCTCAGCAGGACTCACCAGACGTGGCCCTTTACGAGCTCAACACCTTAATCGACGCGTCCAGCACGCAGAAGGTCATGACTCGGCTACGCGTACATGGCAAGTTCTTGGATTTCGAAGTCGACTCGGGTGCAGCCTGCACACTCATCAGTGAGGTCACGTTCATAGCTACGTGGACAGATGAACCACCACGGCTTCAGACTGACAACATTCTCCTACGCACATGGTCAGGACAGTCTCTTCGAGTTCTCGGATGTGCAACGGTGATTGTTACGCACAGAAACAAGACCATTACATTACCACTTTGTCATCAAGGGAGCAGGTTGTAACCTCCTTGGACCAAAATGGTGTCCTCATCTGGGTATACAGATCACGGGCATCAATGACGTATCCGACGACGAGCTTGTTTCGAAGCTTCTCGACAAGTACCAATCTGTATTCGACGAGGACATCTCAGGACACATTGGTCCTGCGCTACAACTAGACCTCGTGGAAGGAGCGAAACCAAAGTTCCTAAAAGCACGGCCGGTTCCTTTCGCGCTGCGGTCAGCTGTAGAGGCTGAATTGGATCGACTGCAAAGTCATGGCATAATCAAGCCAGCGCAGCATTCGGACTGGGCAACGCCTCTCGTACTGGTTCGGAAGAAAAATGGCTCGTTGCGAATATGCGGCGACTACCGTTGCACAATGAACCAGGTATCAAAGAAGGCAGACTACCCACTTCCCACAACTGATGAAGTGCTCAGCCACTTGAGGGGAGGCAAGGTCTTCAGCACCCTGGATTTGGCACAAGCGTGCCAGCAACTTCACGTGACGCCAGGGACAGCAGAGGTATTGACCCTGAACACGCTGAAAGAACTATACAAGGTCAAGAGATTGCCTTTCGGAATTTCTGCAGCTCCAGCCATTTTTGAACGCTTTATGGAGACTATGCTGTCTGGCATCACAGGCGTGTGCGCATACCTAGATGACGTGATCATCAGTGGGAAAGACGCCACGGCACACGCCGAGAGACTGGAAGAAGTGCTGAAGAGGATACGGAAGTAGAACCTTCGCCTCGGCAAAAAAAAAGTGCTGCTTTGCGGTGCGACAAGTTTCTTTTCTGGGACACCGAATCGATGAGACAGGCGTCCACACTAACGAAGAGAAAGTTCGAGCCATAACGGACGCTCCAGCACCAAACTGCAAACAAGCACTTCAATCCTTTCTCGGGATGCTGGCTTTCTACGACAGATTCTTGAAGAAAAGGGCAACAGTTGCCAGCTGTCTCTACCAGCTCCTTCAGAAGGACGCCACGTGGAGATGGGAGACAAAGCATCAAGAAGCATTTGACAAGCTTAAGGCATTGCTGCTCAGTCAGACCGTACTGGCACACTACGACGAACAGAAGGAGCTTCTTGTCTCTTGTGACGCTTCACCATATGGCATAGGAGCTGTTCTGTCTCAACGTGATGACCAGAATAGAGAGGCGCCAATCGCTTTTGCATCTCGGACGCTAGGGCCGGCAGAACGCAATTATGCTCAGTTGGACAGAGAAGGCCTTGCTGTGGTGTTTGCAGCACATAAGTTCCACAAGTATATTGCGGGAAGAAAGGTGACTTTCGTCACTGACCACCAACCACTGCTCGGCATACTGGGTCCACAGAAGCCAACGGCTCAAGTCCTTTCTCCACGGATGACCAGATGGTGCATCAAGTTATCGGCGTATGACTACAGCATAATCTACAGGCATGGCAAGAACCATCAAAACGCGGATGCGTTGAGCCGATTGCCATTACCAGAACGTCTCGATGAACCCTGGCCTCCAGGCGACGTACTATTGTTCGAAGCTTTATCGAGACCTCCGTTGACTGCTACCGAGATAGCACGCCCGACACAACAAGACAGCATCCTGCAGAGGTTGTACAAGGCAGTGCAGGATGGCACAGTGGAGAAACTCACTGGAGATGAGTTTTCTCCTTACCGACGACGAGCGACCGCACTAGCATTTCATCGCGAGTGCATCACACTTGGATCCCGAGTGATCATACCGAGCTCAGCACGATCCCATGTTCTGGCACTTCTGCATGCTGGTCACAGAGGCATGGTAGCCATGAAGAAGTGCGCAAGGAGCTACGTATGGTGGCCCGGAATTGACAACGTGATCGAGGAAACGGTGCGACAGTGCCGTGAATGCCAAGCAACGCAGAAAAGCCCACCCAAAGCTCCTATTCCTACCTGGGACCGTCCCCAGACACCATGGGACATGGTGCACGTTGACTTCGCGGGGCCACTACTCGGGCGCACCTACTTGGTTGTTGTGGACGCATACACAAAGTGGGTGGAAGTCCGGCACGTCACGCAAGCAACATCCGCGGCTGTTATCGACGTGCTCCGAAGCCTCTTTGCAACGTTCGGCATTCCCCTAAAGGTCATCTCCGACAACGGAAAAGCATTCATCTCCAACGAGATGAAGCAGTTCTATGCGTCGAACGGCATACAGGCTGCAATCTCACCAGCGTACCACCCTGCAACAAACGGCCAGGCAGAACGCTATGTGGCGGAGCTGAAAAGAGCACTGCTGAGGGATGCAGACAAGTCCATACCGTGCCGACTTGCAAGATTTCTGTATCGGCAACACACGACGATACACACTACCACAGGAATGACACCTGCGAGAGCGATGTTCGGGCGAGAATTGCCCTGCCCTCTCGATCTTCTCAAACGGGAGGCGGATAAGCAAATTCCTGAAAGCTAGGAGGCATTGCCAAAATCACGCCGCTTCGCTGTAGGGGATATAGTGATTATCCGGCAATTTGTGAAAAAGCCAGATTGGATTGAAGGCGAAATATTGCGCCGCGTCGGACCACGATCCTGGCTTGTAAAAAGCGACCACAGAAAGGTTCGGCGTCACCTCAATCACATGAGGAAAACGAGTCAGACCTGACAAACAACCCAATCGCCGACAGATGGGAGCGCAGCTGACGATTTCTTGGACGCAACGCCAGAAGAGACACCGTCGAGCTCAACTGCTCAACCGCCTGACTCGCCCGAGATGCAGGACGACACTCCCTCGCAACCGTCGACGTCACAGGCAGTGACCACCCGGCAACTGCGACCGCCAGAGGTTAGGCGACCTCCAGACCGCTATGGAGACTTCGTCTAAGGGAGGAAGAGTGACATGTCGCCTTAGAAGACGACAACGAAGTGCGCGCGCGACTGTACTGGCGCTGTGGCACGAGCGCGAGCCTGGTGTCGAACGTTGGCCAGGAGTGACTCCAACGCTTGAGCTACGCTTCTGAACTTGTTTACGTTTCCTGTACTTTAATAAATCGTCTACAGCCACAAGCGGCTGTACAGACGTAACAACTCTCAATGCCATTGCGGCGTTACAGAGAGGAGTGGGTTTACAAATTCATGAAGGCAGTCTTGAATGATGCATTATCAGGGCCACTAGCGATGGAGGTCATTCCATACGGACAAAGTCTTCGGTAGGTAGGAATGGAAGTGCATGTTGGTGTCGCAGAACGGCACGTGAACTTTGTGGCGGTGATCAATGCGAGATGAAAGGTAACAAGGAGGCGAAAACAAGGTACGTTTCAGCTGAGGATTTGTGAAAAAGATTTTATGAAAAAGACATAAGCGGGCCTGCTTCCTTCCGTTGGAAAGGGTGGGGAGGTCAACAGAATTTTTTATTGAAGTAGTACTAGCAGTGCGAGAATAGTTAGCTTCTAAAGCTGTTTCAAGGGCAGCAGTGTAAGGGTCCCAGATTGAAGCAGCATACTGAAGTTTAGACCTAACTAATGCTTTATAAAAAATAAGTTTTAAAGAAGCGGGAGCCAAAGAAAAGTTGCGACGTAAAAAGGCCAGGGTGATGTTCGCATTGTTAATGACGTGTGTGATGTGCGTTTTCCATGATAAATTGCTGTCTATGTGGACACCTAGGTATTTTTAAGTTGTGACGGAGGCCAATTGAAAGTTTGCAATGGTATAGAGAGGAGACATGCATTCGGTTGATTTTCGAAAGAACATCATTGCTTTACGTTTGCTGACGTTTAATTTCATGGACCAAATTGAACACCAGAAAGTAATGATATCAAGATCAGATTGAAGTTGTGAGCAGTGATGACGACTGGTCATTGCTCGGTTGAATGTCGACGAAACGCAGGTGGGAAAGTCATTAATGTATATGGAGAACAATAAGGGCCCGAGGACAGAGCCTTGCGGTACACCTGATGTGACAGGCAGTTGCGCGAGTAATGACCGTTGGCAGTTACATGCTGGGTTCTGTTTGATAAGAAGCACCTGATCCACTCTAATAGATTCGGGTCTATATTAAGCATGCTTAGTTGAAGTAGAAGCAGACGGTGAGAAACAGTGTCGAATGCTTTCTGGAAATCAAGGACAACGCAGTCAATAATGGAACCAGTGTCAGATGCCGAAAATGGGTCGTTCGTAAGCAGGAGTAGTTGGGTTTCACAAGAATAGTGCTTCCTAAAACCATGCTGACTGTTGTGGAAGGAGCTGTTCTGCTCGAGAAATTTGATTAGATTAGAGTAGGGTAGAGAAGACTGGGACGTTATTGTCAATTCTAATGAACCTGCAATATAGTTGTATGTTTCTGACACCTTGTGACGTTCGCCGCAGGTAACAATATCCTCTGAAGAGATTTACTGTTTTTTCTCGAGCAGGCTACCTTTAAGAATTTTCGAAAATTTTACGCTGAAACACCCTGCATGACCTGTAGCAGAGCGGCAGTTCATAACGAAATTGGTCCCAAATAGGGTGGCTTTAATTTCGCACCCATTTGAAATACGACTGCAATAGGAAAAGAAACAATATTTACGCCTGCGAAACATTTCACAAATGTGTTAACTAAATTTCATATCAACTTATTAAAATGTGTTCTCGATGAATTGGCTGAATATCCTGACTTTTGAAAGACAATTTCGCCGACTGTCTTTCGCAATGATTGACGGCTTATCAAGCAAAAACAGGACCCCTCATGTACGTTGGGAAAGTGTGGGGCACCTCAGTTGAGGAAAATTTTTCGAATGAAAAAGGAATGAGTGGTTCCCAGTGGGCCACGCTTTTTCATAGTTGCCATTATAGAGCTCTCCGGAGCTCATGTCCAGGATGGCCATATGAAGAAACGATAACCGAAGTGGTAGTTTTGAGGAGAGCGCCTCCACCTCAGCGCAGATGTTCTGTTCTTTTCCCCTGATCCCGAAAAAATAATTGCACGCAATTTATCAGCAGCGCACAACAGACAATTCGGTCAGTGTCCCCCTTCAACGGTGTTAACATGTTTTTAATGAAATGATGATTTCACTAACCCGTGTTAACATTAACATAACGGATGACGTGGAACAGAACGGTGGTACCTGCACCGAAGAAGGTCCTGCTCGAGAGCTGCACTGGCAAGTTTTCATATTTCTGCAGGAATTCACTGTCATGCTTTTCGCTTTCTTGAAACAAAAAAAAAGATCAGGATTTTACGTGCAAAAACAGCCAAATGATTTACGGGGAACGAAGAAGTGGATGAATGCGGAAATCTGCTCAAACTCATATCGTTTTACACGCGCCCAAATCTAAGTGCAGGAGGTTTCTCCATTTCCCTATCTAAAATGCGATGCCTCCAGCCGCAGTCTAACCCACGCCGTTCGCGTCAGCAGAACTAGTGTCGTAAGCGCCCTACCGCTGTGGTGTGCTAACCTTCTTCAAGTACTCGATTCAAATCCCTACTACCTCCCCAAAACATCTACGCTGCGGCAACATGCACGCATGATGAAAAATACTACAAGCGCATTTTAATAACTCCGAAAACATGAGAGTAATGCTGAAGAGCTCCGGGGTCTGCATGTATGGCCTGCACATGCTTGCTAGATCCTTTTTCCGGCCCAGTGATCCCGCTGTTACTCCTCGGCCGTCAAGAGACACTCGTGCCAACACTAAAAGCCTGTTTTGTTCTGGCGTTAGAAAAGTAGTGTCACACGCTCCTCGTTCCGCGAGGGCAATGTCTTCGCGCATAGAGTGTAGCTGCTTCATAAAAAAGGATGGCGCAAGAGGCTCTCATAATGGAACCTCGAAGAGGTTGCCCCGTCACTGTGCGGGCCAAGTAGCACGTGCACACGTGGAAATGACCGATTGGAGGGGTGGAGGAGGAGGGGGGGGGGGCGAGTGAGGGGTCACGCACTTGGTTGCGCATGAGCTCTCGCGTCGCCGTCTTGCTTCCGGGCGCAATTTGGGAAAGTTGTTTGGCCAGGTGGCCCCGGCTCATCTGCACTGGCATTCTGCGAATGCTCGCCTCCAGCACGGGCCTCATGCCAGTTCGCGACTGCACGCTTCTTCTATAGGAACGTGTACCAAGCTTTGCTGAGGCCGCAAGGTGCTGACGTACTGCGTGAGCCAGAGGAATTCCCCTCCAGGTTTAAGTCATGCCGGTCCATCCAACTTCTTTTTCTCCCATCCAGTGTTGTTTTCTAACTCTCTCTACGGAAGTTGCTTTTCAAAGCGATCGCCGCTTGATGAATGACTTTGAGGTGGATAAATGGAAGTGCATTTTCGAGCCGAATTGAGATTGCTCTTAAGATTTCCCCAACGCTATTTATCTGATCTCGAAATGTGATGCTGTAGCCAATGGAAGGCATTGCGCAAGGCGGCATTCTACTTTTCGAAGAATAACTGCGCATGTCTCATTATCAGAGCTAGGTAATCTGTCGTCTAAGGTTAGAAATCCGTACTTTCTTTATGTAACTAGTGTATGTTATAAGCTTTGAAAGTCTGTTTTTCACGGAATTCATTCGGGTGTCCTTTACCAATTACCGTTAAGGAAACTCACTTTGTATCCCTTTAGCTATGACACTATTGTGATGATTGTCGCTGCAGTGGATTCTTGTGTCTGTTTTAAATGTGGTACTATGTATTCGTGTACCTCCATATACAATCCCTACGCCTTCCTGCTACAGTCTCGGAAACGAACTGGCAGTATTGTAAATACTACTGATACCACTGTTCATGTAAGAAATATTCTCACCGGCGATGATCGACTGCGTCTTTCGAGTTTCCGAGAGCACCAAACAAAGAAAGATCATTTATGTTGTTCATTTTTCTTCACTGTTTTCAAGAATACATATGTATCCATGCTCTTCACAAGCTCTTCTTTACGCTGGCACTGTATTTCACAATACGACTTGTGCTTCTACAAATGACCCCTGTCTCGTCTATACCTAACACATCGATCTTCATATATACTAGTGACCTCAGCTCTACCTCTGTATTAACACACTGTTCAGGTCATAAATATGTCTGCGATGGTACTTTGCCGATGTTTCTAGCCCCATCTAAAGAAAAGTGGTTCGTGGTCCGACGCTAAAGTCTAACATATTTCTGGCGCCAAAGCTCACTCCAAGTGCTCAAAGATGAGAAAGCGTCATCGTCGTCATCGGCCTGTGAACACCCACTGTACACCAGAGACCACTGTCATCATAATCCCATCAACGATGCTCAGTGCGTGCGGCGAGGTCATCCCCACTGTAGCGAGATGCGAGAGTTCGAGAGGGTGGCCGACGTGCCTGTGCTGTTGTCGCTACATTTGTCCAGGATAAAGAACACACAGGGCGGAACGGCGGCTTCAGCGTCCGGCGCGGATGGGCGTTAACCTGCTTCTTCTAGCTAATGGCTCGCGCCCTGAGCCCATGCGTTGCACTGCTTCAGCGGCCGCTAGTGCGGCCCCATATAGCATCACCCCTTCCCACCTTTCACGTTGAATGGTTGAAACGATGTGTACAACTGAGGAGAGTATATGTAGAGGTATTATGCCCAATTTGGGCATTCCGATAATGTCCGTTATGTAGGGCGATTCGTCAGCAAGTGTTCAGGTGGGTGGCACGGAGCACCGCACACAGCGGGTGAGGGGTACGATGCGCTGATGTCGTCGGCAGGAGCGGTGCGAGTCGGCAATCGCTACGCCAAAAAGAACCCCTGGACCAACGTGTGGAGCAGCGTATACTACCGCATAGGCGGGGGACACAAGTCACGCGGCTTCAGTGCGGATGTGACAGCCGGCGCCGAGACCCAAACTGATACGGTGCACGACGTCCGAGGTGCCGGCACGCACACGCGAGCTATCGACGCGGAAATGTAGCGCCCGGGAATGGGCCACACAAAGCGCAGCTCGATCGGTAAATCCAGCACACCACTTGTTAGGCCGGTGCATCCTGGAAGAGGCAGAATAGCGGTGCACGTCTGCGGAGGCGATGATGGACGCGGACATGGCAGCCACGGGTCGAGCAGCAGGACTGTCGCAGCGTTGACAGGCAGCAGACAGTGCAGCTAGTGAACAAGGTTGCCGAGAAACGTCTCGGAAGTCTCGCCGGGAATGGATGCGTTGGATGGCAACTGTACAGTGTGTGCGCCGATAAAGGCAGGATATTCACGCCGAATGTACGCAGAAACGGTACTGTCCATAGCGTAAGATTTGGAACGTTGGTATTCTATGACTACCTTGATTGGGTCCCTGTCTTTTGTAGTGCGCTGGAAGGTAGTCTGCATCGGCGGAGACGTGCAAGAGTATTCGATGTGTAGCGGCACGTCATACACAGAGTAGTCGACGCCGTTCATGTGATCAAACATCTGGGGTTACTCAGAAATCGCCTCACACACCAAAGATGTGATGTCTGGGTGCGGAGTCAGGGGTAGCAGTGTAGGCGTGGTCGAACAGGGTAGAGGGGCAGTACGCGAAGCGCTGCCTGTTACATACCCAAAGACCTGCGACGCGGAGATTGGCGTTGCGTGTGTGGCAACGCCGTTCTTATTGCCGAGCGATGGCGTCATGAAAGGTGTGGAAATGGACGATACTTGTGGTGGGCGGGCACTCCTTGTCGTGACAGCATGTGCTAGCACGTACAGCCCAGACGGCGGAAGGCTGGACGGGCGCGAGGCTGCAGTACCGGACACCTTATACATGCTATCAATACAAAAGAAAGAGTTGTTACATCACCTTGATGGATCCTGCAAATAGGGTCTGACCGCGCTATTGTGGTCACGAAACGACCTCCGATAACCAGTGTGAACTTTTCGCACCGGGCATCATCCTTGTCGTCTGCTTGCGTGGTCGCTGAGGCATATGCGAGCGGTTCCTGCCCTGGTACATCAGACATGCGTTCCTCTGATGCCGTCCGGACGGCAGCCTCGCGGTGTATGGGTGGCATGTTGGATGGCCCGATCTTGGCAGCGCTTTCGGGCTCCGTGTGAGCTTGTGACGTGGTAACCGGCACAGCCCTAGTGGTGTAGTCGCGCGGCGTCAATTTTATCGCACAGGGCGCTGGAGGTGTCGAGATAAGCTGACAGAAGCCGAAGGTGCCTGATATGTCGTGCGCCTGCGCGAGAAGGCTTGGCCGGGTGCCTCGCGCCACGGCCACGGCCACGCACAGATTGTGTTATCAGCCTTCCTGTGCTTTAATAGCGCCGGCATTGTAGATAGTGCGGGCATTCCTTGTTGTAATATTATCGCGGGCAGTCCGCCCCCCCCCCCCCCCCCGGTCCGTTTTAAGTTGCTAGCATAATAAAGCCTCAGTTTTCGCTCGCCGTTTCGTTGGGCTGCTCTTCCGTCAGATACGACGATGCCGCATTAGGTAGGCTAGGAAGTACGTATAGCGCCATAATAGTCGGAGTGCGGTCTCTGTACATGTCCCCATAAGGCGTACGGAACCACCGGAAGAATCTAAGGCGAACTTGGAGCTCACATGGTAGTTTGCTGCAGTACGTCGGACTTGAAATTGAACTCCTTGATCAAGATATTGGATTCCAGCGCTGCCTCGAACTGGGTGGAACATGCTTCACCGCCAGCAAACCGTAACGGTTGCAGCGACGGGTCCATGTGGGGCGCGAACATGGCTGTATGTTCTGTGGCAGCGGCTCAGCGCCAGCCGCGTGTGCCTGTGCCGGCTTCTCGCTACAACCGCTGACATGCTGATCTCATCTCTCCGCCTTATTTGTTCACTTGCCTTCTATAGGGCGCTACTCTATTAGCCTTAATGACCAAGGCTAATTCTTGCTTGCTCATTAGGCGCCGTGCCTGCGATCACTTCCTAATCTTCCCAGAGATATAATTAAAGCACGTTTGTTGCGTGAGCCGCTCCGTTCTCTTCGTATTCAGTAACGTCACACCACGAGAAATCACCGGCAATCACTACAAAAATGGATAAATAAGCAGGACCAATGGGCATTTTGCTACCTCTTAATATACGATAAGGCTTGTTTCCCTTTTAAGTTTACCAAACTAGCCGGTAAAGAAGGACCACACATACTGGCCTTTCTGTAAAACATATTAAGCTCGCTGAAGAATTATCTCTTCGAAGCTTTATGAAGTACAGGAATACCACAGCCCACGCACACAAGCATTATGAGAGACACGTTCTGAGCCCAATGCGTACCACATTTGCAGTAGGGGCACTTTCCTCTCCTTTGCCTGACGAGACATCCATACTCCTCCGGGCAGTTCCCTATGGGAGGACACGAAAGGCTTCCCACCACCGCTGAAAAGAAGGAGAAGAACCAGTAAAGCTTGGTGCATAGATTACGCATCAAGGATGGCGTAAAAAACGTAATGCCCTTTGGGAAGTGATAAGCAACAAGAAGAAATCGCTAACAAAAGGCCAGTGGTGGAACCGAAAGACGTGAGCGCTCCTGCCCAGATTTCCCGTACTAGGAATAATAATAATAATAATAATAATAATAATAATAATAACGTCATCATACACTTGTCAACTCCCTCTGTAGAACAGGGTCCTCTCTTATACGTTAATTTTTCAACCAATTAACCGGGTTTCGTGGTAGGCTGGGACCGCGTTGTCCCCGCAAACTTTCTAATGTCATCCGCCCACCTAGCCCTCTGATTCCCTCTGCTAACCTTGGCCTTTTCTTAGGGATCCACTGTGTTACCTTTAATACTCAATGGCTACCTTGCCTTCTCGTCCGCATGGCCTATTCGGGCCCATTTCTTCTTAATTTCGGTTAATATGCCATTAAAACTTATGCTTCCCGACCTATACTCCGCTCACTTGTTCTTCATTAACTTTCCACCTGTTAGTTTCCTGTGTCTTCGATTGCTTCCTGCCCCGCCACGGTGGTCTAGTGGCTAAGGTACTCGGCTGCTGATCCGATGGTCGCGGGATCGAATCCCGGCCGCGGCGGCTGCATTTCGATGGAGGCGAAATGTTGAGGCCCGTGTGCTGTGCGATGTCAGTGCACGTTAAAGAACCCCAGGCGGTCGAAATTTCCGGAGACCTCCACTACAGCGTCTCTCATAATCAGAACTGGTTTTGGGACGTAAAACCCCACAAAACAACAAACAATTGCTTTTCTCCGCAGTTGTGTGTCAGCAACGTGTTTTATTATTGAACACGAACCATATAAGAATAGTCGAAAAACTAGTCCAACAGTGATATAACATAGCTGTTTTTCATAACACATAAAATGCTGATCACGTGGCAAAGCCATGTGAATCTGAGCACAAATTTCTCTACCGTTTTGTCATGTGAAATGACGTGAGCTGTCGAGCATTCTCAAGCTCGTGACTGTGCCTCCGATGAATCTTTTGAGAAAATATAAATTGATACGGTACTAGAACCTTATATTATTTCATTTTGGGCTCTTATGGCGTATTAATTCAAATAGCGCGTGGTCTGGAAGCGTGCTGGAGCGTCGGCATCATCAAGCCCGGGCACCACAGGTGTGGTTCAAAAATGACGCGACACGAAAGCCGCATGTACACTCACCACATTTGCAATATGGACACTTCCCTCTCCTCTGCAGGACGTAGCAGCCGTGCTCTGTGGGGCAGCGTAACCGGGGACATTCTAGGAGCTCGTCTACAACTACTGCGGGAGGAACAGTGAGAACACTGTTTCAGGCTTCACAATAAATTGTAAGTTATCTTACGTAGACAGAGATGAATAACGTGCATGATTTATAGGCACTGGGCAAATATATAGGGTACCATCTTATTCGGGACTTCTCAAAGCCTTTAAGGAGCAAATAAAACCAACACCACACAAATGGCTCAACTCACGTTTCTGTCTTTACCTTCCTACGTGCGCGGTTTAAGGTCGTTTTCTTTACCGCGTATATGTTTGAGCTACCCTGATTCCGCAAAATCGCATTAAAGTCTTTCAAGTACATAATCTGCGAGACTCGCTTCAGTAAGTTCTATGATTTAACATCACGTAATCAGCTGCTGCTTTGGCGGATACAATGTGCAAATGTCTCCATACGTTGCTAAAGACAGTATATGAGCGTGTATGTTTTCCAGAGTCTCGCACATACTTGCCCCTACTCTGAGCAGCTTCAATTGCCGTTTGAATGTGTGGCTATTTTAACAATACCTTTGTTACAAATTATATAAACCCAAATTCAAACAATATATAGATTAATGATATGTGGAGTTACATGAAATTGCGATGAGAAATGACTTTCGGCCCCTGGTCAAAAATTAAGTTACGTTGTCCTCTGCTCTCTGGCATGGGAACTCGTGACGCATCCAATTCTACTCGGTTGAAGCATATTACAATTATACACAGATACGGCAACCATTCAGGCAGAGTTAAACATGCATAGAAGCATCTAATATGCACTCATAAGTAATCCGAGGAGAGGTCACTCAGCTAAACAGAACAGAATAAACAGACAGAATAGGAAAAAAATCCACGCATATCCACGGAGTGAATGATGATGATTGGGCGAAGCTCCGGAGGTTCATCGGTAAAAACGGTGAATCTTCCGTGAATCTTGCCCAGTACATCATCAAAGACGTAACACTGTGTGCCGCCATCTAGCGCTCTCCTATCACACTAGAGCACGCAGCGAGCGCCTCCGCGCCATCTATTGATCAATTCACGTACTAGCTGAACAGCACCGCAGCGCTCGGACGGACGGACGGACGGACGGACGGACGGACAGACAGACAGACAGACAGACAGACGGACAGACAGACACGCAGACGGGCGGACAGACAGACATAGAGACAGACTCCCATACTGCGCGTTCCCATACATCTGAATGAAGCGAGCACCGCAGAGCCATCACGCCATCTCGTGAGCACTTCACGAACTAGAGGTGGCTACTACAAACGGAGGATGGACAGACCCACGGCATAAGGAGCTGCGCCCCTAAAAGAGGGTTTAGCTAATGAATTTCTTCGCGGTCATTTCAGAGCCAATCATTACAGAAGCATGACAATTACAGAGCCACATTGCGATCTCTAAACTCAATAAATCCAGACCTCAAAATACAGATGCACATTCCAGACTTTTCTGTCAAGTGTTCTTTTATGACGTTCAAAACAGGACCAAAATAAAAGCAGGCATTTACCTGGTTTCCTATGTCGCTGATCACCGTCGGTGGTTGCGCTATTCACGTCGCCGCAGTCGCAGTGTAGACAGCCCGTGTAACGTTCACGCACGACGCGGCACCCGAGCTCCGTGGGGCACTCGAAGTTCGGACACATTATCTTGGGCTCTGCGAGGTAGAAAGACGACAATTATAGCAGCAGAACAGAGAGCGCACTTGATGCACTGATTCCTGTGAACAACAGCGTATTGAAAAGTGCAAACTTGAGGCGGTCATAAATACGCTCTCTTGCACTTCACGAAGTGGCCAATATATTTCGGAAAAATCAAAGGCACTTAAGCATCGCCTTTCAGAGCGGAACGTTCCAGTCATAAGACCGCATTTACGAGCGAAACATACAACATTCGCCAAAATTAGCGCATACTGTTAAAATTTGATTTGTTTTGATTTGTTGATTTCCATTTACACACACACACTTACAGAAGAGTGGTAAATGGAGGTGGATTAGGAAAAAAAAAACCGCACTAACGCGGCTTCAGCGTACCTCATCCGCTATAGGTAAAGGAAATATTTCCACACATAATAATGAAAACACACTGCGGAATTGGAATGATTAAATGATATGCACTTGGTAACGTACAGAAAAAAAGAACGTAAGAAACATTATAAACATTCACAAGCGCGCTATACGGAGGTGAAAGCAATAGAGTTTTAAATTCTCGCAGCAATAAATCGTGTAAATTGCAGCCGGTCCTATCATATGAATTCAGTAATCTTGAAAGGTTATAACACAGTATTTGACAACCGTAGTTAGTTCTAAAGCACGGAACCTTCCATACTTCAGGTGTACGAGTTGAATAACGGAATTAACTGACGGATAGTTTTGCAAGTTCAACAGCTAAGGTATTATTACGTTTGGCACTAAAGTAATATTTCTGCAATCATTCTAGTTTTCGCGCAGCAGAATTTATTTCGCCGCGAGTTTGAATAAAATCCGGCATATCATGCACGTAGGTTTTGGCTAAAATGTACTTGAAAGTTTTCTTGGCTGATTTCTCTTTGAGAAGGTTAAAATTGCCCATTGAAGCACCTGCACCATTGTGGTGGGCATGCGTAGGCAAGTGGTTCGGGAAGCAGTGGTGGTTCGAAATAATTATTTTCACGGTGTATGCCTACGCCGACACTCATGGCGGCGCCTTGTTTTCTTCCACAGAAGCTGCTTATCGCAATCGCGTTGAAATGTTTAATCATCAGTGGATGGGTTCGTAAAGAAAGCTTCTCTAGGCCAGAGATTTAAGTCAATTTTCAGCCGTTGACGAACAATTCATGCTAGCTTTCGTATGTGTGCGGTAAGCGGGGCAAGGGCAGGAAGCAATATTGTACCAACTTCCGGTTGCTACCTTGTGTGGTGGAGAGGAGACGGGCTGTTACGAGAGGCGAACATAGGGGAAAACAAATTCTACGCGCATGTACATAGGAGATGCCGGCGTGCTCGAAGGTCACTTTATTATACGACAAAAACTAGACGGGAGGGAGCTCTTCCAGTTTAATTGCCCTTGGAACTAGAGCACATAAACTAGAGTAATGCCTTGAGAGAGCATCACATGTTCTGTCGGAGACGAGAAATCATTAATTCGCGTTCTTTAATGCCCTCTAGAACACAGGAAGATCAGTCACGCTCTAATTTGCGATTTCAGTGCACGTTAAAGAACCCCGGGTGGTCGCAATTTCCGGAGCCCTCCCCTACGCCGTCTCTCATAACCACAGCTGGTTTTGGGACGTTAATTCCCACAAATCAAACCAAAGCACACTCTAATTTTCTATTTCAAGTAGCCTGTATTCACAGGCTCTTCCTTCCACAAGGAGCGATGATAAGTAGCGTCATTGACACCGAAGAAATATAGGGACTACCGCTAGAAGATGTTTGTCGCTGGTTCCCACAAAGAAAGGCTCGCTTCTCGAAATGTCCACTCTAGTAATTTCGTAATCTTCTTTGTTCTGAAGATTTGCCGTCAGTTCTTTCATAATCGTTCAATACTTCTGATAATGCCGCCAACAATATTAAAGATATTGTTTACTCCCTTACTCACCACTTATTTAATCACCATTTCTATAGTTTTAATCTTGTGAACAATCACTCTAGTCGTGCTCTGCGTGGACATGTCGGCTAATGTCTGTGCATAAGTTTCAGGCGCTCATTGACGTGGTAATCTTCAATAATCGGTGCTACCTCTCCTGAGTCGAATAGCTATTATTAGACTATGAAAGACATATAATAGGATTTACAGTAGTTAACTAACACCTTGTTCTCCTGTTTGATGACATGGGTGTGGATCATCGCAGTGTCACTCCCTGAAGCCAGGTCTATCACTTGGTCGATTCAAATCACGCATGCTCCGCACTACTCGTACTTCATGAATACTGTGTAATAATCTCGCGGTCTATAAGGACACAAATCTGCTGCTTTCCCTTTATTTAGTATTGACATGTTATTTCGACTTTTCTAAATCGCCGGCACACTTAGAGCTATGAAGCTTTTGATAGCGTCTCGCCATATTCTTTAATGTAAGATCCATACGACGTTTGACCGATAACACATCGACCGCTAGTCTATCCGTTATGGCCACTTTACCGTTTAACGCGTCTTCCAGGGCACTTATAGCCCCATGTACAGTGTCTCGGCTACTGAGCCGGCGGTCGCATTTAATAATCGTATCGTTGTAGTGACACCTATAATCGTAGTAATTATTAGCAAACTCATTGGCAACTGCATATGAATATTCATTGACTACTTTGACTTTGGTAGTGTGCCCAGTTGTATGAATGCATCTGTAAAATATACAGTTCAGAAATAAGATCTGCGAATTTCGCTTCGTCGTTCAAATTACAAATAAAATAATTCTTCTAATTTTATTTCACTGTAGAACATATAGCTCGCATTTTCATAAGGGAACTATATAGTCCGCGTATTTCTCCATCCACATGAAGCCGCATGTGAGCAACGTTACAGGATGCACGCGATGACCAAAGTAGTGAGACTGAACGACGGTTGATTTATCATGGGGAAGAAATTACTATTAATGGCAGAATGCCCAAGTGGGTGGTGGGCTTAGATGCTATAGCAAACATGCCTCGTTGGCGCACTTGAATTGTCCTCAAGCACTATTAAGTTGGGTACTTAAGCTACTAAGAATAAGAGAAGACGACCTCGAACACGACCTGCGCGATTGCAAGCGCTACGATTCCGAGAGAAAGGCTGAAGGAAGCGCTTCGTCTGTAACACGGCTCGAACTTGGAGAGGCGGCATCTCATCGGCCCGTGGCAAAACAGCACCAGCGCACTACTCAGCACTAAAGCGTTCATAGCGTTTCTACGCGCAACATGTCTCAACAAAACGCAGTAAATTGGGTTTTAGTGTGCACATATGTATATAGGAGTGTGTTGTATTACATACGTGTTGTATTACACATGGTCATTGCAAATATCATAATCACAGACACATACCTGGAGTAGCGAAGCAGGCCACTAACCAGGCTATATCTCCGGAGTCATTAATAAAATGACTCTACTCTCTCTCTAGTCAAAATTCGGAACTGTCTTACACAGACGTTAGGGCCTGTCAACACGAGCATTTTCGTTGGAGTTCGAAATTATTCCTAAGTTTTTTCTTTACAATACAGCAGTCTTATTTTCTAGTACATTGACCCATAAACACCGCTGCCTGGGTGGCCGCCTATTATTTCGATGCGAAACCACTAGCCCTTGCGTGCCGCGCTCTCGACACACTGACACGTCATTGGAACGGGGCGTCCCGAGCTGCGATCAGGTTTCCCCAATCCTTTGTGGTGGTCGAAGGCTTGCAATACGCTCGTAAGAAGTTGTTGACTCGTTTCCTCACCGCGAACCGCCGACAATTGTAGGCTTTGGCCAGTTGCGAAAGCCGCATGGTTTCTGCATTCTCGGATACCCGCGACCGCTGAAGACTATTAGTGTTATCATTGTTTCCACATTGACTAAAATGCAACATACTGACTCCTTTCCTCATGAGCAGATGTCTAAATTAAGAATAGTTGCGCGCGCGCATTCTGCGTCTGACTAATAATTTTGAAAATTCACGAGTGCGCTTTGCCGCACTGCGTCATTGCTCAAGTAATGGCGGTGCTTGTCCTGTTGAAATGCACGCACTACTGTACTTGCGCATGTTAGGGCTTCTATTTTGTGCAGGTTTATGTACCATGATGGCTGAGTCTACATTTTTCATGCTAAAGCACACGCAATTAGCGTTTGCGTGCCCCGTTTGCAGAATTAACTATAACGCCATTAGTTGGGCAAACGGCATGGCAGGAAAGCTAGGTTCACAATTTTCGAAACGGTGTATTGGTTGGTTTCTGGATTTTTACGTCCAAAAACCATGATATGATTATAAGAGACGCGGAAGTGAAGAGCTCCAGAAATTTGGACGACCCTGGGATTCTTTAAAGTGCGCTAACGTCGCACAGCACACGGGCCTGAACATTTCGCCTCCATGGAAATGTAGCCATCGCGGCCGGGATTCGATCGCGGACCCTCGGATCAGCCGAAACGGTGTTCTCGCGGGAAATCTTCGCAGATACCGAAGTACGCGGAAGCATAGGTTGAGAACTTTCTCTCTCGAGCGGAGATAAAGACAACCTGATTGAGCACCCCATTTCTTAGCATACCTGAGGTGCACTGGGAAGAAGTGTACAAGTCTCCCACGCTTTACTAAGAAAATCACTTATCTCTTATTACAATAATCGGTTCATTGTTCAAGGAGAAATTATGACAGAGTTTACGTTCGTTATAGCTGTTGTCAACAGGGCACAAGATAAACATGTTGACATATATTTCCTATGTTCCGGTCTATCTTCCGAACATATAGTGTTGCGCATGATGAATGCTTTCGGATGGCCAAGCTGCTTAACAGAGTGCCAAAAGGTTGTTACACGTGACCACCTTATTTCTCACGAAGCAGTGATGCTTACACATTCCCGGAAAACAAAAGTTCAAACAGATTGGAAGAAGTGTATTACAATAAGCACTAATAATGATTCATCTGGTCTTGCATGCTAAAACCATGACGTGGTTGTGTGGAACTCGGGGACATTGGAGCGCGTGGGGTTCCTTAAAGTACTTTAAAAATGCACAGACGCGGTCTCCTAGCAATTTCACTTCTCTCGGAAATGCGACCAGCGCGGTCGGGACCGTACCCGCGTCCTTTGATCAGCGACCGAGAACCATAAGCACAGTACCGCCGTGGCGTTTTATGCCCAGTTATATATCATGACAGCACTCTTTTGACTTGACACCAGCAGGTTTCGCTGGCCGCCGTCGCAACTTAGCGGCTAGGTGGCAAATGAGCACTGCGGAAACCAGCATGGTGAAGTAACGTTTATGAAAGGAAAATTGCATTCGTCTATCGGTTTGTACCACAAAAAAATAAGAAAATCCATACGCATTTCTCAAAAATGAAAGCTTCCTATTTGACGAAATATACGCCCTGATCTGGGGTTCGAAACCGACACCATCGCATTCCCTTTCATAAACGCTACTTCACCTTGCGGATTCATTTGTCATATTCATGTCCATGTGCATCGAGCTGTAGATGGATTCGCCCTCGTGCTGTCAATCGCTAGCCTCCTGGTTAGCTCAGTTGGGAGAGCGAGCTCCCCGGACAGTTGTTGATCCCGGATTTGAACCCAAGACCAGTTAGATTTTTTCATAATCTACAGGATGTTTTCGTTTCAGAGAAATCGCGACAGATTTCATTGTAGCTTTGTGCTACACACGTGTGGATGCTAATTTTTCATTTCATTAGCGTCAAGGATTTGGATTACGAATCTCGTAGGTCGCGGGTTGGAATACTTGTCAGGTCGGTTGAATTTCAATCGGGGCGACAGGCAAAAAAGAAAAAAAAAAGGCCGGCGGGCTACTTCGGTTTAGGTGCACTGTAAAAAACTCCAGGCGGCCCTAATTACTCCGGAGCACACCCCTACGAGACCGGCTTCTAATTACAACTGGTTTTGCTCCTAAAACCCGATCACTTAGTATTATTATTATTACTACCGCGTTTCGCTGAACCTTTCCGGTGCTTCGAAGATGAAGCAACGAACTAGCCACCGCACGTCACCTTCGCGCCAGCGTACGTGTTGTCACAAGACATACGTAGACACCGTCATCGCGCGTCGTTTCCACACCGCCACCTCTGCGGAAACAATGAGGGAACGACACGCCCGCAAATGCCTGATCGTTAATGGTAAACGCACCGTTGTTTCATGGCCCGCGGTAGACTAAGGGTCAGCGATCGCTCTCGCCTCGCTCCTGGTAGTGCGCGCAACGACTTACCCTTTGCAAGAGCCATTGTGTTTCGACGGGACCACCACTGCAAGAAGGTGACGTAAGGTTGTTTGCCCAGCGGCGGGAAAAAATCGCGACGCGGCCATACATCTACCGTTTCTTTTTCTTCCTAGTGTCTTTCGCTTTTGCTATGCCGCTTGCTTGTCATTTTTTATTCCCTTTTATTCTGCGATTCACACTGTGAAAAGTTGTCGCGTACACCTTGAGTCCTGGAAGATGACAAACTAATGCATTGTGTGGTTAAATAAGCGGCAAAGGTAATAACGTTTATCTGCATCGGCCAATTAACCTTCAGCTGTCCTTGATCATTCGAGGTAGAGATGATCTGCTGCTATAAGAAGAACAAAACAGGCGAAATATACCTGGCGAAGTTGCATTGGAATTTCTCACTCCAGAATGCCGTGACAACGGCTGTACTTGTGATCGCTGTTGGGACACAACTTTTGAAGAGTTAATAAGTATGACTTTTTGCTTACTTTTTCTTCAGTCGTACTGTCAACTATGTCAGCAGTTCTCATTTAGAGTTAGCGCCATTATTAAATATCAGCAGATAGAAAATGAAAATGATATTTGTGAAGCGAGAGCATGCTTATAGCAAGCTGTTTAGTAACGTGCGTTTTTGATCTGGTTGGTTTATACGGCGCATAACGGTAAAGACTGACCATAACTAGAAGACGCTCTATCCTGTCCCTGACACTCTATCCTGTCCCCCTTGTCTCTTCTAGTTACGGTGAATTCATCACCTTTATGCACAGCAAGTTAGTCATGTCTGAAATCATGACGGTTTTCATGTCTCTTTCGACGCTTCATTGAACTCTGTGGTGAGCCCTGAATGATGGCCACAATACAAACTCCCGTCCGTTTCAAATGTATACTCGCCTTTCCACTGCATTTCATTGTTGGCAGCATTATTATTAGTGATCTCTATTACACTGAAAGGAATAATTCCTTTGTGACCTCTTGCCTAGAGAAGACAGAACATTCCAGGGAGGAATGGCACAGCGTTGACAGTAAAAAAAAAAAAAATGTTTACCACGGGGGCTTCTTCAAGACGTGCCAAATCTAAGCACGCGGGTGTTTTTTACATTTTGAGCAGCTATACATTCAACGGTAGTTTCGTGTACATGGCAATATATGGATTAAATTAACATGCGAGAGCAGTGACACGTGGTCTATATTCGCTAAGTGCGCTCGCGCGATGGATAAAATGTAACTAACGAAGCCGAACCTCCTTATACGCCTCGGGAGATGACGTTTCGAGCTCGCGCCATTTCGGCATACTTCGCCATACATTCATTTCAAATCAATTATGTGCAGCTGGGAGTTTTGTGCGCCAAACAGCATACGCCTCTTTTTAATCATTCTTTATGGCAGTAGTTGCAGGGCTTCCAAACGCAAAAGCCGCGAAAACGAGCCGCGCCGTAGCGGTGTACTCCACATTAATTTTGAACACCCGAGGTTCATTAGCGAGCAACTAAATCTAACTACATGGATACCTTGCATTTCACCCCCATCAAAATGCGCCCACCTCGGCGGTGTTCGTACCCACGTTATTGGGGTCGCCCAGTCGGGAACCGTAACTACTGGACCGCCGTGGCGGCTGTAATGATGCCTCGCTCAGGAAGCTGCCGTGGCGCTTCTCACTTTAAATACTACTGCACACTTTAAATCTCTTCATAGGCTACGCAACGAACGAGGGAGCTGGATGGGTTATGTTTTGAATGGGTGCCGCAATCTCGCCCTCTATGACCGTTAATTATACCTTAGAGAAGAGCTCATACGCGGGCCACAATGAATCCCAGAGTGGAGAGTCCGTAGGCAGTACTTTAAGAGAGAGTAATCACTGGCTCTGATGTTAATTGCGTAGCTTGAACGCGGAAGCGGTCGTCGAAAAGGCCACTGGTAACTGTTGAGGCTATCCTAAATGTAAAAAAAAGAAAAGCAAAACTACAACACCAACGCTCAGAGAGACAAACCAAGCTGAAAGGATAGGGCTATAATTAGGGTGCAGCCGCCCTTTACAGGAAGCTTTCTCGCCGTCTTCAGTGGAGCATTTGACTCCTCACTGTCTGTAAGACTTCGTCACATTACAGCTCGTTTTGAACACGCTATCATAAGCACCTACGTAATACGACTGTGGAAAGAAAATGTCACGGGTGTGTCACATTTAGTGTCCACTGCGCATCAAGTGCTATACTGACTCAATGTGCCTACCGTACACATAAAACTTCTCCGTCTATGTATTTAACATTTCTTCTTCTCATAAGAAGACAACGCTATCGCTTGTTTCTCATATTAGCGCTAATATAAATTCATCGCACCTATTGTCGAAATATAAAACGAATGTTTCCGATACCACGGCGAAGGCCCTAATGTACTACATTCCATCTAAATAAGTAAATCCAGAATATATGCCTGCGTATACTACAGCGTTAAGTATTTAGTGCATCCCTCACCATTGTACTTGCATCATTCAAATTTTCTCGGAAAGTCCGAGCGTGGCTTGTTCCTTGGCTTCTTTCTTAAAAATCACTTGCTCATCCTAAGGCAAATTCACTTCTCTAATGAGTAGTTCACGTATTGCCAGTTTTCAGATTTCCCTGAACACGGACACCTGGTAACAAAGTCGCCGCGATATCATATCGCTTCTGACTTGTTAGCACAATTACTCCCTAGCCGATCGCAATTGATCGCATTAGATTTTGCGATAAATAACACTGCATAAACGTTCCAGTACGTGGCTTCTTAACCGGCGTCGTCGTTCGGGCAATGCTGCGTAGTGGCGTTGTCCACAGCTATGCTGATCAACGAGTGTGCGCCAGTGAATTCTAATGCTTGCGAGATTCCGTGAAACGAGTATGAATGCGTTTTTGCAGCAGTCAGGGAACGTTGAATGAAACGATTTCGTCTAGCTTCGATTCCATTCGCTTACACGTGGTTTGAAATTGCCTACTTTTGCACTCGCAGCGAGTTAACCCAACTTACGTCAACCACAAGTATATGCATTAACGCTTCTGTGCACAGTCCGATCTTTCAACCCAGAGCTATTTTCACGGCAAACTGTCTCAGTGGACCTTCGGTCGTTATGAGCGTTGTAGTACAAAACCTCCTTGTTTATTACTAGTAGTAGGCGTCCACAGGATATTGATTGGTTCAATGGCTGAACCGGCATATCACTTAATCTCTCTTTGACCAATCAGGTGTATTGAATTGAATTGAATTTTATTTCTTTTTTTTTCCCACAAAGTTTACAGACACTGAATGGACCCATTGCCATAGGCTATTGTGGGTCCAACATCATTTTAATTTCAGCCAGGCACTTCTATAGGCAATGATTAAACAGAGTTAACCAAGAAATAGTTCAGGCATTGAATTAGAAAGAAAGACCCCAGAAATTGTGAATACTAAATTATGCAACCACAATCAAAACACAAATTAACACACCATGAAAAGCATCTAAAAAGAGAAGTAAAATAATTTTTATGTACCCTAGGAATATATTAGTACGGTGGTACCAAACAGATTCCATTCAAATGCTAGTTGATTCTTTGAAATAATGTTCCTCTAGTGCGTTACTAAAACGGGGTTACGTATTTATTACAAAAAGAATAGCATTCCATAATTTAGCATCACTGAACTGTAACAGGCGCTCACCACAGACCTCGTGTTAGCGCGCGTTTCAAATCTGGCAGTGGGGTTACCTCGCAGACAATGTCAACGCCTGTGGTTTTCCGCCGAAGAACAAAAGAAGAAAGAATGAACGAATGAATGAACCAGAGAAAGAAAAGAAAAGAAAGAAGGAAGGAAGTAGAGAAAAGCAAAGAAAGAAAGAAAATTTCTCCTTCTTTCTGGACTCCGAACCGGGGTCCCTAAGCCGCGAAGTCAAGTGCACTACTGTGCACTTGGTTTCGCGTGATCACTGTGCACTACGCACGAGCGCTGGCGGCGTGCTGCAGTGGTGATTTTTTTTTCTTGTTTTCGTTTTGAGTATGTTGCTTATGCTAGCTCCACTGTTTCTGTGGTTTCCTTGCCACAGCTATGTTTTCCGAGGGATTTGACTTCGAGGTACTGTGGCTACGTTTTTTTGTTAAAACTTACGAAGTGAACGAAAAGCCAGTAGATACATTGGACGCTCGGTCAAGGCAAGCATGCACCGACTGAATCATAGGAATAACGTCTAGACAACAATAGACTCATTTGCAATCCTTTCTATGCCCTGAGCTATCCAAACATAGTTTCCTTAGCTAGATAAGTTAAGCCACGCAACTTACTCTCGACAAAACTTGAGTTCTTCTCCTAATAACAAGATCAATTTTCATCATGCGTGTTATATAAAGCAATTAGCTAAAACAATTTAGTATAGAAACGCAAGGACCGGACGAATTCACATGCAAGATAACATGAATTATACCACTGACGTCGGCTACACAATACCAAGCTTGTAATGGTCATACAACAGAATGATAAACGAGGTCGCGTTTATTTACTTTAGGTTGGCTAAATGTACGGCCGGTCCTTGCGGCACCACGGAAACGTAACGAAAGCAAGACCTTAATCCCAAAAACCCCCGCTGTCACTGTCCCGCACAGACATTGCCGGAAATGAGAGATAATCTTGTTTAATGTTTCGTCAGTGGCAGGGAACGTTGTAAATGCCGTGAGAATGAGCGCGATACAAAAGGCGTGCATTCTTCCTCTGGTTTTGTTCTCGCAGAGAGAGCGCCTTAGCTGCAAAGCGTGAGATGCGAGTAATATTTTTCTTTTTTATGCTTCTATTGGGCCCCCCACTAATTTGCGATCCTACGTGCTCAAGAAGCAACAGTCACACAATGATACTCGATAACGTTACGTGCACGGGTAGGTGCGTGCCACAGAGACGTGATCCGCAGAAAGCAAAGCGGTCGCAGTGAGATTCGTTCACACGTTGTGAGCCAACACTGCTCGAAGCTTAGATAACAACAGATGTAACCGGTGCATTTGTCGTCAGGCTTTGATAATGTTATCTATATTCAAGAGATATACAGTGCCTCTTTTTTCTTTTGGAAAGTGTGCTTCGTGGAAAAAGAACATAAAATACATTTCGAACGGAAAAAGGAATCACATTTTGGATTCATTAACCTTCTGAAGTTAATGAAAAAGAGAAGCTCAGGGGAAGATGGAGGCCTGAATTGATGAAGAGATCGCTAAAAACGATGGAGAACAGGGAAGGTCGCTGGAGCCAGCCTTTCTACAAATGGACGTGTCGAAACGTTGCCGTCCTGAAGGGGACAATTCCCTGTTCTCCATCGTTTCAGAAGTGAATGCGGTGTTGTGAACAGGAGCGAAAGAATGCTATGTCCATTTAGTATGGGCTGTGCCAGTATGAAGAGCACAGTCAATGCTGTTGGTCGTTTATATTTGTCCAAGCTTAGAAGGAAGCTTGTAGTATGTATGTAACATCTACTAATAAAAATGGTGAATTTTTATGTGTTAAAGGCAGCTGTGGAACGCCCCGTAATAAAGGAATTTTGACCCGCTGTAGTTTTTTACTGTGCACCTAAACTTAAGTACGCGGGTGTCTTTTCTTGCAGGGAAGCTGGTGAAGCTAACCGTGATAACTCTGTCGTGCCACTTTTAACAGCGAATCTGTTTAAGCTACTAGTAATTTGTCAGGCATCGCGTAATACCACGTAACATTGCGTTACGTGTTTAGGCGGAAACCTGTCACGTGACATTGCGTTACGTGATGTCCGCGGGAATATATAACGTGATGTTACGCTGCGTGGTTTTGGCGGAAACATGTCACGCGACATTGCGTGCGCAGCGTCATTGTGGCGGAAACATGTAAGTGACAATGCGTTACGTGATTTGCGCAAGAACGTGTCACGTGAGTTTGCGCTGCGTAAGTTTGACAGGAAACTGTCACGTGACATTCTGCTACCTGACATTATGTTAGCAATTGCTTTTTCGGTGATCACGTGACGTGTTCCCACTAAAAAAAAACGCAACGAAATGTCAAGTGACGTGTTACCGGCAACATCACTTAACACAATACCACGTGACTTGTTTACCGCCAAAATTTCACATCGCTATCAAGTGCCGCGTTTCAGTAAACCATGCACCAGCTTCGCAGTAATGTGGACTTGCGCGACCCCCATCTAAATGCAGCCGTCGCGGCCGAGATTTGAACCCGCAACCCTAGGATCTACAGATTAGTGCCATAGCCACTAGACCACCGTGACGGGACAGAGACAGAGAGAGTTAGCGAACGGGTGCTTTAAAGGGCAACTCCGGCGATTTTTCAATGTTCACTGATCTCAATAAAATTTTCAATATATATTCTCCTCGGTACCGTAATAATATAAGCCAAGTCAGGCGGATGTAGCTCATTCAGTTTTCCTGTAAATGAATTTTAAAAATTTTTAGCGGATTTTGACGCGGGCCACTTTGTGTTTTTGACGTCATCACCTCCGCGCTGCCTACCCGAGCCATCGGGCCTTCAAAAGCAAAACGGCGGTACTTCAGCGCTCAAACCGTCGCTGTCATGATCATAAAAGCTGGCATAACTCCATATATCGTCGGATGACCTCGCCACTACCATTTCTTTGGCGCCAGTTCCATATTTCTGGTGACGAGAAGGTTGTGACGTCACCGCACACGCTCCACGAAGCACCTACCCATTTCGGTTTCGGTTTGAAGACGACTTTCAGTTGCTTATTTAAAATTATTGGCGCGTTTCTGAGCAAACTGAACCACCCTGGCGGTTACTGGATTATCAGTGCCATTGGAAAACATTGATATCAGAACATGGTGAAAAACCGCCGGAGTTGCCCTTTAAGCAGAACAATGCCGTCGATGTGGGCACTGCTAACGCCGTGAGAAGAGCGTTGTGCTCAACTTGAAGAGAATGTCACCTGCGACACCACGCAACCACTGGAGGTGGCACGGGCGTACCTGCGCTAAGGATATTTAAATTATTGGAACAATGAGCCACGTAGTTATGGTTGCTCATTAACTGCGTTTCTCGGCAGGATGTCGAGCACAGAGGCGTACTACTCTGCCCACACTGCCTAGCGATGAATTTCTGCACGCGCCAAGTGTTTATGTGCCTTGCATTTGCTGGTAGAGCATGTCCTGTGTGTGAATGTTTCGTTGAGCTGTCACTGTAGCTACGCGAAGGAAAAAAAGGAAGAAAAAAAGAAAAATAAAAGAAAATCTGAACAGGCAATTACTCCAGGGATACTAGGGATGGTAATATTTTCGGGGATAAAAGATGCTGGAATCACACATAACTGCGTTTGATCGTGCCCCTGCCCTGCGAAGCCCGTTCATTGGTGATGAGTGTTTCTTGTTGTTGTTGTTGTTGTTGTTGTGGCCTCTATAATTGGCACATACCCACGAGGGGGATTGGCCACACTACAAGTAGTGATGTAAAGAGCCGGAAAATTAAAAGTCTAAGGCCGAAATCTTAGAAAAAATAAAAAGAAAGGAAGAACTTCTAATTAAAATAATAATTAGAATTTACTAAATGAAACATGGGGATCGAAACCCTGTGGTCGACAGCACTAGCAGCGTAATCTTCCGGAGGCTTCGATAAATTTATGTAATGCTGACAAAACAGCGTGACGGCTTGTACCATCCTGAGAGGCACCAAAAGATAAAAGATTTGGTGTTGTTAAAGGTAAACGCAGTTTATGGAATAATGAATTTAGATACATTCGGCGGAGTGAAGAAAATTGCCGGCAATACAGAAGGAAGTGATCAATCGTTTCTGGCTCAGTGCACAGCAAACAGAGGTTCGTTAAGGAGAAACCAGATTTACTAAGATAGAAATTTAGACTGCGAACTCTACATCTGAGACTCGCCATAGTCACTTCGCACTGACGTGAATGGCATTTGTCCGTATTCCATGCAAACTGAAGGTGGCGATAGTCGTCCAAATCTAGCAGAGATGTCTTAGTACATGTCAGTAGAAGAAAGCGTTTAAACCTCTCGGCTGTAATAAACGAAAAATTCGGCAGAACATTTAACACTGGGCCGTCTAAAGATGACGTTGCCAGAGAGTCAGCTGATTCATTTAGGAAAATGCCAGTGTGGCCAGGGACCCAGACCAAGCGGACCTCTGATATGTAAGACGGTACAAGTGTCGAGAAAATATTCAGTAAGGGTGACTGCTTTGGAGATGTTACATGCGAACAGACAGACAAAGCATCTGTAATAATGATTACTTTAGTCTGGCTCGGGCTCAATTTCCTAATCGCCAATGCAATAGCCAGAAATTCTGCTAGGAATATAGGGGTAAAATCGGGCAGCCGGAGTGCAAACGACCAATTCAACTGGGAGGAAAATATACCAACTCCAGCCTTCTCCACTCTTTGAGTCGCATCCGTAGCAATTACAAGATGCTCAGGAAACTGGGCGAGATGATCCTGAAGGCATCCTTCAAGAATACGTAAGGGAAGGAGCTTAGCATCTTTAGGGAAAATGTGGTCGAAATATAGATTATCCCTCAAGGACGATTGTGGCCTTAGGGGAGTAAGGTTCTGCATAGAAACTTGTATGTCAGATATCATATATTGGACGAAAACGACCTGAGGCCATTGATAACGTCGCCATCGGTTTCTAAAAAAGGAATCACTAGAAGTAATGAAGATTGACTGCGAACGGGAGAGTGGCGTGTCGTAGAGCTTTAGAAATGTTTGCACAGTCAATTGTTTAAACCTTGATTCCAGGGGTATCACCCGAGCTTCTAAATATAGCACGTTATTGGCCGCACATTTTGGTAGACCGAGACAAAGACGTAGGGCTTGCCTTTCTAACAAAAGTAGAGGTCGTAGCTTATAGGCCGCACTGCCGGAAAAGAGGACGCAACCGAATTCCAAATGGGGCGTACGTACAGTTTGTATATGATCAGCAATGTTGACCTTCGCATCCCGGTGCTTTTGCTACAGAAACGTCGCAACAGGCCCATGGCCCGCTCTCCTTTGCATTTGTTTGCTTCTATTTGCTGTTGCCAGCTTAGATTCTCTTCATATATGATACCTAGGTATCTCAATGTCGAGACTTGTGGAGTCTGTTCATTGCCATAGTGAAGAGAAATTAATACATTATCTGTTTGTGGGAACACCAGTAAAGCACGCTTACCAACGTTAAGCGTGAGAGAGAGACCATTAAGCCACGCTTCAAGCTCAGACAAATCAGACTGCAAAATTTTGTATAATTCGTGAACATCATGGGACGATGAGAAAAATGCAATATCATCGGCGTACACAATAGTTGAACATTCTGATGAAGCGGCACAGAAGATAATAAAATATTAAATAACAGAGGGGACAAAACTGATCCCTGCGGCACACCCCTTGTTTGTTTAAATAAAGAAGATGTAGCTCCTTCCTGGAAACAAAAAAACTGCCTTTCAGAAAGAAATTCCTGAACCCAAGATACAATATAGTTTGGAACATTGCATTCGACTAATCTAGAAATTAAAAGTCCATGTTCGACAGAGTCATAGGCTTTTGCTATATCCAATGTGACTAATGCTGAAATCTCTCCCGATAGCCTTGCAAGCCGTATTCGGCTTTCAAGGTCCACATGAGCCGACCATATAGAGCAACCTTGCCTAAATCCTATTTGTCTCGAAGAAAGGATGTTCTCACGAGAAATAAACTCATTGAGTCGAGCGTAAACAATTTTTTCGATGTTTCTTCTTGTGTGTGCTTTTCTTTTCCTTTTCGTTTCTTCTTTTTCTTTATGTTATGCAAAGTTGCCTCGTGAGTTCTTTTCTTTTATTTTTGATTAGCCTTACTCCTGCTATATTTACTTCAGCAAATATATGCGTAGCACGCCTGCTCTACATAGCAATACATTGTATTATAGTAGGCCTGCTATCCTAACTACAGCAGGCCAGCTATGCTATATCATATATTATACACTATCACGTTTCTTATACTTACTGTAGTAGGCTTATACTTTCGCGATATATTATGCTGTAGCAGGCATGCTATATTCATCATACCAGATTAATGTTTTAGCAAGATATTATAGTCTAGGAGGCCTGCTATATTTATTATAGAAAGCTTATAGTTTACCACATTACTATAGTATAACATGTCCAGCTACTACACCTAGCACCATATTATACGATATTTGGCTTAGTATAGCAGGCTTATAGTTAATTTCTTTTAGATTAACCCCCGCTATGCTGCCTGCCTATGATAACGTGAGCGAAAAGCAAGCGCTTGCGATAGGGGGGTTTGGTATCGAAAGTTCTTTCGGCGAACACGCGCCGTGATTTTTGTTTCGTTAGTCTGTCGTTCAATCCCCGGGACCTGTGTTCCTTCAGTGTCAACCAGCCCATATAGCCAGTTTATTGTCCAATCTGTGACACCGCTTGTCCCTTAAGCGTCACACCAGCCCGCGCAGCATACAATTTGCTGCTTCTCTAAGGCTGGCTGCACAAATTCCTGAGAATTAACATTCTCGACGTATAGACGGATTTGCGAGAAAAATTCCGAGGGCGAAATGCTTTTTTTTTTCTTTTTGCACCGTTATTCTGCCCCACAAAAAAACATCATAGTAGAACGCCAGCACATACGATGTGCATGTGGTGGGCTTCTGATGTTATCAAAGCAAAAAACACGCCTCTTTTCCTACGGCCAAACATCAAGAAGGATTTTCATGGTGCGTTTGTGCTGATTGTTGTAATTACCCAAGTCCATGTGCTGTGTGCATCGGAACACCTTAAAGAACCCCAGGACGTCAGAATTTCCGTAGCCCCCCCACTACCAAGTGCCCTGAAATCGCAGCGTGGTTCTGGTACGCAAGACCAGAGCAGAATCAACCTAGAGTATTTTTGCTTTTATTTTTTCCTTTGTCCACCCTTGCGGTGTGAGTAGGCATGCGAAACTCTAACAGACGAGCTTTGTAGTTGTGGTAACTAGTTCCTTCGCAGATTTTAAGCTTTCACTTCTTTTTCCCAAGCGGAGACAATTTTAAGGAGATTTCCTTCACAACGGATAAACATCACTTCGCCACTCCCTGTGTAGCAGCTGCTGAAATATCGAGCTCTGCTGGAGGCTTCCCAGCGCCTTGCGTGTGGCGCCACGAGAGGGCATCGCCGTGGGTCATCGGCGCATATTCAGGTTTCGAGCGCATGCCGCCTCTGCTCAAGTCGGAGTGGCGGCTACGCCGTACCTTGAAGGCCACGAGAGAACCACGCGAAGCAGAGAGATATATACACAGAGAAAGGGAAAGCCGGGTGCAGCGCCGCCCGATCACTCATAGCAGCTCGCCGGCCGCAGATCACGATAACCAACGGACCGACTGTGCACTTATTATGCAACATCAACGGGCACTCAGCAAAATAGAAGACATATATATATATATATATATATATATATATATATATATATATATATATATATATATATATATATATATATATATATGTGCATACAAGTAAGGACTGTATATGCAAAAATAGCTTGGGTTGCCGCAGTTTATAACAGAATTGTCCTTGCGCCTCTTAGAGAACGACAGTTTATACATCAACGTTTCGGGAGGAGCCCGACATTTTTCAAGTTAACATGTCTTGAAAAAGGTCGGGCTCCCGGCGAAACGGTGATGTAATAAACCGTCGTTCTCTAAGAGGCGCATGATCAATACAGATATATATATATATATATATATATATATATATATATATATATATATATATATATATATACGCCGACGAATAGACTAAACATCGGTAAGTGCGATAGCCCGGACCAGGGCGAGTTTTTTGTCAAATGGGAAGCTCTCATTTCTGAGCAATCCGTTTGTATTTCCTTGCAAGTTTGTGCTACGGAATGCATCACACTGTGATTACTATGCGGTGCATTCCCGCTAGCTCTGATAATTTAAATGCGAAGAATTTATTGAACCTTCACGACTATGACACCTATCTATCTATCTATCTATCTATCTATCTATCTATCTATCTATCTATCTATCTATCTATCTATCTATCTATCTATCTATCTATCTACCTGTCGCACTCTCATTCACCTGATATTCGGCAAAGGTGCTGTAAAGTAATATATGAATGTATGGCGAACACCAGCCCTCCGTGTTGATATCACTGACATAATGTACATGTCACGCACGTCACAAACGATCACATGTGGTTCCTGCCCACAATGATGGAACTTGGGTATGAGGGTATGCCCCACAGGTAATTGAGTGTCAACATTACTTCTTGTATCAATCCGGAGCAAACCCAACCATGGGCAAACAGGAATGCAAGCAATGGAGATGTGCATTGTGTGTTGCAGCTTTAGTTTGAAGTGTAGAAATGGCAAGAATACAGTAGCTACAGAGAGGCGCTCTGAAATCACCTAAGTCAAACTACTACGGGGTATGGGGTTAAGAATCGAACCCAAGCTCCTGAAGTTCCAAGTAAGTATGCAACAACTAATCCGCAGATGCTCTTCTTAGGCGGTATACATTGTAAATATACGTTTTGCTTCCGCACTTGTTGTAATGGTGCTTGTTTACCGTCAACGGTGGTCGCAGTCCGCTTGTTAAACGCCCTCGTAGCAGCGTAAGAAACAACACGTGTGTCTTCCTCTCACTCAGCGTGCTTTTGTCCAGCTCTCCTAGAAGCTGTAAGGATACTCCAACAAAGGACGCTCATTAACTGTAGCATTGATTTCCCTTCCAGAAAAGAGACGTCTGTGTGCTAACGTCAGTGCCGGCGTTACGGCATACCTACCCTTTCACGGCCACTATGTCTTCGCCATGCCTGGCTTGTACATATTACAGACACAACTGCTCAATTCGCACAAGAGATGTTGATCCTACTCGTAACACTTGGGTCATAGCCATGCGATTCTCCAGAGGGCTACACCTCAGTTTCTGCTACCTACGACATCGACTGCCACAATGAGTGGGACCTTTCGGATTCTTTCTACCGCCCATCTCCTCTTGCTCTATGTGCACCGCCGCCGCGGCCAAGTCGCTATGGTACTCGGCTGCTGATCCGAGAATCGCGGGATCGAATCACGGCCGCGGCGGCTGCATTTCGATGGAGGCGAAATGTTGAAGCCCGTGTGCTGTGCGATGTCATTGTACGTTAAATAACCCAAGGTGGTCGAAATTTCTGGAGTCTTCCAATTCGGCGTCTCCAGTAATCACAGTGTGGTTTTGGAATACTAAACCGCAGAAATCCATCGTCAATCTTGCTCTTGCTACGTTGCGATTAAAAAGCACTGCGAGCCAAGGACAGTCAAAGGCTCTAAGAGCTTTAAATCGACTCATGGCCATAATAGTTCCGACCGTGCATCCCATAAAATTTAGGTCAGTTACGACGACTGGCTTATTACTCAAACGCAGATTGCGCTTCCCCGCTAATCGGCAAAATCAGTGCTCAAACCACGCCGCTCCGTCTCGTTCAGCGCGTCCGACTTGTTCCGGTATGCGGTCACGTGCGGATTAGAGATCGCCCAGTGCATAATACCGGCAGCGCGGGTAACATTTCGTATACGCGGGTCCGAAGGCGAGAGCGTTTTGGCGCTCTGCAATTAAGCGCGCTCGTTCCTTTACCGCGTGTGATAACGGTGGCACGCGGCGGCAGGCGTCCATCGGTCCCCCCCCCCTCCAGTAATCATGTGACCTTGCGCCGCTTTTCCTATACCGCATAGGCAAACACTCCAGCCCGACGGCGTAACCGATGTAGTACATGGCTAAGTACAACGAGGCCACGACGGGCGCTACTAGAGAGCCGTATACCTTTACTACACGTTGTCCTGCATAGTTGTGTGCAACGCCGCAGGAGCGCCGAATGTAGGCCTGCGTTATGATAGCGTAGAAGAACAACTCGATGGAAGAAGTCGATAGTGTAGGAATCCTTAGCTATTGCTCATGTTCAGTAAAGGCGCAAGCCACCGCAGCCTTGGTAGTCTAACCCGGGGAATCTAAACTGGAATCCGGAAGCGCTGCCAGTCCAACATCAATAGAATGTAATTTACCGCAGAGAGCTGTAGAGCTGAGTTTAATATCACGTAAGCATCACATCCGCATATCCAATACAAACGTGCGACAGCCACTTATACACTGAAGTAAATGATTAGGGTAACCAACGAGCTTATATTAGCGTTAACCATTACCTAACTGAAAAGCATGTCAAGCTATTCATATCATGAAATATCAGTCATGTCCTTCACGCGTTCGTATTCTTTCAGTGGCAATTTGGTTATGTACCAAAGGAACGAGGTGTGTGCACACCATTTTTTTCAATGTCACAGTGACCTTCGAATGAGACATCAAGCTGTGCCTTTAAAGCCCCATAGAGAGGTGACTGCGGCTGTTCTATACATAAATGCGAGAGTATCATGGGATTCTGGTAGAATTAACGCTATGTTGCCTTTCACATTGGGCGCCTTGATTAAGCCATTGTGAGCGACCGACACAGCGTCCGACCATAGCCGTGGTTTAGGCACAATAGGGCAAGATAGCGGCCGACATTTTCTAGTGCTAAGCTCACACCAATCATCATTATACAAGAAAAGTACCTAATTTAGAGAACATTCACAAGCGCTAGCCACAGTTGTCCGTCAGCGAACAAACACTAGCCATCAGTAGACGGTACCTACTCAAATTGTATAAAGCGTTTAATCCTAAACGTTCCGAAAATTCAGAGTATTTTCTAACTACCACGTTAATCTGCAAAAAAAAGAGAACCTGCAGAGCCATTTTTCTCTGTAAAGGTAGGTGACAAGCGGAGCTCATGAAACCTTCTGCAATTGTCAGGGTTCGTACAGCCTCTGGGATCGGGCGATACCACTAGGGAAAGTGCGATGGGCACACACACACACGTACGCACACACACACACACGTAAGCACACACACACACACACACACACACACACACACACACACACACACACACACACACGTACGCATGTACGCTCGATCCTTCCTACACCACACAGTGTTTTGCACTGCTTCTGGTATTGACTCGAATTTGGCATCCATACGTTATCTGTCCACGCAAGCAACGACCTGCTGGTAACAAGATTTTAAAAAAGCAGGTACGGTGTAAAAAAAAAAAAAGAACATTACTACGAGGACATATGTGTTTGATTTCTTGGGTTTTGCGACTCAAAACCACCATGGATTATGAGACACCGTAGTGGAGGGCTTCGGAAAATTCAACCTCCTGGGGTTCTTTAACGTTCACTGATATCTCACAGCACATGGACCTCAACATTTCGTCTCCATCGAAGTGCAAACGCCATGACCTTTGAATCTGCACTTGAGTGCGATAGCCGCTAGACCACCTCGGCAAGGCTACGAGGAGAGGTAAAAGCTGAGAGAATACTCAGAGGAGCACTGACCCGGCGGGGCAAAATAACAACATTGTTTCAAGGGCGTTACGCTAGCTGTAATGAAAGAGTCACTACAGCAATCGTCGCTCGCCTGTCGCCGCCAGTTCTCTCGTCTACGTCTATTCCACAAGATATACTTTAGTCCCGCCTTGCACAATGACCTTGTTAATCCTCCAGCATACATTTCCCCTCGTTTAGATCATGCACTAAAGGTGGGAATAATGTCGTGCTTAACACAAGCATGTTATCCATCCTTTGTACGCTGCACCTCACAGCACTGTAACCACTTTCCGTGATCAGACACGTCCACTGTCCACTATTCCCAGTTTCACAATGTTTTAAACACAAGTGTGTTGCAATGTAACTAACCAAGTACCCAATTATGTTTCGTTCTCAGTCAATTGATTGAATTTTTTTGTTACTCGCCTTTATCTCATCTTTTTTCAGCCAATATTGTATTAACAGAACAAAGCCTGTATCGTGTGTGTACTTCTTCGTATGTTCCACTCCCCTCTGTAATGCCTCCGGCCCTGAGGGTAAAATAATAAATAAATAAATAAATAAATAAATAAATAAATAAATAAACCCTAAGCAAGCTTTCATTCGGCCTACAATGGGGCAAGATTGTGCTTCTTTTTGTCACGCCTGATGTTGCCTGACATTCAAGGTGTGACTAAAGCAACAATGGGTATGCACAATTATGCAATTACGTGTCCCTAAAAGATTCAATCAGCGACCCGCATTCAGTATACTGGAGCAAACAGTGAGCAAGCGGCGCTTGGTGTTGCGTGCTCGGGCGATCTTGCATGCAACAAGTAGGCCAAGTACGACAATTATAGTCGCTTTATCTAAGAGGCGCGTGCCGTCGCAGACGCTGTCGCAGATCGAGGGCGCGTGCACAAAATCCATTGACCACGCTCGTAACCGTTCACGTGTTTTACTTGCACTCGGTAATCGGCTCTCGGGCGTGCACAAGCGACGACGGTAAGAATAACGTAACTGTAACTAGTATTATGTAACGGGTTGACGGCGGCACTGGCTAAGGAGGCAATGAACACTACGACCCAGCACTCAACATTGACGTGTACGATGAACACATAGAAGAAAAGATAGGCAACACGACTAACCAAGGCCGCTTAAGGAAAGTGCTAAATTGCTAAGCTTGGGAAAAATAAATAAATAAATAAATAAATAAATAAATAAATAAATAAATATAATTATTCAATACTTATTCACACTGAATGAGAGTGAAAACCGTGGGCGGCGCATAAGGTTCGCCTTTGAGAGTGAGGGCTAATGTGTTATTTGGGCTCGATCGCGTCGCCTCCTCTCACCCAGGATTATGCTTTCGCGCACATTCAAACTACTGTGCCATCTGCCTCGTTTGCAAGTGTTAAGTCGCAGTTTACAATTTTTCTGACAGATATTTCTTTGGAAAATTTTATCTATTTCACCAACCCATCCGTGCCAGTACGCAGGTGCGTTGGTGCAACGACTGTGCGAAATTGGAACGGCGCACCTGCGTCAGTGCAACAAACCTGCGCCAGGGCTTGCGTGGTGGGGTGCCTCGCGAAACACGGCTCCGCCGTGGACGCCAGCGCCAGCGTAGACAGCGGATTTTCTGCCCCACTATAGTCTGTTTCAGGAGTTCCGCGCAGCACAGCCAAGGCTAGGAGGCCATCGAGCGCAGAATTCTTCCGAAGCGAGACGAAATGTCGTTGTTCGGACACGCACACCCCGCTTGGTCTTCCTCCTGCCAGGACTGCAGCTGCCGCTGCTGCGCCCGCCGTTGGCAGATGAGAAGCCGCGGAAGGACACGCTTAACAGGTGTTCGCCCTCCGGATTGGCCGAAGAGGCCTGTAGCTTCCACAGTGCTGCACCGAACTCCTGAGACAGACTATAGCTCCTTTACTCTACCACGTTAAAAGATATTAAGCAGGATTCACAAGGTCTGAACCAGCGTGCTTAGGCAAAGAGGGCATTTGATCACACAATAAAAACGCGCTAACTAACCAAATTGGGCAGTACATAGTACCTATATGCAGTGGCTACCGATGACGGTTTTGTTAGCCGCTATCGGTGGCCGACATAATTATAGAGGCTAAATGAATAAAATAAGGCAAAAGAACCATGTAAGAAGAAGACTAGATGAACAGAATTAATTCTATGTCCTTTCTCATGCAGCGTGCCTCGTACTCATCCCCCTATTCTGACAAGAAACACCGAGTCATTAAATTATTCCGAATTAATCCTCAACGCGTACTCTCCTGCACTTTCTGTTTGCACGCTTTCGCATTTGTCAGAGCTGCCTGATCAGAAATGTGCGAACACTTCAATGTGCAAAGAGAAAGACAGCACACGAAAAGTATTAGGGCATTAGTCGACCATTCCCTTTCCTTGTAGGCCGTTATGCTGCTGAGAATTATACCACTTCTACTTCGTCTAGACACATTCCAAAATTGATGCAGCAACGTTGCAAAATTTGTCCTCTAGCGATGTGTTTTAGTTCATGAGTACTGCTGCGAGATCTACCATCTGAGAGTTCGCAGCTTTACAGCGATTTGCTTCATATATTGTGCAAAATTAAGGAGACTGGCCCATATTCACAAAGCTGAGCGAAGGTGGGGGCTAGCGCAGCTTAGGCATGTCTGTACCATTCATTCATTCATTCATTCATTCATTCATTCATTCATTCATTCATTCACTTTTTTCTTTCCTTCTTTCTTTCTTTTGTTGCTTTATTTCCGTATATCGTTCGCTGATTCTTTGTTTCCCACATGGATGTTCCCTTTCTTTCTCACATCCTTTTTGCTTTCCTTCTTTAGAAGAAAACGTAGGGAATCCATATGGCTCATCTATTTTCACATCTCCTTCCTATTCCGGGCGTGCACTGAAGAGCGTGGACATGTTACAGGCCCGCGCCATGCACCGCCGTCCACTTCTTTATGCGCAAGAAATCCCGCTTTAAAGCGTGCGGATCGATAACCGATAGTCGCTCAGTCGATTGTGGTTAATTTGGCTCGGCGGTCTGAATCCATATTCCAATCGACCAAATTACTTTAGGGCGGGCTCGGTTATGGCGTTTCGACCACGGCGACGCGCACGTCACAGCATCCCTTCAAATAAATGACCCGCGGTTGAAATATTCGCGGCAGAATATTAATTTGTGCTAATCCTGATAGTGGCAATATCAGTGGCGAAGGCGGCCAATTGATGACGAGAAACACTCGCGATAAAGAAGTATGTGTGATCTTGGCCACCTTTTTAAAACAAGGCTTGGTGTACTCGCTGCAACAGCAAATGTACCATTATAAACCATGTACAGAAAAAGTCAACTTTAAGCTTGCCAGTGTCTTGCGAATACTTCTCACAATTCATTGTCTCAACGTGTGTTGTCGTGAAGGGGTATCCTGTTTCCAGCTTCAGGGATCGATAAAATTTTGCTTAACCTTTACTGCAAGCGTGAGATAAAAGCGTCCAATGGCCGTTTGTAGCTGGACCCAGCTAGTTAAGGAAAATACACAGCTTAACATCCGCGCGAAATGCCAAAACAAGATAGAAATAATCAGCGAAGCACTTTGTTGTTAAGGGCCTTCTTCATTGGTCAGCCGGCTTCGACAAGGTCGTTCGTATTGTGGAAATAAGTAGACGCATTTTTTATTTCTTAGAGCACCTCTTGCTTCATGCCCTTTTACCCATACATGTGCAGCTATCCTGCATAGCAGTGTGTGATTCATTTTAACCCGGTGTTTGCAAGCAAGCCGCTTCTTTGCCGTTAAGAAAACATTACGAGGCACCTGAAATATTCAAATGACGGCAGCCTTCACTGTAGGCACATCATCATGTTTGCACACAACGTGAAATTTACTTCGTCAAGAGAGAGCTAGGACTACACTGAAAGACCCTATTCCTTGAAATAATCGTGAAGTAATTATCTGCTTTTGCGGCTTGAGGCCCCCACTGACATTTGCCACGGGGAATCAAGCAGCATATTGAAGCAGCGTTGTGATAGAACATTGTGCAAACTTGCACATTTTCATTTCTAATATACATCGCCTAGCTGTTTAGCCTCTCCTGACAAAATGATCTCCGAAGTCAGCGTCGGCTAAATGAACAATGGTTGAGTGATCCGCTCGCCTTTCCCAACAACAAGAATGGGAAGAGAAAAAAACAATAATACGACATCGCAATTCAACGTTGCGAAACAACGGCGAGAGACTGAAATGAATTCATCGAGCGGGTGTGCAGATGCACACAGAGCGAGCGGAATTAAATGAGGTGCTCAAACACACGCGCGTGCAAGTCGAAAGGTGCAAGTCGACCTGGATGACGCGGGAATGAGAATTAACGAGGACCAGGCTCGGTGCCGTCGCGTGACTAATATATAAAGCGAAAGTGGAACGGCGTGAGTCGGAGCCGAGCGCCTCCGCATGAGCAAATGAGTCGAAGTCATTGAGACACGAACAGCTGGAAGCGACAGCTGCACTGAAAAGAGAAAAGTATTGCGACGCTTCGGCGATGCGCCGGAGAGATTACATGCAAGGAATTCCCGCGGAGTAGATACTAGGTTAACGACTCGACCTTGTGGTTAGGGGGAAGCGGTAGTTAAGTGAGGATCCGCGTACAATAAAGGGCGTTCCAGAAAGTTCGGGAATTGTTCCGTGGTATACAGAACTTGAAGGACGTGCCTTCTCCTATGAGCCAAGCAAAACGCCGCTGTTATCTGGGCCTTGCTACTCCTGCTTCAGTATAGATGTAAAAAAGAAAGGGAAAAAATAGGAAGGAGAATCCTGGATACGGCAGGATACCAAGCGCCATAAGGCGACAAGACTCAGCACTGCACGTGATAATGGAAGTGGAATTAAGCAGCAGTAGTTAAGGTTTCCGAAACATGCGTTCCTTCAGGCATGTCTCGACGGACAGTGTTATCGTACATGCGAATGTAATAAGGCAGCATTCCGCACTAAAATGCACAGCCATTGTGAGGCATAACGCTTTTGACTCTCGCGCACCTCCCCCCTCCACCCCCCCCCCCCCAAAAAAAAAAAGCCAATGAGAGATAACGCACAGAGGATGGATTTCTAAAAGACAAATCCTAAAGCATATCTTACAAAGTGCAAGAGCTAGAACAACAGCGCTGGCTGGACATCAATCCCAGTCCAACACGCGTCGTCCAAGCGACAGCTTTTCGATTGGCTCCTCCACAGACGCCAAACACAAAGCCTGTCACATCTAAGAGAAACTACCCTGCGAAATACAGTACTCGCATAAAAGCCGCCTTGCAAGACGAACAGAAGCAAAGGAAGGCGGCGAGGGAGCTCTCTTAAATGTCTGCAGGAGCAATGAGGCCGCCAGTTGCAGACAACAATAAGAGACAGATCGTCTGCGCATTCGCTGTTCTCGCGATTCGACCGCGTGCGTTGTCTTCCGCCTAGGTTTATCGAACTCTGGCGGAATGCTCGCACCCGGCTTGCGTCACTTCCTCGACTCTTTGGTTTGCTCACCTACATAGGGGCCACTAAATCCTCCTCAAGGATAGCGTGCCTACTAGTTATCGATTCCGATCAAGGCTGTTTACGCATGCTGTTACGTCGCGTCACGAGCTGGCCGTGTCAAGGTATACGTACTCGAGGCCTGCCTGGAGCCACCGGGAGTTGGCTCATTAATCAGAACGCGAAACCTTGAAAGCGTCGTTACCTGGAAGCCGTGCCAGCCTGCTCGGGCGGCCGCGCCCGTCTATCCTACAAGACGCCGCTGGACACGGGGAGTTTGCAGTTCGCGCCAGTAACCCTATCCGTTATCGATGAGTGAGCGCATAAGTGAAACGTATCTTTGTGCTTTCTTTCACATACGAGCTTCGGCTACACGTCGTCTTAATACGCTCGTATTGTGGATATGCCACTCGATACTCGGTGATGGAAAGTGCAACCTCAAGAAGATCTTGTACAAGATTCTATTAGATGTGTGAATACGGGGCAACAACCTTCCCTTGAACAATGTCATCAAATAAACGAGAATCACAATAATGTATTTGTTGAAATTACGTGGTAACGTTATTTTAAGCGCAGTGTCAAAGCTCTAGTTGGTCTTGAAATGTTCTCGAGGGTTTCTCTTACAATGTTTCTTCGTATACTTCCAGTTACCTCCCTTCCATGCCAGTTGTCTTGTTCCGTGGCTAATGAATTACGCGCCACTTAGGCGGCGATCTACAGTTGCCTGCACAAAATATGTGCATCCAGTGTTGTTCGTATCTTCAATATTGATAACGTAGTTCAAGCAACATTCTACAAGCAAGGCTGTTAGCCTTTAATTGGCGGGAACTTCTTGTCCCATTGGCGAACGAAAAACAACATGGTGTTGTGCCTGGCCGCAGTAGTGGGATATCGGGACAGATGAAGCAATGTTAGAGTACTCCAGCTAATAATAATAATAATAATAATAATAATAATTCCCCCTTCCGTCAGCCCGGGTTGGCTTACATCTGAAGCAGTGAATGCACATAAAATTACCTCAGTCCGGTATCTGCTGTTTCACGAAAATCGAATAGGGCTTCAAAGCCACCATTGTACCTGGAATTAATAAGTGATGTACTTTCACCGGCCAAAACCCCATCATCATTATAAGGCACGTTCCTAGATGAGTGCTCGGGAGTAATTTTGAACACTTGTTGTTCTCTAACGCGCTCTCAAATCAAAGTATACCTTCTTTCTTTTGCATTTTGCCCCTACCAAAAAGCAGCCACTGTGGTCGCGACTCCATGCTACAACATCGAGCTTGCCTATCCATCACCGTGGCCGTTGAGCTGTGACGACGCCTATAACATGAAATTGCCAGAGACAGCATACTAATGCCATGTCAGCTGACTGTAAGCACAATAAGGCAGGTGGTGCCTCTTGACAATGGCGTAGTGGCGTTGAATGCTCTTTTCCAGTCACGACTCGTTTCAACATCTGTCTAGCTGTGAGTAGCGACAACAGCCAAAGGTCACCGCACATGTCTTTCAAATAGCTGCTTGGAATGGTTATGTGCATTACCACCTTCGTGGTACATCCGCTTTCAGATGGTGGAATAAAGGCGGAACAGAGTTTGTGTTACAAGTACACACTGCTTTAAAGTAAATTTAATAAAATGCAATCATTGGTCAACAGATGGCAAAATTCAAAAAAAATATGTTTGTCGTAGACTATATATAGACTTGAATACAAATTATTTTCCCTGACGTATTTCATACTGTCTCTAAGTTTCATCCATGCACGCCAAAGGCATAGTCATACCCCCTGCAAGTTCAAGATATTAAGACGTTCAACGATCACATAGATATTACGTCGACGCGAACAACGCTCGCAGTCACAAGTTACAGATTCATATCTAAATGGAAGGAAACATAGACCTCTGAGTAGATAAAGGCTCACGGCCGCGGCGTACCGCTCAAGTTACGCGATATCCATCTCTACTAGGCGTCGACGTATTTGTGAGGAGCGTAAGAATGAGATCAGAGACATCGACAAGTAAAGCTCGCAGGCACCATCACTTGTCCCACAAATAGAGCTCCGTTGAAGTAGATACCAGGCTGCTGTGATAGCAAATAACGGGACGTGGATTATAGGTCTGTCGTCGTCTTGCCTGTTTCTTTGGTTTTTTAGCAAGAACCATACTAAAGCCCCGAGAGATCTTTTGAGAACCAAGAACGAGGCCAGAAAAGCTTGGAGGATGTTTAAGCTTCTCGTTTTAGCGTCATCGGGGCCGGTTCGCATGGTCTCCTCGTAACAGAATTATATTTACTCGTACATTCAAGTTGCACTCCGTGCTATCGTGTGTGCAGCTGTAGTTCAGTTGTGGTTTACGATATCTCTGACGGATTTAACTTTGAGGAACGATTTTTTAACTCACACGCCTCTAACCTGGCGATTTCTTTTCCTGGTCAAGTGCTTCGGCAAATGGCGGCATAGCACGAGATGACTATTTTCGCCATGGACGCCTACTCCGACGTCCGACACCGGTTTTTCTGCGACACGGACTACTAGTACTATCACGTTAAAAGACTTGGATATGACTGCCATCATCTTGCTCACCTTCAGTTTAAGCAAGGACGACACTGAAACATCCGCACAGAACTCGAGAACGCAGAAAAGAGGCCACAGAAAAAGACAATGGCTAGACGGATGGATGTTTCAGAAAAACCTCAAGTCGGCCTAGTTCGTTTTTTTTCCTAGTTACCATTGGCGTTATTGTGTGTTTTGTTTCTGCGTCACTGTTTATTTTTGTTTTAGCGGCAAAGACGTCTATATGTATGGATGTATTCTGAGCCACCACGTGGCGACTCCAAAATAATGCAACCGGTAGAGAAATGCGCGGCTCGCAGAATAATGCAACTTCCTGTTCCCCATTCCTGGTTTTTTGATCCGCTTGTCCTAAAGCTTCGCCGACATCACTTTCTCGCTGAACAGTCGCTGTGGGCCGCTTCACGTATCCATTAAACAATCTCCAGTTTTCGAGTCTAAGGTGACCCACATACCATTCGGAAATGGCTGTCGACTGGGAGCCGCGTCCGTACGAAGGCTGGATCGTTGTACGCAGGACGCACAGAGAACACATATCTCTTTTTTTTTTCCAGACGGGTGCAATTAATTGAGTTTCGCGTGGAAGACTTGCGAGACGGTTACCTGTTGTTGCTCTGCTTATAGTTTGCTTCGGGCACATTCTGCTTGCTTTGCTGTAGAAATCGCTCCTTTCTAAATGCGTGTAATTAAAAAATAATAATGGCTACAGCGGCTGTCTAGCGGCAGTGGCACTCGTACCCTAAACTAACGTACGCGGGATCGAATCCCGACCGCGGTGACCACGTTTCGATGCAGGCGTAATCCTAGAGGTAAATGTACCGTGCGTTGTCAGTGCACTTTAAAGAACCTAGGGTAGTCGAAATTTCTGGAGCCTTCTACTACGACGGCTCTCATAATCACATCGTGGGTTTCGGACGTGTGACACAGGAAATTATTTTATTTTTGATCAAACTGACTACAGCAAAGTATCTCCATGAATTAGAGTGGTTTGGACGAGAGAATCAGAAATATAAATGGATTGCAGAGAAACCTATTATAAGTAATAAGCAGATGACAACATGCAATGTGCAAATGTTTTTGCGAGAGAAGCCATTTAACGACGGTCGTCACTATTAATATGCATAGTACTTAAGTACCATGAAAGCGCAGACGCAAACTCGGAATTTCATGGACACGCGAATTAGGTTACTGCAATCACGTGTGATATCAAGGTACATGGATCAAGCTATGATAAAGACTTACTAAATGCCATAATATAGCCCCACTCTTGGAACCCATTAGCACAGGCATGGAAGAGTATGCAATTAACTGATGCATTAATTCCTGGGGTTTCACGTGCCAACATAAGAACACGATTATGAGGCGCTTCATGTAGACGAAGGCTCCGAGGTAATTTTGAGCGCCTGCGGTAATTAACTGAGCAGCTAAATGTAAGCATATGGGTGTTTCTTTTTCTTCCTTTATTTTTGCGTTTTGCTTCATTTTGCATTTTGCCCTACCATGGCCAGGATTTCATCCCAAGACGTTGAGCTTATCAAGCCAACAACCTTATGGACAGACTACTACGACGGGGCGGGGAAAAGTCAATGAATATGATGCATATTTAAATCCTACCAAGCTTAAGGGCCCACCAACCACGGCGAGACAGCCACCTACTTGCATGAAACACTACGGTTATTAGGAATTGAGTTCTTTACTCCTGCAGCCAAGAGACCCAGGACAAAGGTGGGCTGTAGACCACGTACATTTTCTGCGGTAGGCATTACATTGATACAACAGAGATTGCTTGTTGTTAGTTTGAACTTCAGGTGAATGTGCGTGACGCCACAAGCGCGAACAAAACGCGAGCATCCTATCTACGACGCCGACAACTTCAGCTGTGATGTCACACATCCCAATGCACGACGCAAAATCCGGCCCACAACACTGTTACGACGATGACAACACTGTTTCTATGGCTTTTACCGAACAAACTACTGTTTACTAGCGAATGTCTCTATGCTTCGTCGGTGACGCTGGTTCCATTTGGCAGCACGGCAAAGTGGAACCACAATTTTAGTGGCTATGGCCACTAAATGTCTGCAGCCGTGCCGGCTCTTCGGACTGTGGTGGTGCCGTCACCTCACAGTATGCAGGATTTAAGCTGTATCTTGCCTGCATTGGTTAGATACGCTCGGTCGGCGGTCAGCGGGTGTGGATAAGACACGGTCGGCTGGTGGGTTCCCGACAGTGCGTATCCGAGAGGTCAAGCTCTTTATAGGAGCTCATAACCAGTGACGTATAATAAGTGGCCTCATTTTTATAGCCTGTAGTGTATTGTCAAATATGGCCCAAGGAACACAGAGTAATGGAAAGACGCAACATGAAACTTGCATAGCCCAATATAAGTGTGATTCATTCATTGTACTTAGAAATACCCACCTTGTCAAGCACGTAAACGCTGTTCTCGTGACTTCAGATGTCACAACGGAATTATTCGTACCTAGAGTCATAAATTATACTGAAAAAATATGGCTCTTATAGCAGTGTAGACTTTTAACACATGCGGAACTTTCCCAGCAGACAGATCGTCGCTGTGATCACGATCACATTACGCTTTAACATTATGACCGTTGCACGCCATTGTCGTTCAGTCGCTATTGTGTTTCGCTGGTCATTCGTACATCATGTGTGAGGCGTCGGCTGCGGCGACTCTGTTTCAGTGGGGACGTGATGCATAAATACAGGTCTGAGTCCATTGGGCCTGGCCGTAAAGTGAAGGTCGTTACCAAGAGCTATAGCTTGAATCTGTCGCAAATGCATAATGATGGCAGCACTTTATACGTTCAAATTAATTGAATTTCAATTCAGTGTATATTTTCTTGAACAGTCAGCAGCGTGCCAAGGACTGAAGGCTTGCGAGCCTGACAAAGGTCCCCGACCGTAATAGGTTGTTCCACTATTCCGTAATATGTTGCTCCACTAGACAAGTCCAAGACATGCAAGGCACTTGTCACCCGATCGTTCATAGCCAAATATGCAGAGCCAAGTACTTGTGTCCCGAAGACTGATTGATTGATTTCTGGGGTTTAACGTCCCAAAAGCAGCTATGATTATGAGAGACACCGTAGTGAAGGGCTCGAGAAATTTTGATCACCTGGGGTTCTTTAACATCCACTCACATCGCACAGTATACACTTGGGCCTCGACATTTAGCCTCCATCGATATGCAGCCGCCGCTGCCGGGATTCGATCCCACGACCTTCGGATCAGCAGCCGAGCACCATAGTCACTAGACCACAGGGCAGGGCTTGTGCCCCGGAAGGGTATTGTCCCATGAGAACTTAATTTTTCATCTTGAGAGAAGCTCGCTTTGTGAGCAGTCACCTGATTCCCGTGATTACTTCGCGCCCCGAAGGACAACACGCAGTTTTGTTGCTCTCGCGATAATGCAAGTCTTAGTTTTTTTTCTATAGTTTGTTTTTCAAACGCGAAGGGCGAATTCACACCCAAAATTTTCCGTCCGCGTGCGTCACATCACCATGGGCCTGCCATTTTCAAGCGTACGTCCCACTGGGACCAACACTGCCACGTGGAATCACGCACGAGTCATTAGACCCGCGGGTCGCCCACGTTGTTTGCCGCTACCGTCCTCTGCCACGTCATGCTTGCGTGTGCGTACGCGGCTTACGTGACACGACTATTGAAGCTGCCCCAGATGAACTCCGCGCATCCCGCGACTGTCTCGTCTCCCTTGAGATGGCGCACGCTTGTTTCCGGATGCTCGCTTCGCGAAGCGTTTCGGCAGAGTTCGTACTTTGTCCGTGGGATCTACACTCATGCCAAGAGGTGGCTACAAACAATGGCACGAAGCTTCATTGCCGAAGAAAATGCGCAACGTTTGAAGAACAAATTCTGAGAAGTTGGGTAGACCGCAGCAGGTTTCCATCTATCGCGCGATTCTCCATTACTGAGGGCGCAACGATTCTGCAATGGGACGGGATGATAATGGTCCATGATGGCGAGAAACGGGTAATGGTGCTCGTACTGTGCCCAACACTTTGGCGTCCATTTTCTTTCATTTTACAATGCGGTACGCCACACTCCAGTGTCCTACGAGAATAAGTGCCAGTAAATCATGCCTCGGTGTTATTGGCATTTTCGTCTTTTTCGTTCGGGTTCCAACTTCGCAAGGGCGCCGCGTGACATCAACATTAAGGCGTCGTCTTGTTCATCACAGCCCCCCATGAGAGTTGCGCGATCAAACCACATTTCAGGAGGGGAAAGTGCATACGAAGCGCTTGTCTATGGCGTCGTTAGTTCTCTGTTGCATGTTAGCGATTATGGGTTTTGAGGTTGTACCAATGTCTTCTTTCAGATGTCTCTATTTGATGGCCGTGACTGTTCTATAACCTAATGTACCACATTAGAAAGCAGATGTCACCGTACATGTTAATGAAATTTTTGCGTCATTGTCATACGGACGGTCAGGTAATATTGCGACAAGGGCCAGGTATTGTTAGAAGAAGAGCAAATAGTTTTGACAGTTTCATATTTTGATGGAGTACGTGTGACTACAATGGCGAATACTGTAGGTTGGTGGAGTGCGTGTGCAGCCCAGCGATATGCCGATGGCTAAGGGAGTTTGATGGCGCAAGGAAGGCCTCATTAAAGAAACGCATTGGTACACTAAAAGGAAGGCGACGGTTGTATCACTAGTGGTTGTATTCCAATGAATTCAACCTTACATATATTTTGGTTAGCCTATGTTCCAACACTAGAAGCAATTGAAATCACGTTGCCGTGGAAGCTATATTGGCACACTCGAACTGCGAGTCAGTCAAGGGTGAGGACAAAATTTTTGAGTCGAGTCGAGTAATTTTTGTCCAAGCGACCAGGAGTACGAATGTACCAGGCGCCAACCTAACAGGGAGTTCCAGGTGGGCAGCTTTTATTGTGAGTACGGGAAACCCTAACCTGTTCGCAGAAGCACACTGATTTGTATATCTGACGGTTGGGATTGTGAATGTGAAACGTGTTTGTATTATCACTGACGCTCACTGCGTTTCGATTCAACCGCATTGTCCGTTCGCAAGAAATTGCATCTCAATTAACGCAACACAGTGTGCACGCCAAGGTCAAGTGAAACAGTTTCATCTGCTTATTTTTATCTTGTCATTTCCAGCCTAAAAACTATAATTGTTGCCTTAAGTTGCACTAAGCAAGCGTGCCGACCGCTGCATTGCACCATCACCATTGATTCCTGTCTGATAGTCACATTCCAGATTGTGTTTACCTTATCCTTGGACTGGATAAGACGTGTGAGACGTAGGTTCCCACATACTCGTAGCAACAGATATTTCGCCAGAACATGGCCCCCTCTCCCGCAAACGCTCTCACACAGACACAGACTAAGCCACTAATGGTGCTCGCCGATGGCGAGTCTATACCACGATCTTCGACGGCACAGCAGAGCCGCATATATGAACGACCATTCTCTAAAGGTATTGCGACACACTGCGAAGCACGTACATTGGGAAGCGTGATGGAAATGCGAATTCTTCGATGGGCTGCTCTCTGTGTCTACAGCGCGCTGCGCTGAAGGACACACGGTCTACGCCAGACAGACAGAAAGACGTACACAGCCGCACGATGCAGCGACCGTTTTTCGGAAACGTTACACCACCGGCAACGACTTTCCTCAACAAACGCCTTCTCAATGGCCCTGCTTCCACAGTACGATACAGGAGACAACGATTCCTTCTTTGATGGCTCAACGTTCGCACTATAGCTGTACGTCCATGACTGGCAAAGCATGGCACAACGTACCGCTGCGTCACCACACCGGACGTGGGAACGGGAGATGTATTCTTCGACGCCGGTACAGGGGAGTATACACCTTCGCTGGGCAAATGTTTGCAGCCTCGGAAGCACCGCTGCATTACTCTTCCGAACGTCACCTCTGACCCTTAGGTACCTTCAAAGGCCTCTGCCGCAAACCTTTCCTCGTAATAGCTGCTATCACAGTCGTGCCCTAGCGCCGAATGAGATGCTCGTTTCTTTTTCGATCGCCTCAACGCCGAGGCCTTACTCGTGCCTCGTGAATGTATTGGCGCCGAAATAGATGAACGTAAACGTATGCAAAGAGGACGAGGTCGCGCTGCTGGCATCGACTGATATGCCTTGGCTATGTGAGGACACTGCATTAGAATTGTTAATGCGCAATAACTAGCACGTTCTATTTGGGCTGTTCTTGATCGATTGCAATGCCGCATGCTGTACTTAGCTTGTGCGCCTTCGTCGTCGTTTTGCTTATATTCGCGAATAGCGAATTTTTCATTATTCTGTCAATAAGGATATGATTTCAATGCACCCAGGAATATTTTAAAATAAATGGCGCACTTGAACTAACAGTGCTCTGCATTAAAAGAGACGCCCTCTGTATAGCAGTGGAATCGCAAACACAAAGCTACACGGACTAGGGGTAAATAAAAAATTTACAACGTGTTTCTAAACAAGAATTCTTAGGTTGGCAGAAATCAATTTCTTTTCTTCGCAACCGACGTGTCAAAATCAGACGTGTGCCAAAATATTCCTATCTAATGCAGACTGTAGATCTTTACCACTGATCCTACATTTAAGCAAAGTTCGATATAGGCCACAGCGCAGTCAAATGAACACTAAGAAAAAAAAACGGTCATTCGATATACATTCCTTGACTATAATTTTGAAAGGGTGCTCTCATTAAATATACCATCATACCTTTATTTACAAAAGCGGAAATGAGGGCAAAAGCTGTCTTTCCTTTTTTATATATCGCACCAATCTTTCTGAATATTTATGCCAATAGGACGCAACTAAGCTCAAACCGGTCTCTATTTTTTCCTGTCCTGTTTCGGGCAGGTTTACTTCACATTATTTTCAAAAACTAGGCTTACTGAGTCCTGTATTGCTCCGAGGGCAGTACACCACATTTTCACACTATTGGTGTTATGTACGCACCACTAGACCCCACCGATAACCATGGCGCCGCAATGGGTTGGTGAGACAATATGAAGGTCGCATGGTGACCGGCATTTATTTTAAGAAGATATTGTTAAGAAGGTCGTGTCGCCAGAAACCAAGCGTCGGTGTCAGAGCAGGCATCGACGATGGAAATAATCATTTCGAACTGCGAGCGTTTCCCGGACTATTCGACCACACAAGCCGTCCAGATGGTGCAGGTGCTTTAGTGAACGAACTCAATTTGTCAAAATAAACTCTATAGGTAGAGTTGTAGACTAAGGCCTAAATATTACCATTCACATAACAACTCGGTCTGTAATTTAAAAAGAGACTTAATTATGTTACGAGGAAACTCGAATGATTGCAGGATTTTAAGGGAAGGCACTAATTTTAATGAATGTGCTATGAGGAGGCTATGCGAACGGGGTCTCAATGGCGCTATTGCGTTCCACTCTTAAAGGCGAATATTAAGCGTCCTTCAACTTTCTTGCGCGTCCCGTGGCTTACCAAGGTAAGGGAAGTGCTTTTGGCATTATGAGACCATGAAACCTATCGACATAATTTAAAGCATTGCAACCGAGGGCTGTGCCACTTGGCGGACATTCGCGCTACATAACAGCCAGTGGACAGCCCCTGGAAGCCCTGTGTGTTTGTTGTTTGTGCTTGTGTAGAGCGGGAACGTGGTCAATGTCACAGCCGATTAGCAAGCCACGTCGGGTATCTGCTATGAAGGATAGGTGCGGCGACGTATTTTACAAATTTGTGAGCAGACATTTGAACAAACTCATTTACATCAAATAGAACACTGAATCGAGAAAAGAAAAACTTGAATCCGCAAGTTCCGTTGTACAATAAGTCTGATATATGTTCCAAATGATCGGTGTTTCCCTTTGTAACCGTCATGTAGTACACACTATATCCTTCATAACCATATTAAAGGCCATGATATAACTCACCGTATAAGAGGAGGCAGTTTGTTTCACCATTTTGGCACAGGATTAGGACTTATAGGAAGCAGTTTTTTGATGACCGTTTTAAAGTAAACGCCTTCGATTATTATTAGCGATTTATATAATAAAAGGTAAGCATTTAAGTGAACTGAAACTTATATATCGTCGGATTATTAGTAGGAATACCGCTACCCACTCAAGAATAATAACACATTGCGAACACTGGCAGATTTGGTGGCTGAAAGAAACTGATGTGTCCATAAGTTTACAATTTTAGAAAAAAGGAAGGAGCACAAAGCTTGGATGAAAGGCATATACATATTAAATTTCGATTCCGCCCTTTTTTTTTTTTTTGAACAGAACAAAAAAAGTAGTCATGCAGCGGAAAATATCAAAACTGAAAAAAAGAAACAAAAGAGGTTTTGAGCAAATTGAAGTCATGGGAAACGATTTCTCGATCACCAAGTCCCTTAAGGCCAAGTGACGAACATTCTTTTTAGGGTCAAACGCTGCACACAACTCCGTGCAACTGGAACAAATATTGCGCGAGGAAACGCGGTGACGGTGGTTCACAAATGAGCCTTACACCCCGCCCCGCGACACTAGAGGCACACCCGACAAAAATACCAGGACACAACGACCATTTTGCGGGTACATTTAGACACTGCCGTTTTGACTCTTAATGCTGCTGCTTTGTGTGCGTAGCAGCTGTAGGAACCCTACGACAAGCCCCACCACGGTGGTCTAGTGGCTGTGGCGGTCGGCTGCTGATTCAAAGATTGCGGATCGAATCCCGGCCGCGGCGGCTCCATTTTGATGGCGGCTAGATGTTGAGGCCCGTGTAATGTGCGATGTCAGTGCACGTTAAAGAACCCCAGGCGGCTGGAATTTCCGGAGCCCTCCACTACACCGTCTCTCATGATCATATCGTGGTTATGGGACGAAAAACACCGCAGAATGAATCATGTAGATTAACACGCTTGAAAACAACTGTACGCATGGTTCCACATGTCAGGACGTTGCTTAGTTGTTATCGTTATGGGACACTAAAAACTCGGAAATCATTGGTGCAGCAGCCCAACATCGTGACTCCCGCGAAGCTATAGTGACAACGCTTCAATAAAAGTATGCAGCCTGCTCGTGCTTAATCACTGCACCAATAGCACCTTTATTTCCGCCACGTGCCCCATCACGCCATATCGTGGCCTCACAGACAGCGTGAATCATAGTGAGCCGCCATACGCTGCACAATGCACGTGGATGCTCAGTACCGCAGTGGAAGCGGCAAAGGCTCATCTGACCTTTCGCTTGTTCCGGTGACACAGCAATGAGGCCCTGTTTTGCCCGTTGACCTGCTTCGAACCTGTCTCGTTTGCGACGTTTCAGGTGCCCTATTGAGCGTAATGACCATCACTCCTGAACGGCTTTTTATCGTCAGGGTCAGTCACCAGTAATTGTATTCATGAAACTTGTGTTTTCCCTTTCGCTCGTTCTAGTGGCAGCGTCGCGATTAGCTAACACTATCCTTTACCTAGTCTTTGAGCGCAGGGAATAAGTCAATACGCATCGGGCTGGTCGGACGTGGAGTTACACAACCAGGATATAGCTGACTGGAATCTTAAGGTGCGATGACATTGCCCAGACCTAATAAATACTTAGAGACCAGTTTTCTGTTATCTGAAGAGATGAACTGAAGGAAGAAAGAGGGAAAGGTTGCAGGGTGTGTTTGAAATTCGCACGCAAATAAAACGCTCGAGGGAACACAACAGTAATACTGCTTTTTAGACTGCAGCGACGAATTGATGACATGCTCCAAAGAAATTAAAGAGAAATGAGTGATCACGTGAGAATATTCCTATACTGCCTCGCCTATAGAATAGCGTAGCTAGCACCGAGAACACTAATAATGACAAAGGCGCCATTGTGGCACATGCACTTGTGTGTCCCATTTTTTCTATGAAAATATAACAGCGATGGATCAGATGGTGTGGTCTTATAAAAAACAAGAAAAAGTGCACTGCTTGCACAACAACATTATCACATGCGCTGATCCTAAAATTAAATATAGAAATAAATATTCAGTAAATACAAATCTTGGAATGAGAAGAAAATCTGACTGGCACGAAATAAATAAAACCTCAGGAAATGTGTGAGCGCGCGTAGATGATTTTAAGATGCAGCTTGTTTTTATGTGCACATTGGGTGTTACCACTCTAGGTGACTTACCGCATGGCTTAAGCGCCTATCCTCTGTCGCTGATGATGACGATGACGATGATGATGATGTTCCTGTAGACCTACGGCACTTACCCACCAGGGGGGATTGGCCAAGATTTATTTGATAATTACGTTTTGATTTTAAATGACTGAAACGAACATATACAAAAAGAGAAGTCGCAAGGCCTATACGTCTTCTTTCTCAATGCCCTATCTCCCCGTGTCCCACTACGACAAGGAGCCCACGCCCAATCCACACGAGATTGTCATTCACACTTCTAACAATATACACATATCGACTTTTTTTTAGGCACGGCATGGGCAACTCGGCAAAGGAGAAAGCTCTTCACATAAATATTTTTTTCTCAATAACCGAGTCCCGCCAGCGTGAAAATAAACAACAAACTTAACAAATCTCATAAAATGTAAGATATAACACTTGTTTCTACACTCAATGTCGCCATTTCTTTAGCTGCCGCGTTTAGATGAGTGCAAAATGCAAATTACAATTTCGCACCAATATCCACATCGCTGCGCTAGCCCCCACAGCGGGACTGGGATGCGCATTCTCCGTAGTCAATTCTTAATGCAAGGCTTTCTCTTTAATATTTCTTTTATTTGGGGCTGCAGCGTGTCTCGGTGCGCCCTTGTGTTTTTCCCGGTTCCTGTTACTAATGCGTTTATGTCTTAGTGATATAGAGGCACATCAGCGTAGCAGCCGATAATCGAATCGGAATTGCCAGACGAACGCATCGGAGGAAAGGTTTTCACGTTGATGTGTCCTACTCGGTAGAATAAACCTTCCAATACTGACGTTTACATCACCATAATCTCTGTAATAAGGACCTTTCGAAAGGAAACGCAAAGTAAGGAGAATGTCATTTGCCATGAGAACCTTGCAGACAAGAAAGTAATGACCTGCTGTGCGCTTTCAGACTTCATTAAGAGTAAACTTCTTCGAAGGCAGCGAAGCGGTCGAGGTCAATGTTCAGAACAAATGAGGATGCCTGGAAAGGTTGTCATGACACCTCGGATAAGTCACGGCAAGCGTGGCGGCCAACCAGCGGGGCTTCCTGACCCAGGAACGTCGGTTAACAGACTCTCACTTTTTCCGCGCAGCTGGGCCTGTTTATTATTTTTTTCCGAGAAGAATTTCATCTTGGCAGCGCTGCTTTTCAAGCCGCTCACCTCGCGTGCGACACGAAAGGAAAGTTCATGTTGATGGCCCTGCCTCGTTGGCCGTGAAAAATAAAATTGACGTTTATTCCGGCTCTCGCCTGAGCGTACGTAAGCGTAGAGTGCTAATTTATTCCGGCTGGAAACGTTTACATTGATTTTTTTAATAGTCGCCCTTATGGGAGATGCTAAGTATACAAGGTACATAGCACACACATGTATAGGCTATGGTTGTGCTTCAAATATTTCTTGTTTACATGATTAATGGTACGCCTGTTGACTTGTAGGACGTGTTGATCCAAGTAAGCTGGTTTAAAGGGTTCATAAAAAAGAAAGCGCTCCTTAATTTCGGTTTTAACACCTCGCTTAGTAGGATGATTTTGCAATGCGGTAATCAAATTGATCCACCGTCGATTTAAGAATTCAGTAACATTCCGCGGGTTCGGTATTAACACAACTTTGTCCGCGGAGGGACACATTGCAAACTGTACCGACGGGAAAACGATTATTTGTAGTTCACACCTAATCAGCCTACTGCACCAAGACTAGCTTGCGCACAGTGCATATTCATGTAATAAATACCTTGACACTCTCCCTTGACTTGTTCCATCATTCACCCCAAATGGCCTTTCGTTCGGCAGCATGTGAATTTGGCGACAGTGTTGGATACAATTTATTAAGTGTCATAAGAAGAGAATTTATCCGCTGAATTTTCATAATACCAGACACGAGCCTACATTACTTTCATGGATATTATACACTGACACCTCGAACATTCAGGGCCTGTATGATCTGTGTTTCTCCGACAGGTTTGGCATTGATTACCTGTGTTCACAGTTTTCTGAAACGTCAGGTTAAAGTGCAGTACTCGTAGGCATTGCTTCAAACTTCAAGAGAGCTATTATACAACCATGCATCTAGAGGCCATGCCTAATTCTGCCTGGGGACGTCACGGAGTCAGACTTAATGCACGGTCTCCGAGATTCGGGTAACGAGTAGCGAATTCCAGGAGCCTGCTGCCAGCGTTGAAGCGAACATTCAGTTCTCTCATTTATTTAGAGACTGCTCCTGAGCTGACTGACGTTGGAAAGACGTCATTGGCAAAACGGCAAGCGATAGGGCCTTTTCGTCTACGCCTACTCTGGAGCTCTAAGCCAGTGAGGGTGGGGGCCGAAACGGACAGCTCTCTATTTGAACAGTTAGAGAGCATACCTCCCTTCAGTAGTTAGGGAACAAAAATGCACACACCGTGTGCATTTTACAGGGTAAAAAGAGCAATAAGAACCTCTATAAACGAAAATACGTATAAACTTATTGGTTGTGCCTGGTTTACTTGCTCACCCCTCCATGCTGAGCTTTTATAAACATACAGGTTGTTCATTTCGCCTGCTCTTGACATTTCATAGAATTCACATGTCCATTCAATTGCAACGGAACGATTGCGAAAGAAGGTAAGCAGTGCACAAGCGGTATTTACCAATATCGATATTTGCTAACGTGTGTTTGACAAAACAAGGAGTATCATACAAGCGCTAAAATTTTCCTTTCATTGTTTGTGGAACGTGAATTCTTCAAAACATATGGTAAACTATATACATATATTCAACTGTACAAAACAATCAGGATGTATAAGCCACTGACTTCATAACTTGCGACCTTCTCACATAAGCAGTGGGCACAAAAACTGACGCATTACCGAAACATCCCATTTCTATTCACCTAAAACACGTGTCGGTGGAACGATGTCACACATTTTGACTCTACATCCTCAACAAACCGGAGAGACAGGACTCATGCATGCGTCCCGCGCTTAATTTAGCTGCAAGGCCACGAACTGTATTACAGAAGAATACGATCCGGCATACGAATAAGGAGAGCCACGCGTTTACAGATTCAGACATTGTCGAAAGCAGCCTTGCAGGCTAGAATTGACTCATGTACGAGGAGTGTGTCCGGGTACAGCTGCGGCGTCGTCTTTCAGCTAAGGACCAATGAGTAATGGTCTAGTCTCTCACTTCTAACCCTAGTGCCTATTACTTCTAACCACCAGGTCGCGCGATCGAAGCCCAACCGCGGTGGCCGTATGTTCGATGGAAGAGGAATGCTAGATACCTGTGTAGTGTGCGATTTCAGTGCAAGTAACTCCAAGTGGTAGAAGTGTCCGGAGCCCTCCTCTGCGGCGTGCCTCACAATCGTATCATGGTTTTGGGACGTCAGACCGAAGAACTTATTATTATTATTATTATTATTATTATTATTGGAGACAGATGACATATATCTGTCGGCACTAATCGCTAAATAATTTCAATAACGACATAAAACGTGACTCTGATGTACGTTTGAATGTTATTCCTGGTAAGTGATCCTGTTTCCATCTCAACCCCTGCTGTCGCCCAAGGTTTCCGCGCAAGTGGGCTTTCGGGCCACGCGGTACGGTGAACAGGTTGCCATAGAAAACACGAGTTTCGTCGCGCCCCCTGCGGACCACGACGATCTCACGCGCTGTCACGCACTAACTACCCGTGCAGCTTGAATCATAAGCAGCTTTATTCCCGATATGCGTGAGTGGTCGTGAATGGCCCCGCTGTAGGCGCGAACTTGCGCGTGCGCTTAGCGAGGGTAATTATCTTTCCGGAACCGGACGTTTCCTGATTTTCGCACTTCCTGAATAGAGGACCACTTGGCGTCGTTCGAAACGTGCCAGCTATTCCGCCAATGTTGAAGGGCTGTCCATGCCTCAAGATGGGAAAAAATGAGACGAAAAGTATGGGAGGATGGTGGAGGCTGACGTCTGGATAGCCCCGCGAAAGACGGCCCATTTGGCAAGTAGAGCTGGCTCGGTTGTTAAAAGACCACTCTCAAACATCTAGTGACATGGTGATGCGAAAACTGACATCGAAGACGTTTTGTTTATGAAACATGTCAGTGAAATTTGTGGCGTAACAAACTATCGTTTACTTTTTTACACGCGCTCCTGATACTTATCAGCCTGCCAGACGTTAGACAGAACGACACTTGCGGTATCGACCTGCTTTGCACAGGAAAACATGGCTCTGCTTGGCTGAAGCTGCCTGCCTAAATAGCGCGAGTCTGAAGCCGTCACGTATATGCATGAACTCGTGAGAAAGCTGGTTTCCTCTTCAGAAACTGCAATGAGGGAGGAAGACATAAAAAACAACAACCGCACTAAAGAAAGTACGAAACGTTGTACATCGAAATAGTGACCTTAAAGACGTTTCAGTGAGACGTACAAAGAACTTCAAGAAACATTACAAGAAGCGAGGGGGTCATAACAATGACGTACACAAACACGCCCGGCATTGACGAGTGGACTTGTAGCAGCGCGTTGCCTTCGTGTAGTTGACGTCTCTGTTCCTTCACGCTACTGTAATAAAGAGTCTGCAACGCCCGAAGCTTCCGGTAGTAATGTAAATGGCAGTCACCGTCCAACGTACCGGCGCGTCTTGTCGGAAACGAGAGGAACCAGTAGACAAAGCCACGAGATTCGCACCTCGCGTGTTCGCAGACAGCGTTTACCAGTGTTGAGCACGTGGAAAACCCACCCGTAAATGGGGCAAGGGCCAAAAATAAGACTCGGGGCTCCGACATCGACGTCTGTACTATACGCAGCGTTCCTGAGCTGCCAGCTGCACTCGAAACACCTGCGCCAAAATGCTGCCTAAATACGTCCTATCACCTTTCCTGTATGACCCTTCTCGGACCATCCAGTCTCCAACCCCCTCCTTTCCCCTCATTATCGACACGCAGTGAAGTTGTTGGGATGACGCGAATGCCTAGCCACCTCCGCCTTCTCGTGCGCGCTGTGTAAATGTACTCTTCAGCTTTTTTTTTTTTTTTTGCATGTGCTGAACCCAGGGAGCGCGGATCTTTCCTTCGCCCTTTCCTCCTTGGTGGAGACAAGATTAAACGAAGGCCGCGATCTCAAAGTGTGTACGTTGATGCATTCGCTTGCCTCGTGGGACATGCGTGGAAATTGTGTGTGTATTACCCTTTGCGCTGCGCTAAGTGGAACTTCCGTTGCCGCTCGACTTGGCACACTTTCTGAATGTGTTCACAGTGATTAGCGCTATTTTCACACAGTTTTCTTTTTTCGTTCGCCTGGCGATGTGACATCCTGAAGCGTAGGAAGACGCGTGCGTAACCTTCCGGCTCGGATGACTCGCTTGATTAATCGCGTAGGAATGCGCCAGCGATGTGTGCGTGAATTTGTGTACGTTCTCATCGGTGAATTTGTTATTTTTGTACAATGCGACGTCAAAATTCACGTTGTCATGATACCACAGGACGCTCCACATAGCAGGCTCAACTTTTTGTGCGTTCAAAACGAGTACTGTCAGAATTTCTATATTACCGAAGTGTGAACCGTATATTATACCGATGTGTGAAACGTATATGGTCTACTGCTTGCGGATGCGCTCACCCCGTTTGGGTTCAGTTCCGGAGCCCTCCACTACGGCGTCTCTAGTAATCATAGCGTGGTTTTGGGACGTTAACCCCCAGAAATCAATAAATCGTTTGGGTACGGTTCCGACACTGAGGAAATATTGTTAACTCATTTGACTTTCCAGTTCGTTTGCCCACACAATAGGTTGCATTATACCGCTAAGTTTATAAAATGCAATACTAGCGCAAAGACAAACCAGTGCCATTGTACCCGTTGACACGGGCCACACTGCTAGCGGCGTAAAAAAAAGAAAAGAAAAATAAAACAGGTTCGACTAGACCTCGGTTTTCCACCGTGCATTCCAGGCGCGTGAGCATATTTTTTTAGTTTCTTACAAAGGAAATGTCGATCAAACGTTTTGTGTGAAAAGAGAAAAGAGACAGGAACGGGTCGTTGCTCTCGACTGATGTCATAGAGCGGGAGTTTTAAGCACATGGCTGACAACACGACGGATGAAAAGCTCATCGTAAAATGAAAATTTCGTGAGCGTTCAAGTCTCCCGGGCCAAAACCACGGTATGGCTGAGAGACGCGTCGTTTTGGAGAGCACCGTAAATTTTGATTTATCTCCTGGTGTTCTTGAATGTGCGCGGATAACGCACTTGTACACGGTCCTCTAGCATTTTCGCCTTCATCGAAAATACAGCCCACACGCTCCGAATCAGCAGCCAGGCTGAGCAGCACATATACGCATCATCACTGTAGCTGCATGTGAATGTAGTACATGTGCGTGCGTGCGTGTGTGTGTGTGTGCGTGTGTTTGAGATGAAGAAAAGTGATTTGTTTATAAAAAAGGAGCCCGAATTCAATCAGATTCATTGTCATTACAATCCCCAAATTTAGGTAATAATCCTGCACTGTATAGCTCAGCTTTTTTTTTTTTTAAGGTTAGACATGCGGTATTATATTTTATTAAGTCTGAATGTATAGGACTTTGAATTAATTTCGTTATTCTTTCGTTCAACTGGATCTGAGTGCCCCTGTGAATTTGTATTTCTGCTCCTTCCCAAGGCGGCCACCTAAGAGAGAGAATCGAACTTGCACATTTGCACTTCGCCAAGCAACGCTACAGACGGGGGGCGACCACGCAGACGACTATAAAAATCCACATAATGAAGGAAAAGTTAGCAGCCGTTGCCAGGGTTCTAGCTGTATTGAAAGATATACCGCGTTCATACAAATTGCGAGTTGCATCGTAGCTTGCACGGACACAAATGTTATGACTGTGTGATGGCTTCGATTCAAATTTCCACAGCCCACCGCATATCCTGTCGTGAAATATTCCACCACAGCATAGTCGAAGACTACACTTGCAATGCGCGCAGATGTTAAGTTACCGTCGAAGATTGCACGTCGGAAAAAGGGTTGTCGGTTGATCACAGATATGATACAGCGTGAAACAAAAAAGAAAATGTCAGCCAGCAGGTAAGATCGGCCTTTCCTGACTCGTTGGTTTTTGTGCTAATTTCATTTACTCTGTGCCCAGTGATAAAGATACAAATCCGCTCGCTCAAATGGAGCTCTATAGCTAGATTTCATAGAGAGTACAGTTTATTGCGCGGAGCATCTTTTTTGTGTAATCTGCCGCCTAAAAGGAGCTTGCACTAAATTCAGTGCTAGAGGAAAACAATGGAATCTCCTAAAGAAAGTTTGCACGCTTTATGAATGCCTGCAATTTATGCGAGGTTGCAAATATGAAAATAGCTATAAAATGGCAAGCGAGTTCATGGCAATTCCACACAACGGAGTAACGATAAAGAAAGGAAAAATTAGTATCCTATCCTTGCTAGCAGAGCACTACAAGAATATCAATTCCGACATCTCGGGGCTTTCGTGTAGCTTTATGCTACAAAAGGGTGAACGGTAATCTACTCTTCCGAAAAGCTGTGGAATCTGGTCCTAATTCTCTGTCGTCAGTTTTACTGTCGGAGAGGTCATCTACCTCTCAACAATATCGGTAAGGACAAAGCTGGCCAAGAAAAAGGGGGGAAAAGAAAAGGAACAAATAGAGCTTTGTCACTCATGAGGAAAACATTTGTAGCCACGCCGAAAATTCCAATAAGGAAACTGGCAAGCGGTAGTTTATAGGCAATTCCAGCTATTTTATTTGAAAAATCGGTGTGAAGCTGGTTCCATTCATTGAATGCCTTGTTTTCACTGAACATTGCTCAGAGCAGTACATATGGGAGGATTGGATCTGGGAGAATTTGCAGAACAGTGTTCCTCGTGCGCAAGGTATCGCACATGCAACATACGCATGTCATGCAACGGTGACATTGAACTAATAACACCTACGCCAGACAAAAAGGAACTGCCTCTGTCAGTCATACAACGGGCAGCAAGCGAAGAAATATGACACATCAAAGGACTGGGATGACTTTGCCCCAATGCCAGTGCTTCCAGCCAACCCAAGCCACCTTCAAAAACGCCATCAGAGCTCATGTACTAAATATTCCCAGACCGCAAGAAAAAAACCTGCCCAGGGGTCTTTGAAGTACCGTAACACAAACAAACAAGTAAATAAATAAATAACATATACTTACCTTCTAGCATGAGCAGAAGCCACAATCCCATTCGCGCACGTAGTAACGTGTAAACCATGCCTTCCGATTTTTTTCCCAGTAGGTATGCGAGAGTGATGAGGCGAACGAAAGACGGAAAGGCCACTAAAACGTGGACACCTCCTTTGGAGAAGAATGTGATCCGCGGGAGAGCAACGCCACCGATGATGCACTCCGGACGATTTCCCTCGATGTCTTCATGACCGCCGTCACACACCATCCGAGGAGTAAGCAGCACTTCCTTTCCTTCTCGCGCATTCCATCTTCTAAATTATTTTCTCCTAACCTAACCTAATCTAATCTCACTCCTCGTATAGTGATAGAGGCGCCTTTTTTAATGGCGTGTTACGTAGCGAACACTCCTAGTGGCGAAAAAACGCCGCACAGTGCAACAAACAACCGTCGTTCCGACAGCGATCTGCACTTCTCCGCGGGTCACCGGCCGTGCACCAAGAACAGTCGCCGGTTGCTCTTTCATTTTTTGTCTTCCTTCCTCTCCCCCTCGCCACAGCGTTGCCGGCAAAGAGAGAGGGCGATGGTAGTGACCCGTCATTGGCCGCCGCTGCTGCGGCTGGTGAAAGTCGCCCGAGGGGAGGGAAACCGGAGCGCCGCTCTCTGATACTCCTCGCAGCAATTTGGCTTCTCCATCCGGACACGAAGCACGTGGGAGCGAGAAATGCGCTCCGCTCTAGAGGAATAGGGAAAGGAGTAGTCTCGGATGAAAACTCCGCGGTACACTCTTGGGTTTGCTCTCTCTGTTTATGGTTGTGGGGAGCAAGGTGACTCCGTGTATTATGCGAGGCGCGAATGCGTCGCGCTGAGGCGCATTCGAATGGTGGGAGCCAGACGGTTGTTTTCTCTGTTCGTAATGACGCTCAGTAATTTTAGTTTCTATGGTTTGACGTCCCAAGACCAGGATATCTTATGAGAGACGCCCTAATGTAGGGCTTCGGAATTTTTGACCACCTGGGTTTCTTCTTTTTTTTTTTTTTGACGTGTACTGACATCGCGCAGGGCCTCTAGCATTTTGCTTCCATAGAAATTCTGTGACCTTAAGAATAGCAGTCGAGTGCCGTAGCTACTAGACCACGGCGGATGTTCATGCAATAATGCTTGGTTTGTTCTTTCTTTGATTTGAAGAATTGGGTTTTTTTACCTTATCATTACGCTTTGCCCGAATAATAAAAGGAAAATTCTGCTAAACGCCCCGTACCTCCAGATTTTACCGTGAACATTACATCGGCGTAGAGCGGAAGTAGTAAATGATGGGTCGCACTTGCGAAAAGCGGATATTGATTGTGAGGCGCACCATAGTGGAGGGCTCGACAAGAATTTCAAGCACCCGGGTAACATGCATTCTAAGTTAGCGGTGTTTTTTTTCCTTTAAAGTTAGATTACAGTTTTCGAAGGTTAAACAAGAGAAAGACACACCGTTTATTTTAGCTTGTGTTAACATAAGATAGGCACAGACAACACACAGATGAACGAAGGCAACCTACAAGGTGTTAACGGAGTACAAAATATGAACCCGGGTATCCGCGGAGGTAAGCAAGTACGCTACTATACGTCCAAGGTAGCTGCTGCCACGTGGTACATATCCTAAACGAAACCATCGCGTCCGCAGTTGCGGTGGCCGGGTTTTTCTGCAAGATCAATGGCGGTTAGTGGTGTGTTAAGGGAACTAATAGTAATGTAAAGAACAATACAGCAGTACTGTACCTGTATCTATTATCACTCAACATGCCTTTGTCAAGATTTCCCCGGAGCCGTAGGAATCATCCAGAAAATGGCGTTTATAACAAACACGTGAACGCACTGTAGCGTGCGTCTCTTCTATAGCACATAGACGCGTGGGCACTAAGGTAAGTGCCGACATTGCTTCGTATCTCGATCTACCCCCTTGTCGCCGAAGCGCTGCCCATGTGCCTTCTAAACCAACGTTGCACACGCTCCTCAATTTGCGCGAAGACGTTAAGGTCCTATTAGCACGTTCACAAATGCGAAACATTCGAACGTAGGAAATTTCTGGCTGACTGCTTCGCATGACGTCAACGCTCACAAGGCTTTAGATCAGCTATTTTTTGTTTTGTTTTTTACATTTTTCCCATCGTAAATGCAGCCGCGACTTTGATCACACCGAGCCAAAGCCATAGCCGCTAAGCTATACCACGGCGGCTGCATCATGGATTGGTAATGAGTATGTGAGTATGACAAATCATTAATACCGAATTTCTAAAGAGTCCCGGCCACTCTCCGAGCACGTTATGTAATGTGTATGTATTAACGGGTTGTAAGGACACCAGAAGCATCACTACGGCGGCTTTTTTCCTAAATTTCCCTTATTTTTTGCTATTTTTGTGCGTTTGTGTGCGCGCGTGCGTACACGTCAACTGAAAGCTACAGAAGAAGAAAAAACAAATTACACGAACTATGTGGGCTTCTGATACCTATTGCTGGTAGGAATGTAGGTCGAATAGATATATACTAATACTTCGTGATCAGTAGGACCAAGAGGCGTGAATTCAAGTCGGTTCACCCGTGGGACATCTACGCACGTGGCGAGCATTGTTGCAGAATCGCTGCTGCAAATTGAAGAAAGCATTTACAGGAAATCTACGGAACGTTAAGAACTCGTCCCTCGACCACCATGGTTGAAGTCTGGTCTTTAGAATAAAAAAGCAGAAGCCTACCTCAAGGGCTGCATTCTTTTGGACGCAAGCAATCAGAGTAAAGCAGAAGAGTGCAAAAACAAACTGAAAGATTCATTTCTGGGGTCTATGGTCACAAAACCACTATGAGATCATGGGAGACGCCGTAGGGGAGGGCTCCAAAATTCCGAGCACGTGGGGTTCTTTAGCGTGCCCTGCCATCGCACAGCACACGGGCCTCATCATTTCGCCTACATTTAAAAGCAGCAGCCGCGGCTGGGATTCGATTCCGCGACCTCTGAGTCAGCAGCCGAGTACCATAGCCCCGAGATCACCGTGGCGTTGTGAAAAAAGAAAATAAAGAAATGAACACAGGATTGTGAATAATCGAAAGCAAGCATAGGATATTTATGTACAGTGCTTAGTGCTCATCCAATGAAAACTGATCTTCGGCGCGCTCGAATGCCGATGATTTTTGCGCCATTACATTGTTCCGCAGACACCGAGCTGATTCGGTGTGGTACCCGTTCAAAGCGGGATACCTTGGGCACCGTTACGACTCACTTTCGCTTCTCCGATAGTGTCACGTTCCCACTGCTCTTCGGAAGAGTGAGAACGTTTGTTAGCAAGTCGCGCCCTTGCCGATCAGAGCGTTCTGATCGCCAGAACTAGGCTGGCTGCTAAGGCGCATGATTTCCTGTGCTGAGGAGACCACCCACCAGGGGACGACTACCTTTCGTCGGCCCACAATAAAAGTTTATTAATTAATTAAATAATTTAGCGTTTTCTTTTTATATGAGTCGGCTTTGGCAGCGTACTCATGGAGACAGTGCGTTTCATTTTTTTAGTCGAAATGCTATCTTTCAAGGTCAATGAATTTATATTCCGCATGACATGTAACCATATCGCTTCTACAGTTGGCTGATAGTCGATCTACGAGTACTAAAATTGATGGGCAGAAAAGGGAAGCTTTGAAAAAGCTTGACCTGGTAACGTATTGTGAAAATCACTAGCAGAAAAGAAAGTGCGGTCCAAAGTTTGAATTTGAATTTTCCCGCCGTAGTATCCGCACTGCTGAAAGAGTGACGTGTCACATCTCACAGGGATCGATTTTTATATTGAGCCACATCAGTTCAGCAAACAATTCCTCAGCTTCGCATGGGAACCTCTTTTACCCCACAAGATGACACAGTGTTATATTTCGGCCAGTTTCCCATGCCGGTGCACCTTACAGAGCCTCAGGCCGTCGTACTTCTCCGGGCCGTGCCCAACAACGCATTCTCTAAACGTAGTGTTTTTGCCGCGCAAAACTGGTAGTTATTACAGTCGTTTTAGTGAATGAGTACACTCTTGTAGACGCCGTTAAACCACATGGCATCGAGACTATTGGCACGCAAAGATGAAGGCAGTGCCGACATCTGCAATGTTTTCCCTCGATTTTCAGTCATTTGATCTATGCAGGAATGGCGCCTTTGGTAGCGGCTTATGAGGAGGAAAGCTGGGCTTGGCGCAATTTCGAAATCGCGGCGTCATTGCCTTACAGCGATAGGAGCAGGCAGTGCAAAGTTATTAAGGAGACAAAGTTCAAAATACAAGCAAAAAAATGCGGACCCTCAACTTGGATTTCGCGGGGTCAGGTGATCGCATTTCACTCTCCACAAACGTCACAGAGCTCGGCCAATGGAATTGGCTTTAGGCGCCTACGTGGCGGAAGTTCGTACGCCATCGTTGCCTGTTCGCTCCAGTGTAGTGATGACGCCGTTGCCATGTCAACAAACAACGCGGAGCGAGAGCGTGCCACACTGTCAGTTATGAGGTTTTTTGACCGCTCCCACTTGTAAGAGCGGACGCTCGTGCTTCGAACCGAGGCTTTACGCGTCGTTCCGTGTTAAGACACTTCAAGACGAGTGACGTCGTCTTTAAACTCGCCGTCATGACCACTGAGAGGGGCCGGCGAATGCGACCATACTCGGCAACGTTTCTTCACGGGTTGTTCAGCTAAACGCGCAGACATGGACTCATAGAAGTGGGAATAAGGAATTTTAGCGTGTCAACATAACCCCAATGCGCAAAACACTGCGTAGAGCGGAATACCGGGTGTAAACATTGCATGCGCAAGCACGGCAGACCACCTGGAGTGGTTGCCGTCCGCTTCGAATCTTTTGAGTGGTCGTCGCGCGCTATGTAGCCCTCGAGTTGCTGACGGTTTTAGTTGCTTTAGCTTTGTATGATGAAGCTTCGCCGGTAAAGCACCCGTGAAAATTCGACACCGCTTCTCAGCGCGACACAAATTGTCGAGGCTGTAGGGTAGCGAGTGGCTGCCGGTATCTCGGAGGACATAGATCACGCGGTTTTGCTTGTTCTGTTTACCACCCATAGCTGGCGCCACTTGACTGTGACAAACAACGCTATCCGGTATCCAGTACGTCTTTGCGTATACCGGTCCAGCGGACACGTTCAAGTTCCCTTATAGCTAGTAAAGTTGCGCGCGACAGCACACTTCGACAGAACGGCAAATTCCACCCAGTGGTTCAGCGCTTTAGCGAGTCGCGAACGCACACAAGAGAGATGAAACAAAGGAATTCTTTTCGTATGGACATACGACTCGTGTAAGCAAAAGGCAAGAGGCGAAGCGGGGGCCAGCGCCTCTATCGCGTTTGATGATTGTGGGGATCTTTCTACTGCGACTGCGTCTATTGGCGTTTAATAAAAACCTACGCAGGTGAAAAGACAAAGCCGAATATTACTTCCTTACCGACGTAGTGCCGCGAGCACTTATAGTGCTACTTTCATCCAATCACCGGCTCGAGCCCTAAGTCGTCATTTCCGCACAAATAGTTCTGACGAGCGCCACTACGCGCTGATGCGGTCGGCAGCGATGTGATGATTTCATTGAACGATTAAAATATTAAATCAACTGATATGGGCGGTTTGACACCTGCCAAAAATATCCTCAGCCATCTGTCTACGCGACCGGCAAATAAAAAATGGGTGCGAGGAAAGTGTTAGAGGGCCCCTTTAAGCTCTTCCGGTGGCCCTAATCGAATAATCGGACGTCAATAATGAATGAACCTCAAAGATAGCGCACAAGCCAATTTCCACGCTTGGCTGTTTCTTTCCACGCCCGAAGGACAGGCTGCCGCGGGAGAGAGCGCAAGCTGTGATTTACTCTATTCCTTGTTCAAATTGTGGCGCGTCGTACGTGGGAGAGACGAAGAACTTTCCAGAGAGGCTACGACCGCAAAGGAACGATGTCCGCAAGCTCGATAGACAAAGGAGTGCATCAGCTGAGCACATCGAGGTGCACGACCACCGAAATCGACTTTGACAACTCCCGCGTCCTCGACTTGGAAACCAGTTTTCACAGGCGGCCTTTTGTGGAATCATGGCACATTCAGGCTACACCTGGTAACGTGAACCGGTCTGCAGGTGCAATGCTGAGTGTCTATTTTAGCGGAGTCCGGCACCTGGTTCAACACTAGCATGACCCCCCTCGGTTTGAAGAACCGGAAAAAGAGAAAGTGAGAAAAGAAGGAAGAAAGAAGAAGAAAAAGAAAAAGAAAGAAAGAACCAAGAAAAAGAAGGCCTTATAAGCACTGCTGCTGTCTGGTGCCCTCCAGTCACCCCTGAAGAAGGGTCCGAGTGGGACCCGAAACATCGGGTTTTTTGTCATCTTTAGGATTTAAAAAATTTTACTTTTGATGATTATAATTTGGTTGGTGCCCCCCCCCCTTTTTTTTTTCACCATGAATAAACCAAGCACGCCGTTTTTACTCCATATGTTTATTTTATGCATAAGAAGCGCCCCGGAGGTCGCCAGTACCTTGTCGCTGCACGAATACCTTAAGAGCGAAAGCTGAACAAGAGAATGTAGAGGTGTATGCACAGTGCTCGTCGAAGGAAAGCGATACTCGGACCGCATCAAGGCTGTTGTATTTCGCGCTACTAGATCAAGCCTTGTGATCACAGAGGTGTAAATGTGAATCATTTTGATTCTAAATGCTCCGCGCTTTCGCTAGGTACCTCAATGATTCAGCTCGGTGTCTCCATTGTAAAGCCAGAAAGCATCGCCAACCGTACGGTCCGAGCTCCGAGTTTGATACGCTGAGCACCGCGCACCAGAAAACCGTCGATCACTTGCGATTCTCTTAGTTACATGTCGATCATTGATATTCGCCCTTGGGCGTTGCACTTTCTTGAGGAACGAAAAAGAAAATTTCAATTCACGTGATTGTTCTTTTTTCTTTCTTGCTTACCTGCGCAGCGTTTCATGTTGGCAAGCTCGCTTTTCTGCGTACCGGTAAAACATTAGTCGAACAAGAACAATGGAGACACGAACAGGCTCGTCGTATATCCACTGTTCTATTTTGCTGCCCCAGATATGTACTGTCTCCGCAAAACGTGCGCATTTACTTCTAGCCGGGTCATCTTTCCGTGTGCGCGGTGACATTCTAGCGAAGCGAGCTTAGTTGTCTACGCGGTTGTGTACATTTTTTCTTCCTGTTTCCTGGGTGCAATGAAGAGACAGTGCATCATTACTCACGCATGTTTACTTTGCCGAGGTCACGAAAGCACGACTGCGACCGTGTTCCTATTGCGTAGAATACAAGGTGTTTCACCGAATGGAAACACAAAGAACACACGCGCGAGAGGCACTCATAGTCTTGACACTCCTTTGCAGTAATTTTGGACTAAACATTTCCTTTCTTCGGCGGAAACATTCCATGAATGTTGCAGGGAGGTAAGCTCATATATTTTGAAAACAGTATTATAGGTTTGCGGGGTCTTTATTTTTGCGTTAATTATATTTCGCCTTTAATAGTTTCATTGGTTTCGACATTCTCGTTCTACAGACGCTCATCAAGTTTATTATCCTGAATTCTCGCTGTCGGCTGACCCGCATCTTCAAAGAGTTCAATCACTACAAAAACAAAGTACAAAAAACATCTCAGTGAATGAGAAAGAGAGAGGGGTGAGAAGGAGGACAAAGCGGCAAACCAGGAGCTGGCCTCTGGTTTACTACCCTGCGCTGAGGTGGGAGAAAAACGGGATGAAAAAGTGGACAGAGCATGAGAGCAAAAAGAACACAAGAAAGAAAGTGTAAGTAAATAATGGAGTGCCGTCGTGCGTCGGTAACTTCGTTCTGCACGCGTCGACGGATTGCCCAAATTAGCTTTCATTCTATATCCAACTTTCTCAACTTCGAAGAGCATGCGAATGTGTGAATGGTGTCTTTTACTGTGTATGTCATTGTCTCTTCCAATAGTTTCATGGCAGCGCTTATCCATGAGGAACAGAAACCTTGTCCAATTGACGCTTTGAATGGTATCGCGTATTGTTGAAGGGGACAGTCCCCTTGGCTTGAAACATATCGAAATATAGTCACTCTCATGCTTTCTTACAACCGCCACCCACTCAGCCCGTCTAACGAGGCTTCTTGAATAAATAGCTAAGGTCGAGACAGCCGCTCTGCGCGGAGCCGAGCAGGAATGTAGGAATACCATCATTTACCAGCCATAGTTTCATATCATGAACGACATATGCTAAATGTCCGTCTCTCGCATTAATCTTCGTGCTTCCCAAAAGTGTATGATGAGCGTGGAAGTCCCCAATGATGGCTCATGGTTCAGGAGCAGACTGATAGGATGTCGAGTAATCTTTTTTGGTCAAATGGGATTGGTGGAGAAGGCCTAGGTAAGCGCCTACAACAGTAACAGTAAGCGTCTGTTTTTTTAACTCTTAGCGTATATATTGGTGGCCGTCATGAAGTGGCACTGGATGAAGAATGTAGGTGATATCACATCGAATGAGCACCATAAGCTTCATGTTTTCTTCACTAGCAGTAGCGGACATAAACGATTCATATCCAGACAGTCTGATCACGCTCGATAAGTTAGGCTCCCAGATGACCATTCTGGGAAATATATGTGCGTACACAAACCGACGAAAATCGGAAACGCGTGACCTGATTCCCCCAGCATTGCATTGGAAGATCTCTGCTTTGTGTACTTCATCCTTGAAGGACAGCGGCTCATATGCCATGGTCTACTCAAGGGTTGTTAGCAGCAGACTCAAGGTATTCAGTTCTTGCAGTGCACTTTTGGGTGACGGTGTGCGCATGTTGGCCAACAATATGCGAATAGTATTCATTAAGAGCCTTATAAGAGCGACCAGTTTCTGGTCTCTATGCCGTGGTTCCTCGGATGCAGCACTTTGCTGTACTGGCTTCCGCTGCTGATCTGGCACAGATCGTCTAGGTGCCAGATGTGGCCATGTCTCTGTAGAGAGACGTCTATTCACATTGTCCATTTCTACAAAAGCGTTCGGCACGCGGAAACTTCCACTGACGATGTTCCTTGACGCGACGACTTCAATGCTTGACGCTTTCTGTCGTGAAGACCTTCGACTGCGACGTGGTAACCTTAGGACTTTTTCAGCAGGATCTTTGTTAGTAGAGCTTTCTCTCAGCATTTTTTGAGAATGGAGACCTCTTTCTTGGTCTGGCGACAGTCTATGGAAGAGGCACAGTGGCATCCTTGCACTTAAATGTGCTTACGTTGCAGTTGCCCTGTAAGAAAGGCTCGGCACATCGAGGGCACACTGCGGAGTTTGTACAAACTCCCTTGACATCATGGCCGCTCTTCTGGCAGTTGAAAAATTTCATGGGTCTTCGAATAACTGGTGGAACATGGTCGCGGGAATGCCCAACATTCACGTACGGGGAATGGCAGTCACCTTGGAACGTAATCTTCGCGCAGCGTAAGTTGGCGAGGCGACCGGCGCCCACAGTGACGTTGAATTCTGTTGGTTTTATAAGAACAGGAAGGTTAGCGTCGAAGATTTCATTGTCAATGTCATATATGACTCCTGTCACTGTCGCACCATTCGCTGGCACAATGGATTGGCCTTTTATGTTACCCGGCGGCGTGACATGAGGCAGTGTGCCCAGCGCGCTCGGGTTCATCACACCGGCAGCTAGGATGTTCCTCCTAGTATTTAGCCTGACGTCCTTGATCTCATTCGGCACGGCATTTTCAAGATGCAATGAGAGCGCATGCCTGCTAACGACGGGCCGATTGTCAGTAGCTCCATCCTGTTTGTGGCTGAAAGAGGGTGGAGTGCGGCCACCGCTGAGTCGCGGTCTTCACGGTGGTCGGGCTCAACGCTGGAGACGCGTGCATGGTTCTTCGTTTGGCCTTACGGTACAGCACAGGTGTAAATGCGTCTTTGTAGGACTGGTCACCTGATGGGGAGTAGAGCTAGGTGCCCCTGGCTATCCCTAGCTGTGTTTCCTCATTCCCCGAAGCGATGATTGCGGTTGAACGGGAACCGAGCCGACCCTCGGGAGTTTCCATGTCAGTCACCGCTGTGTAGGAGGTGGTAGACCCCACAAGTGCCGTGAAAAATTCAGAAAAGCACAAAGACGGGCAAGATGTGTTCCGCAGGAAAATAACATTGTCGTCGTTCCCATGTGTGAATGAAAAGCAATAGCTTAATTTGTAGTTGTTTTTCGTGATTCCTTTGAGATGAAGGTGCGCAAAATAATTTTTTACATATTCTTCTAGTACCGCACATGAAGCGGTAATATGCTGCGAGCACAATACAAGGCGGGAAGTATAGGGACATGATCGCCGAAGGCGACAGCGTTGTCTTGTGTGACGTAGAATCTAACGTATCCAATGACAAAGCAAATACTTGCTCGCTCTTCTACAATTGGATCAGTGCGTACCAAAGGCGACACTTCAGCGATATTTCCATTGGAGATCATCCTCATAATGCGGTCTTCCAGAACATACACCCGCAAGTTTTGGTCAGTGCTAATGCATGTCTATACTTAGACTGTCTCTGGACCTTTCGCTTGAGCGCCACTATCTTGTATAGTCGTTATTAACCATCTAGTCCGCCAATACATCGTAAGCTTCTAAACATAGAAGACATTTCTCAAATAACGATCCTTCAATCGCGTATTATAGTGGCAGGTTATGCTCGCAGATACCGTGTTGCGAGACCGTCCGCCGTGAGCGTTCGGCGAAAACGCTTCTAAAAATTCCCCTTATCCTTTTTGCCGGAAGACTCCGACAACAAACCCGAACGCGGGCTGGCTGCAGAATAAAGACTGGACGGCAGCGTACAAAACGGCGGGCAACCGCGGCTAAAAACAAAAGCATTAAAATATAAGTACTAAGGTAGAGACAGGCCGCGCCACATAACGCGGCATAAACCGAGTCCGACGCGCCTGACTGGGCACGACTCCATCGCCTGTCGCTGAACGCGAGGCTTCAACGACGCTTCCCAGACTGCCGCATCTCGTATTCACTTTCAACGCCCGGAGTGTCCGTACCGGCTGCCACAGAAGCGCGTTCTCAATCGCTCGCTGTTTTCGGTTTCTTCTAGTCCATACCTGCTCGTGCGGCACCATATATAGTCGTTCTTCCTCCTCGGTCGCTTTATTTCTTCTTGCACGTCCGGATATCGCATTATCCACCGTATAACCAGTCCTTGCGTCGCTCACTCGGCGCGGATAGCAACTCTCGTAATTAGAGGAGAAACGAACGGTCTCGTCTAACGTTGGCTACAATATAATGTAGCGCCGCCGCGATGTTCTGGTGGTTGTGGTACTAGGCTTCTGATCCGGAAATCGCGGAATCAAATCCCCTCAGCGGCAGCTGCATTTCATTGGAGGTCGATATGCTCAGGCCCGTGTACTGTGACATGACAGTGCCCGTTACCGAACCTCAGCTAGCCGAAATAATTTCCGGAGCACTTCACTGCGGCATCTCTCATAATGATGCTGTGGTTTTCGGACGTAGAACAGCATTATTATTATTATTATTATTATTATTATTATTATTATTATTATTATTATTATTATTATTATTACAGAGGACAAAGTAACGAATTCCAAGATTTTCCAGTAAGCCGCATATTCCTAAATTCATGAATATGCATGAGTGTCAACAGCGCTGCTTATTTTGGATTTTTGAATGAGGTAGTCCCTCAAATTTCAGGTCTAACGTCATTCAGTTCGTTCTACGTCAATAAAGACGAATACAAAGCCCGCATTACAGCTTCTCTCTGCGTGTGTGTTTGCTCTGCTTGTTTGTTTGTAGTAGGCTGCGCGTGCTCGACCAGACCGACTAAGCCACACGACACTGGTTGCGTGAGCTCGGCTACCTTTCTACAGGCGTCGAACGCTGCAGTTAAATTTCGGATTTCCTCTCTCCTCCCCGCTGTTGCAATGCAGGCGTATTTGTCTGTAATGGAGTTGTGAAATTATCGAAGGCACGCAGTTCCCCATTACGGCAGTCCATGATGCGGCATCATGGCACTGTTACCAGCGGTCCCTGCAGTGGCGTCGCAAAATTTGTTACGCTTACACTGACGTGTACAGTTTGGACCACACACTCACGGGCCTCAAAAAAAAGAAAGGAATACGGAACTTCGGAGCCACAATAAGAGGAGGCCGAATGACATTATAAAATTTGCAAGTAAGTTTTAAAGAAACTTTGGGGTCGGAGTGGACCTAGATGCATTGTTTGTATTCTTGAATAAATATTGAATGAGCAAATGAATAAATGTTGGAACCCATACACGAACGGAAATACAAGATAATTATAATCACCGAGACATTACGCGCGGAAAGGACGATATGGTTATCATTGTGAGGCTTCAAAAAGTTTGAGCACGTGGAGTTCTATAACTCCCACGGAAAACGCACATGCGCGGACCTCTAGCATTTTCGCTTCCCTCTTGACCGCCTCGACTTGGGTCGTACCTGCCTTCTTCGCGTCAGCAGCCGAAGATGATAACCACTGTGTTCCAGCGGAAGAAGGAAGTAGAAGGGAAGACGAGGTCAAACTACTACTCGTTATTTACCATAACAACACCTACAGCTGCTTGTCCCAATAGGATTTGTTCTTACGTTTTCTGCGCCAGCAATACGGTGGTAAATGCGGTAGCCCTGCCCTCCTGTCCAGCCACTGTCGTCTGAGACGCGTAGCTGGTGAGAATCTGCCGAGACTTCTCCTTGAACAGCGTGCGCGGTGCCTTCTGTGACAGGTGCCCGACGTGGCCCAATATTTGCACGCGCGCCGCCATTGGACACGCTGCGGTAGCTTTCTCGTATGACGTGTCGGCAGGCACCCTCTGCAGTTGAGACTGTGCCGGATTTGGCAGCGTAATCGCTGGAAGGAACGAGCGGCCGACGGTTTTCCTCAGGTGATGGCGATTGTTAGATGGCGACGTATTTCGAAGAGTGCGAGCCCCGAAAGACGATAGTTTTTAGTTTGCGCTGGGTCACTGAACTTTTGTGCGGTTCGTAGGTCTTGTTTTTCGCCGTGATCTAGCGCTCCAAGGTTACCCATGCAAAGAGCAATTTTGGAGGTATTAAACCACGCTTTGCGGCGGTGTACATTTCTTTACTACACTAAGGCATAATCTAGCTCAGGGGCATTCGCGCCGCGATGTCATGTGGATCTTGATATCAATACATACGTTCTACGACCATTTCATTTGCTTTTGTGCTGATTTGCTCGATACTGTAGGAGTACATCAACGATCGACGCTCATGATAGCACGTCGATGCACCATATAGTGTATTTTAATTTTAAGAAGCTCAGATTCTTTGTATCATGCATTCGGCTGTCATATACTTGATTGATGTGCACATAAAGTCGGTTTTTTACACAGACGTTTTCGTTTTCGGTTGTCCTGGTGTTCAGTTTTGGTTTAGGTTTTTGTAGTGTGACGGACGCGGACAGCCGAAAGGCTAGGCCCTAAGGAGCTTCGCTCCTAAAATTCCCTGTGTCGTGAATTGTCGTCTAACAGACGCTGCGTTGACTGCCTTGTGAGACCTCTAAAAAATATCCAGTTCTCTTTAACCAATGCCAGACTACTTTCATCCAGATTGATCCAACCAAATACCCTTAATCAAAAGAAAACCCCAGGTTGGACCCCTAGTACGTAGGGATTTTCCTCCGATGATCATAGGTACTGCATTTTGGAGCGTCCGTGTCGGCGTTAAGTTCGTTCCAGGGCACCTTGGAATGCTAAATATACTGTATGTGTAAAGAAAATGACTTCAGCCGTCGTTGCAGCCATTATGGGCGGATTTCAGTAGCACAAATTGCAACCTCTACAAACGAATGTCCATTTAGTGTTGAACACACGTAGATCCCCTATGTACAAGTTTCTTTCGCAGGACTTGTAAGATATTGGAGTATTCTGCCTTTCGTGGAAGGGGCAAGGGCGTCTCCTCCATTATAAGGCAGTCACCACTTTGGAAACAAATGTTGCCACAATACGGAGGCTTGGCAACACCAATACCATAAGCGCACACAGCTATGCAAGCGCGTCGTTACCGAAAATGGTTTTTAAAACTCCTATGGGGAGTTTCTTACCAGGTGTCCTGACGCTCCGTGTGGAGTTGTCATGACTCTTATACTCCGTCACTTAGTAGCGGTGGTAAAATTATAATGACATGCGCCGTAGTCACTTCGCTATGACGGAGTAAATGGCATGGGCATGGGAGTTTTGTGGGTTGATACGCTGGTAAATGCTCTCCGCTAACTTTCGCTGCGAGCGTTGGTTCCATTCCCTCGGTGCCCCTATCGAATATCTAAAGGGGGAGATCTGTCCGTATCTCGTGCTCGATCATTTATCGGTGATCATCTGAATTGCTGGTCTTTGTCTTTCCTTCTCTCCATTATAACTTACACAACCTAAAACACTATAAAGTTATGTGAAATCAAAATTTAGACCGCGAGAAGAGTATCCTATCAGAGGAAACTGTCATTTTTTAGATTTCTGTATCACGATGATGTTGATTGGGATGTTGTTGCTACAGGCGCTATTAGACTGCAAGACGTGGCCGTCAATTGCTCGGCCTAAACATGTTTGTCCATGTCGCATGCGTCACAGCGTGTCACTCAAACCTCTCTCTCGCAGAAATGTTAACAGAAGAGCCGACACCTCTTAGCGAAGCGTCCTCCAACCTCCCTGATACACTGTCTGCTACGTGAATGCATGAGGCCACCCACTTTTTTCACATTGCACATGAGCGTGCTTCTTTCAGGGCAAAGGCGCTTGCAGGACCGTATGGAGTGGTCAATGTCTCCCGCTTCATGGCACTCCATGCAAAATAGCGAAGCAGGGCCCCCAATATTGAAATACCATGGAGAAGTGCGTGCTGACCCTGTTCTAACTCTGTACAGCAGGTCAACTCGTCGTGGCTAAGCCCTCTTGTAACATAAGGCTGGCGTGACGGCTTCCATAAAAAGAGGGAGTGGTCTCGAATTGTCTGTTTTGGTAGTGCTGATTAATGGGAGCTGTTGTAGTCGGTTACCTTGCAAGGGCTCCGTTGACAGGGCATCCGCTCTTTCGTTGCGGCTGACACCAACATGCGGAGTTGCCCCGCCACGGTGGTCTAGTGGTTATGGCACTCGGCTGCAGATCCGAAGGTCGCGGGATCGAATCCTGGCCGCGGCGGCTGCATTTCGATGGAGGCGAAATGTTGAGGCCCGTGTGCTGTGCGATGTCAGTGCACGTTAAAGAACTCCAGGTGGTCAAAATTTCCGGAGCCCTCCACTACGGCGTCTCTCATAATCACAGCTGGTTTTGGGACGTTAAACCCCACATAACAACAACAACAACAACATGCGGAGTTACCATTGGAAAGTTATCCTAATTAGTCGCGGGCCAGGATTCTTCAAATAGAACCAAAGACGGACAGTTGCAGCCCATCTTATTCCTGCCATGAACTATTACCGCCATGAACTATTACTATTACCGCCTCGATTGCACTATGCACCATGACTAGTAAGGTTCTGGAATGACCAACACGCCGAGCTTCAGGAGAAAACATTTTACGGGGCCTCAGACACAATATACGGATGTTAATTATTAGACTATATTTATTTTATCGAGAGAGAAATCGGCGCTTCAAGGACAGAGCTGCCGTAAAGGTGCCCTTGATCACATCCTGAAGTCACGCGGAAGGCAAAAGCAGACCGGCTCCTTACCTCGACCCAGTACCCTCTGCAGCGCTCGGCTCATTCTTCCCGTCGGCTCACTGCTACATGATACTTGCTTTGCGAAGCAAACTGTCAGATAAAATCTGAAAAAGCATTAGCTATAAGTTGCGGGTTCTATTGTTGCAGCCGCAATAAATATTTGCGAACGAAAATATAGAAAGAGATAAAAAATAGGTGAAATAACGGAACATAAACATTGTACAAAGTTTACGCTAGGAGGCCAGATGACAGCGAAGCTGGCGGATCATCATCACCATCATCATATTATTAATATTATCTTAATCATCATCGTCATCTTCAACATTATTATCACCAGGTTCATAATTATGATTATTTTCTTCTTTCTCACCATCTTCTGCTTCATGCAGTCACGTGTAGTTGTGACGTCATATTACGTGACTTAGCAGCATGTCGAAGTCAAGAAAGGCTATGCTGGTAGATGTTGCGTCACTCGGTTGTTAGGCAAGGTCATTTGAAGGTCATACTTCGTGATAGGACAATCTTTGGCTGTGTTCCAATTCTGAACAGACTCGTAGACAGCCTACAATGACAGCTTCAAAGACAGCTTCGCGTCCTTGTCGTACGAGTAATGGAACGCGCCCGGATGACGTTTGCACGACGAGGCGCCATCTCACGTCGACAAAAGAAAGCAAATAAATGCTCACAATTTTCGTTAATTTTGCTTATTTCATGTTCCAATCTACAAAAAACTCAATGCAGCTCACATAAGTTGCGTAATAAAGCGCCTATTTGCGAGCAGACGACCGCTCCGGCGAAGTTCGTGGATATTCAAGCAATCCTCGCAGCCGCCATCTTGTTTGGACAGCAAAGTAGTCTGCATCGTTTTTGTCTCCGTATGCCGTCTTCGCGAAGCTGTCTATTTTGCCGTCTACATGAGAAAAGGAATGGGACTTAAGATGGCCGCTGTTACGTAGCCATCTATTTAGCCGTCTACCGTGAGTATTGGAACACACCCTTTGACTAGCTTTAAGGGCGTCGATGCTAAAAAGAGGAAGAAAGAAAGAACGAATGAAAGAACGGAAAAGAGAGCCCATTGTCGATCCGTCGTCTGTCTGATATTACAATGAAGAGATTGCCACCAGCCCACCACTTGCCACCAACACTGCTGACATATTACTTGCCACGCGATCTTGCCGCCAGCCCACCGCTGCATGATAGCGGCTATACGAAGGGCAATATAGAAAGAGATAAAAACAGACATGAACAAACACGGAAATGATAGGTCATGACATAAATGTGTTGACACCCTTTGGCATTTGTTTTACTATTAACGATGAAAGCGCAGTTTTCCGCTATTGCCAGGTCCCGCATCGTGGTATCGGCCTAATTTTTTTCTACCGCAGATTGATTGATTTGCAGATAAACCATAGCCGTTTTCTTATTGCATTGATTCAAAAACCCTCCAAAGCATTTGGAGGGTTTATTATTCTTTTCCGTCGCGTTGTTATTGCGATAGCAAATATATGGGCAGTCTCGGCTGGTTTTTGTCGTCCCCGTCACCGCCGTCATGAACCGCATTTGTATAAGTGTATATATATATATATATATATATATATATATATATATATAATACTCCTAAGGAAAAATAATTCAGATAAATACTTCCGAAGCGCCAAATCGCACCAGTAACCTCTCGCTCCGCAGCGCGTGGCGCTAACCACTACGCCACAAAGAGCAGATCCTTCAGGAGCTAACGGCGAGCCTTATATACACACCCTTTACCGCTGGCAAGACTCAGAGACGGCAGGCGCTTATAAGCGTTTCTTAATTACCAGCGAGATGGCGGGAGAAGCGCAAAGGTCGCATTTAAAAATTCGTCGGCCAGCTCGCACGCTTCTTCTAATATTTGCGCAGGGAGATGCCCTTCCGCTGTCTGCTCGCGCGATTGTCTCGTGCTGAGAAGAAGAGGGATGTTTCGAGCTTTCAGCGTGATGTCCGCCCTGATGTTACGGGAGCGTACGAAAGTCACTCGAGCTCAAGGGACGTCGCTAAACGAACAAACAGAAGATGAGCGCGAACTATGAAGTGTCAGAGCTCGACACTTGAAGCACGCTAGTTTCCTTCGCTGCTTCGGCCACCTTTGCAACAGGAGTGCTGTTCAAACTGAGAGTATCCATTGTGACAGCTTATTCGCGCTCGCTCAGTGTATATCTGTTCGTTCGTTTCGTGTGTGCTTCACTTGATAGTTCGCGCTCGTCTTCTGTTTGTTCATTTAGCGGCCTCCCCTAGCTTTGTATGTGTAGCTTTGTGACACACAACGTATAAAGCCCTTCGTACCAGTACGCGCTGCCCACGGGAGGCGCTCACTTAGCAAGTGCATGTTTGCAACAATTAATATTGCTCCTGAAGCTGCGAGCCTCACTTCGTATAGCATTACAGTTTCTTGCTATCGCATTCATTGCTTCGCCCTTACGGCGAAACTGTAACTTCTTTTTATGATTGCCAAAGTTGTGCTCTCTCCAAAATTGTGATGTGCGGCGCATTGAGCTTGGACAAGACGTAGTAAAGTGTTGGTTTGTGAGTTTAAGTGCGCGGCAGCTACCATCCATGTTCTGCCTCCCCGTGTCTCGTAACTTGGCTTGACTTTGTGTTTTTTAGACGGGCAATCTTTGGTAAAACCTCCAAGTTCTCGTGTATTCTCTTATTTTTATTTTTAGATACAGCAATCTGATGGAGAGATTATAGCAGAATTATAGCAGATGTGTTCTGTAGAAACAATGTTAACAACAAAAGAAAGGCACAATCATGAGTACACAGGAAATAGTGAAACCAATTAACCTAAAGACACGGAACAACAAAAAGGCGTAAGGTGCATACAAAATGGGAAAGATGGGAAAAAACTTGTTCTATTGCAATAAAGTTGATGAATTTTGATAAAGTTGTAAAGTTGATGAACAACGTCACCAAAGGCAAATAAATTATCAGCCCGTGTCCCGAATGGGCCATTATAAGGAAACCTAATGAAATGCTTTTTGTATCTTATGTACTTTTTGCAAGTTAGAAATAACAACGGGTTTCCGCGGAAGACTGTCCTTAGATATTCAACAACCATCAAAATTGCTGTGAGGTTCTATTCAGGATAAGGATGTCTGTAGATAATTTGGACTACACCACAGCATATTTGCGCCGACGCATGCAATTGGTTCCGTTGTGACCACATTTACAGAGCCATCGGCTAAAAGCTAAAATGTATACGGTCTTTGCGAAAGAAATTGCTGTTCTTTGTCGTACTGTATTCTGTCGCACCACTTTTGTCCTCACATGATTTTTGTTGGTCTGTGTGCCTTAGGCGATTCACATTGTTTTGTGCAACCATCCCACTGTAATTCCTAACGGCACTGTGGATAGTAGAGAACATAAATAATTGCGCTAAACCGCGCCCACCACCACATCTCAGCAGCCATGCGCAAAAGCCGCCCCTTTGAATACCCTTAAAAACGTTCGACCACCTCCGTGAAGTGATTTCGCCACGGCTGTACGCAGTACGCGAGAAGTTTGTGGAATGAACCGGCTGCGGTTTCGCAAGCGTTACATTGTTAGATTGCACGCGATGCTGCATTTTTCTCAGTGGAAAGCGGGCGCAGATCTCTGGTTATGGTTCGCTCTTGTGGCCACTCTGTGGCTGCCAAACAAAACATGAAGAATTCGTTCCGAATATCAGTAACAGATGGCGCTGCATTACCCAGACCTCTTATATGAGTGCGCGGTTCTCTCTGCGTATGCGCGTACGAAAAGGTACCTCTGAATACCTCTGAGACGTTAATATGCTTCCTGATGATTTTGCTTACGTATCTTTGTAATGCAGAATACAGAGTTCGCAATATGACAGCAAATTGACGAGCTCTGTTCGTGTGCATGTTTACTGATGGCGTGTGATGATCGAAACCTCAAAACGAATGTATCAAGTCGGAAAGGTCTTAAGTACGTAAATAAATTGTACTAATTGCAGTAAGGCACGCACTGATTAGACGAACGGATGGTCTACGCCACACCATGACTGCTTCAATCTTCCGAGTTCCTTGATGCCTTAATGACATGAACCCAACGCGTGCGAAGACTAACGGCGCACCGGTACAGTCGTGCAATGATTGAAGGAAATAAACACAGCAATTTCACCAAGGTGACCTTGCGATCGCCTGTAATCACTTCGTCGTCGGTAAGGTCCACAAGAAACGAAGACGATTCGAGGCTGTAAAGCTGAGGACATATTAAGTTGGCTCTGTAGTGCTTGAAAATAGTAAGAGTAGACGTGAGCTACTATTCAGGCAAGGCTAATCCCATCCCCATCCTGAGCCAATGATGATGTGTTAATAGTCGCTACGACTGTTACAGCTGGTGGACGAAGGCAGTTACAAGATTAGACACGCGTGTTATTTAGGTAATTTAGAAAGTGGATGTAAATGTCCTATTAACAACGGGAAAATATTAAGCCGGGAGAAAATGAAGGTAAGGAGCATTTTGGCTAGCATTGTGTCAATTTACTGCCCGCTGCGTCGCGCTGCGAACTAGCTCTCAGACACCATCATTTCGGGACAGCCGTGTAACCTCCGTTGTGTTTTGCTTATGTCCCTTGCGGCAGTTGCCTCGTGGAGGACAGGAAAACAGAGTCGACGAGAGCGTTGCGCCCTCCATCGGAGGAGTTTCGAGAATACGCCGTAGAGACCTTGAACATGGCGAAAAAACAAAATCGAGGAAGCGGGTTCGGTAAATCGGAGAACGGGTCGCCCTTGCACCCGGCTCAAAGAAAAGACCGCTGTAGTTCAATGCATCTCTCGTAAAGTGGTGGCATCACGTTGGGGTGGCGCCAAGGACTTATTGAACACGTGCGCACACATGCAAAGGGTTGGTAAGCACCCATGTATTCGGATAAGGTAACAGCAGCGTTTTATGGCAAAAGTGAGTTACAGTCACTGTGAGTTTATTCTTAGCGTAAGGCGATCTGGTCGGGGCCATTGATCTGCGATCATTTTTTTCATCCAGGTCTTCCTTGATGGTGCTCTGCGCTGTACAGTGGGAAGGAGAGGTGCGGCTACAAAAAATGCTGAAAGCCCTAGGCATCTTGTCTGAGTATTTCTAACTTGTATAAAATAAATAAATAAACAAACAAATAAATAAATAAATACAGCACGGGGAAATAAGCAGACGTGTGAAAGAAAGCTGGAGGAAGCTGAAGCTTCGCCGTACGCTACTGCTTCATTTGGGCCCGTTCGCATCGCAACCTCTGACGAAGGCCGTGCCATCGTCTCCTGACGAAGGCCGTGCCACGGCCGAAACGTTGAACAATAATAAACGTGCGATTTTCGCAAGTGTGCAATTTTTTTCTAATCTACTTTTGAACCGGACCCACGGAACTTCTTCCCCGTTATATATATAGAGAAAGAGTCGTAAAGAAAAATAATTCGGATAAATGTTTCCGAAGCGCGGAATCGAACCAGGAACCTCTTGCTCCGCAGCGCTAACCACTACGCCACAAAGAGCAGATCCTTCAAGGAGCTAAAGGCGAGCCTTATATACACACCCTTTACCGCTGGTAGGACTCAGAGACGGCAGGCGCTTATAAGCGTTTCTTCTTTACCAGCGAGATGGCGCGAGGAGCGCAACGGGAGGCCGCCTTTGAAACAGGAGCGCTGTTCAAACTGAGAGTATCCATTGTGACAGCTTATTCGCGCTCGTCCGGTGTATATCTGTGCGTTCGTTCGCGTGCGTGCTTCACTTGATAGTTCGCGCTCATGTTCTGTTTGTTCATTTAGCGGCCTCCCCTAGCTTTGTATGTGCAGCTTTGCGACACACAACATATGGATTCCTGCTTTTGTTTTGTTGCACTTGCATGTCCAACCTGTATGCCCACCTGCTATGGTCTCGGAAAGAGACTGGCAGTATTTAAAAATAAATAAGTAAATAAATAAATAAATAAATAAATAAATAAATAAATAAATAAAGCCCTTCGTGCCAGCACGCGCTGCCCACGGGAGGCGCTCACTTAGCAAGTGCATGTTTGCTACAATTAATATTGCTCCTGAAGCTGCGAGCCTCACTTCGTATAGCATTACAGTTTCTTGCTATCGCATTCATTGCTTCGCCCTTGCAGCGAAACTGTGACTTTTTGTTTATCTGAGTATCTGCTTCACATGTGATTGTCAGCTGTACAAAGGTGGCATCGCCAGATTTCTTGACAGAAGACCAATAAGAACTCTAGGCATAAATATACTTCATTGTCATGCCACCATAGTGTTTTGAAACCTAAGTTTGCTTCCCTAATTCTATTGTGCGACTGGGTCACAACTGAGAGGCCGGTTCATTAGAATTGTCTAACTATATCTCCCAATTGCAGTACACAGATAGTTGTGGTCAGTCAATACGTTCAGATTCATTTGTTAACTGCGCTAGAACGACTGTAATTAGGTGGCCACGTTCACTGTGAACCCTGTCATCTGTTGTGCGCCGAGTGGCAAGCCATGATCCTTGAGGCGTCAGCGCGGGTATGCAGTGTCCCGTGGTGGAGCCGCTGTTTAGGATGCTGCAAAAACATCTTCACTTACCCGTGTTCACAGTTCAAATAAGGAATCCTTGAGGTCTTTTTCGCCACAGCCGAATGCTCAGTCCGCTAGCATCAGTAATCATTGCGAGATAGATTTCGAAGAAACATTCTCAACATACATGCCCTGCAGGGCAGGCGCACGTGTTGAAGGCTGTTCATTACAGCATCCACATAATTGGTAACACTGAAAAATACTGTGTACTGAGACCACAGCTTGTGTTTTTTCACATTGCAGCGACACCTCTAATTCGTCCACTGCAATTGAAAGTGTCGACCAGAATATGTATTCTTCCCGCATCCCGGATTTAGTTCCAAAATGCCTTGAAAGTTGATGAACATTGACATATCGAATTTTCGCCACTATTACGTAAATAATGAGTAATACCTAAGTTCATGTTTAGAAGAATCTTCCATGGCATCGTTTACCTTTTGTATACACACGCTGCTGTTTCATAAGAGCCATCCTCCCGCCTCTGTTTTAAGTTACATATGGTACGTTTGTTTTTCTTTTGAAAAAGTTAAGAGAAAAAGAAAAACATTACCTTCGCGCTAGTAACCCCGATGAAGCGCATAAACTAGCATATATCGGGAAAAACCTAATACAAAATAGAATAATTTATTAATTTATAATTCGCTTCGTAACGTAGGGGTTTCTGCTTCCTTGGGCATATCCTTTGGTGAAGGATCCTCCTTAAACCCAGCCTTGAGGAGAGATTCTATCATGCCCGACAGAGCAGGCTCCAAGCCCTCTGCGAGATTACCATCCTTTCCCTGTCTGTTGGGGTTAAATATCGTCTTCAGCACCTGAGAAAATATTTTCTCCAGTCCTTGCCCGCTTTGCTGGTCGCCCATAAGCGAGCCAAGCAGGGACAATACGCTTCCCTGTGACCCACTACCCTGAGAACCAAGCAGAGATGGTAGTCCTTGAAGAACCAAGGGCGCCAGCTTAGACAGGTCGAGGGACCCCGCACCCTGACCTGCTGAACCTGAGTCTTTGCTATTCAACGCACTCAGTCCGTCAAGTAATGTCTTGAGCCCAGCCATTGGATCGGCTTCTGTTGACTTCTTGGACGAAGCATCAGCGTTTCCAATGTTCGAAAGTAAGGATCCGAGGAGGGCAGCTGAGATGTCCGGTTGACTGGTACCTGCACTGTTCACGGCATCAGCGTTTGCGGTGGATTCACTAGGCGCCTGTGGCGCCGCGTTGGCTGCTTTTTGCGAAAGTGCTGCTATCAGAATGTCTTCCAAGGGTGATCTCGCCTTTGAAACTGTCTGCTTTGAGGCGTAGTTTCGGTAGAATTCGAGGGCTTTCCCCAGCACAGCCATCCAGTCAATCTCGCCTCCTTTTGAACAGTATTCTGCAACAGAACGAACAATGTAAGTTTATCAAGCTCAAATATAACTGTAGGTTTTCGAAATCACAGAAACAATGCTTAAATGCTTCTAATTTTCGGCGGTGAGAACTGGGCAAAGAAGAACAAACATGATAATACACTATGGTTTCCATAAATTCCGCGCAAAACCTGGCCGCTCGGAAAGATTTATGACTTCAGACTTGCATGATTGGCTAAACTCTGAAAAATAAAAGTCTGGCATTTAACCTGATTCTTCCACTAGAAAAGCACGGAATTGTTTCGCGTGTCTTAGTTAAATATAATTATTCGATACCGCTGTGCAAACGTGGAGCGAATCTGAAATAAGGCATGCTATCGTTGCTTGCGGGGTGTCTTAAATGATTTTATCAAAATGTTTTTAGCATGACCCGGGTTAGCACCTTAAGAAATAACTAGCGTGATATGAGTTGGCTAACACGATCGCGAAATATACCTTCTTTTTATAGAGCAACAGCTGGATGCCGGAATATTCAGCAAGCACAGATCGTGACTAATGGCGTCTATCATCATACAGCCGGACCTAGGCACTAGCGTTGTTCGAATGCCATAAAAAGCGGCTTTCCTTTTTTTTTTGTCTAGAACAGTGAGGATGACCTGTATGAACAGCTCGTTGTATGCGCGACTAGTCCCTTAGATGTATAGTCTAGCCACCCGCGTTCACCTGCCATCAGGCTCCACGCCATAAATCATGCAGAATCCTTTCGGGCCGGTTGGACAGATTGTTTTGGTGCGAGAATAAAGCGCATCATGTGCACAAGTCATGACGACATTAAAAAGTCTGTGCTCGACACGAGTATAACTAAACAGGGCAAAATCTAAAAAAGCAGTTTTTCTTTTCTTTTTAATTCAACTGTAACAGAAAAACGCACTGTTATGTGCAACAAGCGCACCTTTTCTGTGTGCATGAATCTTCTACAGTAAGCGAAGTTCAATTAATCCGTTCGAAAGTAAAGGACAACACTCATTGTATTTAGATTTTATGAAATACTTCTTTTGCAAATCTATTTTAATTATTATTGCTAGATTAGACGGATTGTTAGAAGTGACGATGAGTTTAAAAATTCCACTGTGTACATTCCATGCCAACGTAACAAAGACGTTCGCGTGATGTCACAAAAGATTTTGTGTATGCACTAAAAATTTTTCGTCGCACAAAAGGTATTTGCGCGTTCTTTAGTTGGTGTATGCTTGCTAAAATTTTTAAATACGTATTGACTGTTTTAGCAGTCCGATACTCTTCTTCAGAAAGAGTGGGACAAATTCCACGCAGATCTACGATGTCATAGTGGTGCTGATGTCGCACCACGTCAGCTCTGAACCCTTCTCTGGACTTATCAACCTACCTGCTAGATGAGACAAGTTTTTATATTCCACATAAGAATATGTCTAAGCACATAATGTCTTTGCTAAAGGAACTCACAAGGACTGGCAAGGGCTGTTTGATTTGAACAATTCTTATTGAAGATAACTGCGAAAGGAATTCATTGAAATTCGCTTAAGAGCAGGTATTTCCCATTATGAACATTGCGGTTACGATATTTCCGGAGCCAATTTGAATGCTGGCAATGCTGTCAGGCAAGTTCACCGACATAAATTAGAGTGAAAGGTCAAAAATTTTAGCGACGAATAATCAATACGATATGTGCTTCGAAGAAGAACAATCAATGTCAAAATGTACGCTACATTGCAATTGATGAGGGTCGACTACTGGCTATAGCAAATTCTTCAGGTAGCTTAAGCCCCTTAGATGTATTTGGAAAGTGTGCATCGAATGTAAACTAGGAGCCCGAAGTAAGCAATGTGGATATAAAATAAAGAGACAGTAAGGAAGGCCAAGCCGCGGGTGTACCATTACCCAAAGACATTTTTTTAGGTGACGGACAACATCGAGAAGGAATTAGAGTAAAGAAAGAGGAACAACTGCTCGCAGATCGACGCATACTTTAGTAGCGAGAAAAATATGTCTCACAGGGAGTATTTCTACAACTGACCACCTCACTATTGTTTCTTCCGCTGTTTCTGTACGACAGCTTACTATGTAGCGCCATGAATAAGTGTATTTCTGAAAATATATATAAGGTATGTGACACCTGGTTCCTTACTGCTATCCTGGCAATGCTTTTCAAATTTGTCGTTGTGGCCATTCTAGTGAAAGTGCCTTACCATGTTGGCCTGCTCCCGGCTGAAAAACGGCGCCATGGACTACGTGAAACCTTGCTCGCTTTTTGTCCATGATCCTCGACATTGGACGTATGTTGGCATGAAAGTTAGTCTGATTTGATTTGGAAGTTCTGGGTGGAGAAATTGTAAATATGACGTTCCTTACCTGCAACCGTACGCATCAGTCGGTTATTTTTGTCGAACAGTTGAGCGCGAACGTTTCAGCAAGCACACATTTAGCGCTAAGTATGACAGTTTCGTCTCCGCTGTGACATAAAAGGCACGCATTTATGCTGAGTATAAATAAAGAAGTTGACAAACCGGCAGAGAGGCTAGTACGCACAAGATCTTGGTGAAGGAGGAAAAAAGGAGTTGCATTCAACTCAACGCCTACCTGGTAATTCCTTTTGCGATGTTTCTTGCGATGTTTCTTGCGACGCCCCAATCACAGCGAAGAGCACAAGTACGCATGTCCCTGAAAGCGCCAGCTTCCTGTGGAAACGCATGACGATTCCTGTAATGAAAGGAGTGATGTCATTGAAGTGCTTGCTCAAAACAACACCTCTCAATACTTCGAGAAAACCGATGTTTTTTTTATCTTCTAAAAACGGACTTTTCCACTTCCACTCGCCTCACGAGAAGCGAAAAGCTATGTGTACTGCATGACAAAATTGCGCGTGTAGATTCCAGGGCGCACCAGGGTGTCACGGCGGCTTCAAGGTCATGCGTTGTTTTCTTTCTTTTTCTAATAACGGTTCGAAATGTAGCGGTTAAAAATTCAGTACATTTAGAAAACGGAATGATGCTGCCACTACCGTTTTAACCCAGAGAGACTCACCACCTAGTCAGATTTTCTATTACACCAGGCCACGTTCCGAAGCCGCTCGACGTCCGCCGGCCGTCTACGGCGCGTCTGACGGAGGACCATGCGAGAACAAGAGCACGGTGTGTTCCGGGCCAAGTACTGCGCCGGCCGCTGATGCGATACAGCTCGGCAAACACGCGAGGCCCCGGCACGCGATGACGGGCAGAGTACGCATAACGGCCCGTACGTCTCGCTCTACATAAACGCCGTAACGATGAGAGAGAAGGTGCAGAAGGGAGATGAGGTAGGAGTACCCTGTGCTGTGATGAGAGTAGCTTCTCAAAGTGAGGAGGTGGGGCGCTGTTGTGGGCGTGCTTGTTCAGCGCGGCCGTATATCCTTATGAGCTGGTTCCATTGTGGCGCTCCGGCCTGAAGGATGCGTTCTGCGTTTTTCTTTTCAAATGAGTATGTGAGCATTTTGGGTTTATACAAATGCAAATTGATTACATAGACTTTTTTCGAAACAAGTCCTCTGTATCTCACTTCGTGTGCATCCGAAAATGGAGGGCACCCGATCGGTGCGCTTATTTCAGGATTATTCAAACTGTTATCTTATCATCATTATCAGCAGACTGTCTACGACTAGTGCAGGGCAAGGGCCTCTTGCACAGATATTTAATTATCCCGGTCCTGTGCTGACTGTACCCAAATTCTCCCAGCAAAATTCTTCATCTCATCTAGCCACGTCACTTTCTGCCGGTCCCTGACACGCTTCCCTTCTCTAGGGATCCACTGTGAACAACGGTAGCCCTTGCTTAACAGGCATTTGTTCCCTAATCCACCGCGCTCTTTTCTTAAACGTTAATGCTACACCTATCATTTTCCGTTCAATTGCTCGCTGATTCGTGCTGAATTTAAGCTGCACCCTCTTTGCAAGCCTCTAAGTTTCTGCCCCTCGTTTCGTACTTTCGTATTGCACTATCGTATCGTAGTATCGTATCGAATTTCGTATCGTGTCAGTGAACCTTTATCTTATCGAACGTTATTAAGCACGACTAGCAGTCTGGAACACCGAGTATTCGTAATGCAAGCCTTGCCTTTTGTCACGAGCTAAATTGCCATTTGAGAATGAAATATAACCTCTTATATGAAAGCTCTCGCATTAAGCACGACTAGCAGTCTGGAACACTGAGTATTCATAATGCAGGCCTTGCCTTTTGTCAAGAGCTAAATTGCCATTTCAGAATGAAATGTAACCTCTTATATGAAAGCTCTCGCGATGTTTGTTCGTTTTTTGTTCATCTGGTACTAAAAAACATAGGGAGTGGTTCGGCTACTGAGCACGACAGAACGTTACCGCTTTCTGTACAATTTTGAAAAATCATTTTGACGCAATCGATAAGCGGGTGCTCTAGTAAGCACCGAGGATGAAGTTACGAGTATCTGAGCGATTGCAATTGTGGATGGCGACGGTCCAGTTCAGTAACGAGGCCAGGATGGTTCCTCGGACGCCTTTTCGCATATTCTGTGATACATACATACATACATACATACATACATACATACATACATACATACATACATACATACATACATACATACATACATACATACATACATACATACATAGTGCTCTTCAGCACGGACTGGTGAAGAAAGAAGCAGACTCCACTAAAATGAATATTTCACACTCTGAACGAGTACCTCAGATTTCATGAAATGGTTAAAACACTTTTCACGCCATGTATAATTGCTTATTTCATATAAGCCAATTTCTATATTCTTATATTCCAAGCATGAGATAGGAGCATAGATTTAGTAGGGCAACTAAAACGTTCTGAAACAGAAAACAAATCAAGGCAACACAGCTAGGGCCAGCGTTAGATAAGTATCCGTAATGAAACCGACAGGCGGAAGCTAAAACGGGGAAAGAAAAATTGTCGAGGCCGTGCTCGTATTATGTACTGATATAGCGTCCACAATTTTTGCTCACCTATTCTGAATATAAGATGGCGTGTGCCTTTAGTAACAAAGTCAAGAACACCGGATAAACCCGAGCACTCGGATGTCATTGTCTACGCAAGCAGCTGGCTCTGCGCAACGTTCGTGGAAAAAATAAATGACATATGGACACAACAACGTTCCCAGCCGTGCCATTGCTTGTTCGGCCGCTTGAATTCTTGTACGTATGCAAGAGCTCTCCACTTGAGCGTTGCTTTACAATACCTCGTACACAATGGAAAGGAAAACAAAGTCATGCTTCAACTGCGCGCAGCTGCGACAATTGGATGAAAACTGTGGCTGTTGCTCATAGAATCGACTTTCACGAATAAGTGCTGCCTATGAAGGAGCCACATAAGACCAACGCTATGACGACAACAGGAATTCGGTGCCGACTTGACAATTACAACGAATTGAAAGTTTGCACGCGTGCAGGCATATGCAAAATGCAATAGGAGTAAATAGTATTTGCAGTAAATTCACGGTATCGCTTAACCCAGAGAGATGTTCATGATTCAGAACGAAAGTGATCAGTTTTAAGCAACGTTGAAAACTTTCGTGAACAATATGTGCGCGGCAAGAGCACATATTGCGGCCCCTGATTCACGACTACGTGGAAGACTTTGCTTTGTCCGCATTTACAGGTGTGCGAAATGGACGAGGGCGATTGAAAAAAAAAAAAGTAGCCAGCGGTACACCATGGCGAACAACTGTTCGCAGAGTTGTGCAGCCAGTTAAGCAGTGAAGGCCGTTGTCACCGCTAAAATATTGCACAATCAAAGGCATCGCAAAGGTCGCAGAAGAGAGAACGTGTAAATGCAGCACGAAAACGGTCGAATCGAGCCTGCTGCACTGCTGGAAGAAACCAAGGATGAAGGTTCCACGGTCTTAACTCGAGAAATGTGCTTGTCGAGCGCCCCAAACGACATCCTATTATAAAGTCGAGATATGCCGCTTCTGCATAAACACTATCAGAACATAGCTCGTTTGTTGTTGTGTCCTATATAGAAGGATTCTTAGCTTCGGCAACCTTAACGGTGGCGAATTTCCCAAGAAACAATTACAGATGGCTACTTCAGTGAGGATGCCGATATTGAGTGAGGCCTGAATGTCGTGCGCGGTCTTTATGCATGAAAATTTTATCTCTGACGTCAAAGAAGGTAGCATAGGTTGCTATCATCACCCGCTACGGGTTGTTCTCTCTACGAGGGTCGTTTACTACAAGGCGACACCGAGGCAGTCCACATTACACCCTCTCGTGATACACCTTACCCACGGAGTGTCCTCATATTCTAGGGTCCTGGTGCCCGTCTGTGCTGCGAAGTAAATCAAAATTGCACGTAAAGCTATTATCACGATCTCACTATTTCAGAAGATGGTAGATTCATGCTCCATGTGTGATGTCATCATTAAATTAATGAAACGAAAGAAGTCCGCGTATTTTCGCAAACAGCGAAGCAAATCGTTCATTGTTATTCTCACACGCGGCATGCTTATAGGTTCCTATAAAGAAGCAATTGGTGCTATAAAATGCCGTTTTTTGTACGACACGTTATCCGTAGTTCTCTGATCCTACGCAGTAGGATGGCACATTCATAGCCTCAGTAACGAACTCAGAAACGTGTCCTTCACAAAAAAGCGATGCTTAGAGAAAACAGCACGCGTTCCAGTTGTGCAGACAAAACACGGCTCCAATAACGTAAACTGTCACATCCGCTGCAAGGTAAACGCTCTGACTGTTTGTTAAATCTTGTTTATGATAGAGTGTATACTGCCTGGTCTGTTTGAGCAAGTTTCTTGTTACGAGCACGCCGAGTACTAGACGCGTTCTTCTCCTCTATATTTGGCTGTGCAGCATATTTTATAAATGGTATATATGTGAAGAACTCGCAAGATTTCGCCAGTTTCCGCTGCACAAAGGTGTTGATGTCGATCAGTCGTCTCGATACCGCAACAGCTTCAAGAGTTGAAATCGAATTCAGGTCAGTGAATGTGTCGATGTCTTCAATAAATAGACCGCAATCGAAAATGACAGATACCAGTCGTGCGGAATTACGTATTTCACGTTGGTGCAGCCGTTGGCGGTGGCGGAGAGTTCTTAAGATTGCCCAATCTATCTATCTATCTATCTATCTATCTATCTATCTATCTATCTATCTATCTATCTATCTATCTATCTATCTATCTATCTATCTATCTATCTATCTATCTATCTATCTATCTATCTATCTATCTACAACGTCTCTTTCTTTCACTCTCGCCACATCGAGTACTCGCCCATCGGATATGAACGCATGTCAAAGCCACTGTATTTTGCCGAACTCCACGTTTCCATCTCCTTGCAGAATACCCAGAGGACCACCACAGGAGAAAGTACCGTACGGTTTTCAAGACAGTGCCCTATTATGGGGCGACTTCGTGTTCGCAGCTAGAGGAATGTGCAAGAGCTCGTTAGGGAGCCAGCTCCATAGCTACATCAGTGAAGACAAAGTCAAGCGAAAACGAGGTCATATTTGCTAGAGAACCAAGAGTTTTCATCGATTTGTCAATCTAAGGCTTTCTTAAGAAATTTAATTTCGTGTTAGGATGTGCATTCCGCCTCGGGGAAATAATTAAGCATGCACAAATCATCCGTTCTTGTGAAAAACGAGAGGACAAACTAAAGATTGTGTTGGCCACTCCGAAATTGGCGAGTTTCACTCAATCACTTAATACGGGAGTCAGTCAAGCAATGAGAAAAATGCAGCAGGTTATCGTAATGGGCTGCCTCTTATCCGTTGAACGTAATGACCTATCAAACTCCAACAATCACGAAACATCGCGAACGAAAGTACCGGGTGCTTACGCCGAACCGTAAAGTTTATGAAACGCTCTGTATATCTGAGCAGCCTTTGCTCACGCGAAGTAAAAAACAAAAGCTAAGCATCTACCACAACTGTGCCTTAATGACGGAAACCGTCAAAGATGTGAAGTTGAAATTCACATTCCTGAAAGACCAAGAAATAAACACAAATAAAAACACAATGACCTAGAGCTGGCTCCTGCATCCTTGTAACTTGATGGACCGCCGAACATTCTTTCATACGCGGGTGACCATTTCATAAAACAGACCTGTCTCATTAAACAATGGATCACATCCCCACTCTGAAATGCGCCGTCATATGCTACGTTTCACTAGGTATGGCCGTCCTCTGCGATCGCATTCATCAAGCGGTAAGATTGGCTGACACGTACACAGCCACGGCTAAACGTATTCAGCAATAGATGTCTGTAATATACGAAAGCAAATGCGGCGCAGCATATTTTCAGCAGGAGATGAGGTACATTAGAATATGGCGCCTTGTTTATATGAGATGATTTCAAGCACTGTTTTTCTTTCGTCTTCCTGACCTTGCGCGTTTACCTCAGTAATATGACTGGACGTTCCAGAGCCCTTATAAAAATTTCTGACGTTTTAGGTTCCAAAACTACGAGATTATTGAGAGATACTGTAGTGGAGGGTCCTGGAAGTTTTCGATCACAGGGATTTTATTAGCGTGCAGTAACGTTGCACAGTAAACGGGCCTCAACATTTCGCCTCCATCAGAATGCAGCCGCCGCGGGAGGGATTCGATGCCGCGAACTTCTTATTAGCAGCCGAGTGCCATAGCCGCTGGACCACTGTGGGGGGAGGGGGGGGGGAGCTTTCTAGAGTCACTGTATTGCACTTTATCGACCTTTTACTGGGAGCTCCACTTCAATGAGCGACATAACTTGTTGAACGCCAACAGAACCCTTGACACACCAGCGCAAAGCGTGATTGTAATACTTCATTCTAACCCACTCGATTTTGATACACTTGATTCTGATAACCTCTGATACAGTCGTTTTGGGGTCCATGTTGTGTATTGAACGATGCTGATCTTAGTACAGTGGTTCCATAAACAGCTGTGAGCGCCTTTATTTCTGCGCTGATCACGTGCGTTTTCTATGTCTTAATATGTTATTAGGTCAATTTTCTATCGTCGAATAAACAATCGAATATAGTCGAGGCACATGCACGTTCGCATACCCCCTCGCCGTGAATGTACGTCAGGTTCGGCAAAAACTGAAAGATGCATCTGCTCACTCTAAGTCTACTGCAAAGCTTAAAGTCGTCTGCGATAGGCAGGGCTGAGCTTTCCTTCTTGAGGACACAGACGTAGTTTTCGGTGTAGCATACAAGGGGTACATACCATACCACAAGAATCCGGGTTATTATCCCCCACCGTTCCTTCCTTACTGGTCAAATATGCCTTAATATCCCGGTTTGAGTAAGCTCGGACCTATCTCGAATCCAAGAGTGATCAGTCCTGTCATGAGTGGCATATTTAAACAATTAGTGAGGTCCAACACCGAATAGCGTTCATCATTTCTTGGTACGGTTTAGACCTTCAGCTCCAATGGCAGTGAAGGGAGGCCTATCCGGATAGACGGATATAGGGGACGCTTGCTGCAGCTACTCTTCTGTGCTGATAACTGTGAAGGCTTCTTTCACTTTTGTTGACGTGCGAGAGAAGTGCAACCTTAGTTCATGGCATTGCGATTTTATTTTTTCCGCAGCTTGCGATACTATCGCACAGTTATCTTACGATGCTTATTTTAGGCCGCACCCCACGCGCGGTAGCTTCTTACACGATAAGTATGTTCACTGATCTTCTTCGTTTAAAGTGAGTGCCTTATCCTTTTTCATCTTCTGTTCCCTTCTGTAGCGCTTGGTAATTTTGAAGATGGACATAGTAGCAGTAACTGAAAGAGCGATACTTTATCTAATCATGGCTAAGAAAAATGGCTCAGTTCAGTGGCTGCGCTGCCAGAGTGAAGGTAAATGCGAAATATTAAAATCTTATTACACGCCATAATTTTGCTTTACTGGAGCTCTGGTCATCATTTGTGTCCTCTACATCTATTTTCACGAAGCTAGCGGACGAGGCACGTAAACAGGCACGTTCAATGCGCTCAAGACACGTTGGACCGAAAATTTGAGTGACATAGGTTACGTGTTCTTCCAGTGACAGACCACGCTGGATGGCAAAGCGTCTGTGGTGTTGCGCTGCTATGGTAAGGGGAGCGGGTTGCTTTCTTTGCCACGGAGACTGCATTTCAGTCGGAGTAACACGCAAACACAGCTGCGTACTTACATCGACTTACTGGTTGAAAACGCCCAGGTCGGCCTCTAAAGAAAAATACGTACCACATCGCCCCCAAGCAAGTATTGCCTGTGTCACGTAAAGAGAGAGGTAGCGATTTTAGTACCAATACCACGTTTTTAACAAGCAGCGCTTTCAAAAGTAATATTTGTCAGTGTCATCGCCGGCGCGTGGCGCTGAGTATTCTGGCGTCACTTCGTTAACGAGCTATTATATAATACAGAGGATACTAGGCAGAGATAATAACAAGGCAGATAATAGGATACACAGTCGTGGGCAGTATGAAGGCAACGGTGAAATTACCTTAGTTATGGCAAAGTCGGCATAAGTACCAGCTAGGTACAACAGCATTCGAACAATAAATGTGCCACTAGAAACGCCGTTCTTGCAAATTAACACATCATATTTGCAAGTGGAAATCACGAGCAGCACTCATTTCTTAGAGGAACCTCATGTTCCTTTTCTGCTTGTCCAGCGCTGTCGTACGTACGAGTAGGAACACTTACCTTCGTGAAACGCTACGCAGCGCATACACTTCAAGTCGGCTCCCACTGTCAACCGTTTCCCTCGGACGGCGTCCAATAATATAAACACCTATCGCAGAACACGTCAGCGTTCACGAGCCTCGAGCGTCGGCCTTGCTAAAGGAAGCTCCGCCGTCGCCGCTCACGAGCGTCGAGGCCACACTCTCGCGGCGAGCGTCCAGCGACGGCGCAGCCTCTGCAGCGTTTCCGGCGGCGACGGCAATCTTGGAGCGCGGCGCTGTGTTGTTGGCCGCAGCGGCCGTGACGACAGAGGATGCGCGAGACCGACCACCGTTCACTACGTCACGGACGGCGCGTATATAGAAAAGAGGACATAGGCGCGAGAAGGCGACGCGAGAGACACGTCGTTACAGTTTGCGCGCCGGCGTAATAGTATCGCGCAATGGGTCAGCAAGGGGACGGGGCAAGATTCGGTGTTGCTCCTAATCGCACAACGCCAGGACCGGCGTCCGGCGTGGCTTCAGGCTGCCTGCCTGCTGACGTTCGCGTCATGCAAAGCGTGGATCTATCTACGTCTGTATCAATTGTGTTGCCTGTGGGGCGTGTTCTACCAATTGGTTACTTAGCGCAAACACCTTTTACACAGGACTGAGGAGGTACATTGGACGAGCGCTAACTTTCAACAACGTGTTATTTGAGAGAGCGTACATATATATAGCCTCGGAAAGCAAGAACAACAAAACCGAACAGGAAGAAGACATATGCCATGCGCGAACATCTTACAATCTCAATAAATTGAGCGCTTTTTCGCACAGACAAAGGGAGGGAGTGCTGACGCAATTTGGCCCCAATCTATTGATCCACTCGGCCTCGATATTTCTCTTGTCAGTTTATTTCGGTTTCTTGCTACCAGTGTGGTGTGGCGAAAAAGCGAATTGCAGCCACACGTGCTGCAGTGTAAGGCGAGGTAGCCATGACGACCATTTTTGACATTGCAAGCATGTTCTAGGAGCCTAACGTTAATGCAGCGGCCTGTTTGCCTACTGCTTGCTACATGACAAAAGTATACGGTAGACGACATTTTTTGCACATGTAACAAAGGGACCCTTCTGGTGCTTCTTAGAGCAATCCTGAGTTGCTTTTGATACACGCACTTTACTAAAGTAGGACAGTTTTTTAGGGGCGGAGAAAGCCTCAATATTGCCTCGTGCATCTACCTTTTTCAACTTGCGGGAAACTCCATGTATATACGAAACTATATACGGCAAGCTTCTGCGGGCTTGCGGACTGGTCTTGAGGTGCTGCCTGTATTGGGGTTTTAAGCTTCTTGAGCAAAGCTTCCGCGACTGAAACCTGTATATAAGAGGGGTAGCCTGCGTTTAAAAGTCGTTCAGATTGGTCACTGAAACTAGCGCCCATTAACTGTGGGCACGACTTTTGTAGGGTACTACGGAAACATTGATTTACAATACCTCTTTTTACGAGTTTTGTACAGTCAGTACCAACAAGCCCAACTCCACACTCTCACACTCTTCTGTTCTACTAATTGTCGCGGTCGCATCGTGTTCCGTGTTGCCTCTTCATGTGAACAGCTAATATTCGCGATTGAAGAAGGGAAGCTGTGCAAGCGAAAACAAAATCCTGCTGTGATGCAGTGGCATCTTTAGCCTATGTGATTTTTCTTGAAGTAATAATAAGCCCTCCAATTGTCGCGATTTCGTGGATACAACTACCGAGTTCAGCTCGGTTGCGTTTGTCTAGTTATTCTGTAAATACTGCTTATTATGAACGCAAATCCTTGAAAGGCCCTTCTAAAGTTAACTGCGGTATATTTTAATAATTCAATCTACTCTTCTTTCTCTTCTAAAGCTTCAAACTTGTTCTGCAGGGCAACCTTAATTCCCTCGCCTTTGCTTTAGTTACTCGTATTTTTGCCTGTGTATTAAAAAAAAAACAATGTTGTCGTGTTTTTCAAGTTGAGCACTATGCTCCGTCACTAACTTACGATCGCAGTAAACAATAATAAAATGAAGGCAAAAAATGTGAGACGTGTCAGCTTTACCTCAAATGTTGAACGCGATAGCGATGCCTGTCCCCATTCTCATCGCGCTCTCTTCTACTTGTTATGCTCCTCACTTGCCTGCCCAAGTAAATGCAATGACACCACTTGGTAGAGAGTGCGAGTTACCTGTTATTGTACGCTTTTACTCGTAAAGTTTAGATTGTGAATTACTGCAATGTAATGGCCAAAGTACAAAGTCGATGAAGAAGCCACGGCAATTCGCCTGGCTTTTGTACACAGCACGGAATCCACAACAAACGTGCCAACAGCCCGTGATGCGAGGGGACGTCGACACGCTCGCAAGCACAGGAGCCAGTACAAGTGACCACGCCTGTAAGCCAAAGTGCAAGCGCCCTGCCGCTGCATCAATGCATGGGGCGCGAGGAGACACTGCAACGTGGGGCCTTAGCGCCAACTCCCTGGTTGTAGTCTAGCCCCGGCCACGCTGAAGCATCTCCGAGATGAGTGCGTCAGCTACAGTACATGGTGTATATAAATGACTTGACTCTGGCGAATATATGTGGAGTGGCCGCGCGCGTAGCGCGTCGCACCCCGGAGCGAAGGATCGCGGATTCTATTGCCCGGTCGTGCGCTCCCCGCTTAGACCGAAGGTTTTTTTCTAATTTCTTTATTTTCATCTACCTCGAATTTTCACACACGGACAACGCCGATTTTTTTGCTCACAACCAACGACGCCGACACCGGAATTTTTGCGAAACGAGCTCTTTAAGGCTACCTTGTTAATGACAGCATGAACTTGCGAGCAATAAGCAAGCGGGACGCCATAACTGCCTTCGATAACTATTGCCAACGGGACCATTCACGCTTAATAACACGAATTTGTTATGTAGTGCTTAACGTTTTTAGGCAAGGTTGTAATTTCTATATTTCCGTAGTGTCATTTACAAACACAATTACATTTCATGAGCCCGTCATTGTGAAAACAAAGTTGCCATTCTTTTCCGAGATCGTCTGTATTGAACTTTGGCTGCATAGCTTGCTATTCTTTTTGCTTTTCAACATAATAGTTACCTTTGCGCATGACGCCTCTTGTTCGAAAAATATCTCTCCGCATGGTGGCGTGTCAGAGCAGTTGTTAAATATGACTTCCAGATCAATACAACTTTCAGTTGAACTTCAGCATCTGTGCTCTGCGCATCCCTGTGTGTTTGTCCTCAAATTTTGCGCTGCTCTTACAAAAGTCACGTGCCGCGAACTAGCCCACAAGTACAACCTAAGCAATATCATCGCGTCTAGCTGCATCGCTTAGTTCTATTAAAAGCAGGATTTTGTCTAACGGGTTCAAACAAAGGATTTGCGGAATGATATCTTCCAAAATATTTCCTTGCCACTCGGAATCAGCTGGCATTAACTGAACGATGCTGGTAATATCATTTGATGGGGTTTTATATGGGAAAGCCAGCCGGGATTTGGAAGGACGCACCATAGTGGAGAGTTGCAGTGGAATTTTCACCAACCAATATCACTCAGCCTTCCCTTAAAACTAAGACACCGCTGCTTTTTTGTGGTTATTGCATGTCCCGCCCATCGAAATGCGCCCGCCGCGGCCGAAATTCGAGCCCGAGACCTCTAGCATTGTAAGCAAACACGTAGCCGCTATGCTACCTGGGAGGTTAGCTATGCCGGGTAACATCAACAACCGTTAATCCGGCTAATCTATGGAGCCAAAACTGTCAGTTGGAGTGTCATGAGTAAGTAGTTTCGATGACTGCTGGTGGCTGCAGGGAGCTTTGCAAGCAAATAACGGCGTTCTCAGTGCGAGCAAATGAAGCAAGAAGAGCGTTATCTCTCCGCCGCTGTCGTTGTCGTCGTCTTCGTCGTCATCATCATCATTATCAGCAGCAGCATAATCATCATCAGCCTATCCTAAGTCCACTGCAGGACGAAGGCCTCTCCCAAGAATTTCTGATTGGCCCTATCGTGAGCGAGTTGGTTACACACTATGCCCGCGAACTTCTTCGTTTCATCGTTACATCTAATGTTTTGTCTGCCTCTGCTGTGTTTTCATTCTCATGGTATTCATTCCGTCACTCTTACTGTCCATCTGTTACATGTGCTCCGAATTATATATCCAGCCCAGATCCACTTTATCTTTTATTTGATGCAAGAATATCGGCTACTCCTGTCTGCTGTCTGATCCACTGATCTTGTTCCTCTCCGTAGATGGACAGAAAGGAACTGCTGTTTCCCTGGTGGATGCCAGAACCTCCATATTCCACAGGGACAGTGCAGTATTTGCCGACAATCATCAGACCCCTCTTGCAAAGCTTTTCGCGCTTAACAAGTTCCCTTGTACTCAACTACCTATTGCCAAATAAACGCGGGCACAACTTATATAACGGCTTCAAGCCGGCAGTAGATTTACACACAGCCCCTTGGTTGATTTCCGCTACTCTGGACTTCAGATGAGTAGTTTCTTAAAATCACGAAATCAATCATCAATTAGCAATGTTTTTTAAATGCAGCCATGTTGACACGTCAGCATTTTCCGCAGTTAAGAAGCTTTCAGGATTCTTGAAATGAGTAAACGAAATGCAATAATTGCGTTTGGAGGTTTCCGTTACTAAGATAAAGGAACACAGTTCCTAATATAAGTACTTTAGTTACTCACAGACAAGCTCAAGGGAAGGTGCAGGCTTGAATCGATGAAGAGAACGCTAAAAACGATCAAGAGCGGGGAATGTCGCTGGAGCCATCGTTTCGACAAGTTGGGTTGTCTTATCAGGACGGAAACTGGATAGCAAAGTAATCATAACTCATTTTCTCGCCTTCATGATACATCAGCATTCTGTTGTTACGACTAAGAACTCACTTTAAAAGAATGACATCAGTTTGTCATAACGCGGGGAAAGACTTCTGTACCTGTACGTTTGCTGTACACTATGCTGTGTGAGAGCACTTAAGTGAGTTGCGCATTGAGATTATTGTACTCTTCACGAAAATCGTATACGAAGTAATTGGGAGGCGTCTTTCACTGTGGATTGAATGAACCAATATGTTAAGTTTCGGCGTTTCTTGTCGCCAGAGATGGTTCCTGCAACAAATCCAGGTCCTTCTTCCAGTACACACACACACAGACAAACACAAACTAACGGTTGCTTGACGCGTGCTAAGACGACCTCACGACGAAAGCCACTCCGCGTGGCCATAGGCTGTAAGCATCAACTTTTGATGACTCGTGGCTCCTAACCACATATTCCTAGCGCTCGAATCCAGGTATGTGCCGCGCATAGTTTCGGTGTATTTAATTGTCCCGTAAATGACAAGCACGGCAACGGAACCCCTCCATGCAAAATATACCAAACTGACGAGCCGACCTCGACTGACGTTATCCAATTTTTTTTAATCATTAGTGTTGACGGCTACGACGACGGTAACCATTCAAATTTTTTAGGCTTATTAGGCCTTCGGCTAAAATAACTAAATTAGGCAATGCTCCGCGGGCTTGCAGTTACAAGCCGAAAGCAGCCGTATGTTGCGTGCTGCTCAACTGGCCGTATAGTTAGAAAATATTGAATGCATGACTGCGTTCACTTCTAAGGAGTTTCTGCTACAGGAATAGAAAGTATAATTTGTTGCTGGCACCGCCACGGTGATCAAGTGGCTATGCCACTCGGCTGCTGATCCGAAGGTCGCAGGAGCGACCGCGGCGCGGCTGCTGCATTTCAATGGAGGCGAAATGTTGAGGCCCGTGTGCTTAAGGATGTAGGGATATTCTGAAGAACCCCACGCGGTCCAAATTGCCGTAGCGCTCCACTACGGTTTCTCTCAAAATCACGTCGTGATTTTGAGACGCGAAGGAAATCAGTCAGTGCATTTGTAGTTGGTTTCTGACACATACTGTAAGGGCACACTCTCAGATTCTGTACAACCCTTCGATGCATCGTTTTGCCACTTTTAAGATCGGTTTTGCGCACTAGGTTATTGGCACCTCGCTTCTGCAGTGCGGTGCATTTCGATAAGTGCGCGGCAGATGTGGAAAACATCCGGTGTGCTGTTTCGAGATTTTACGATGCCGCTCGCTCTAGAAAACGCCTGTTCCCGACTAATTAGCCAAAACCTGCCCACCGCTTCTTGTGCTGCTATCGCAGCTCCTTCAGGCGTGGTGCACTAACGAGGAGAACGAAGAAGTCAGACAGGAAGCAACGCGGCTGATATTCTGTACAGTGATTGTTTGTGAAAATGGACGAGTTGAACTAAAAGGTAAAAACGAAGGAGAGTTGTAGTTAGGACTACATCACCACCGTGCAATGTGAGTATAAACACCTGTTCGTTGTTTCTTTGTTTTATATTTTTGTATGTGGGCATCTGTTTAAAAGGGAAGCGCGTAAGCTGACACTGCCCGCAGTGCGACTACATTTACAAGAGAAAGCGCGCTGCTGAAGAGATGGCTTTTGTCAGGAGGAAAGCAAACGACCCAACTAGGCGGTGACGTCTGATGAAAGAGACGTCGCTCGCGTACGCCAGCCATCCAGACAAACGGGGAAAGGTGTATGCACGCGAAGATTGATCAGTTGATTTATCAGTTTGCGCACATTCATTTGGAAGGCGTAGGTATTCCTGTCTCGCCATCTTCGTTCAAAGGAAAATGTGCGAATTTGTGCAGGGGGGGACATCGCCCTGATAGTGTTCGTTATAGGCGAAACTATTTTAAGTGAAGTGCAAGATTTCGCTGCACCCGAAACCACATGAGACGACAGCATACAGGCTGAAATTTCGCGGCGTGTTCCCTTGCAAATATGAGTACAGTTAGGGCAAGAAAATCACATTTTTTTCAAAGTAGCAGCTCAGACGAACAACACTTCATAAAGAGGTATTGAAGCAGCAGTATCAACATATTGATGGCAGTATATTAGCAGCCGCGTGGTAACCTGTGTACTCTGGACGTTGCCTACCGAAAGTGCTGGAAACTGAGTCCGCCCTTAGTAAAAGTTCACGATGTGGACCATGTGCTCCGCTGTTCATTGTAGTCACGCGAAAAGTGTCCCCACAGGGAAATTTCTCTGGACAGCCGTAATAACCCAAAGAAAACACGTGAACTAACCGGATACTAACGTTTCGGCCTATTTGTGCACTCCTCGTTTCAGCTACGAGCATTGGGATGACTGCAAGCAAAGGATTCTTTAAGAGAAGCCTAGCTTTCGCGGTATTCGTGGTGCTGTCAGTGTTTGCGACGCCCTCTTGTGCTGGTGAGTAATCAAGGTTTGTTATCAGTTACAGCGAAACGGACCGTAATGAGGGGCTAATGTTTGCTTTGGGAGAATAATCCCTCCTTCAAATAAAATGTGAAGTCTCTCTCTATGTCTAGGGCAGCTGATAAGCTTTGCTGTCATTAGTGAGCTTAGTAGAAGAACCGAAAAATCATCCACAAATATGCCTCGTCAATAAATTCACAATTTCACTTTCCTTAAAATATCCTTTATCGTAGCAAAATCTAAAGAGAAAGTGCGTGCGCCGCTGTGGCTACAAAGATTTTGAACATCACGTACGAACCATTGTTTAACAATCATTACGAGTCTGACATCTTGCGCTACACTGCTTTCAACTTCGCGCCCTTTCATAGGTTGCTGAAGCTTTCCGTAATTTTCCGTTCAAACCAGCGTCCGTATGCATGGACTTGAAAAAAAAATCTTATGGACACGGGACTGCAACTCTCTTAGGGTTTTTGTGAGCATTTGGAGATACAGTTGAGGAACTCTCAATCTGGTATGACTTGACCAAAGTGTCATGGCGTCACCTGGCAGTCTGCCTGCTTGGGAGTGTGCGCACACTGCTGTGCAGGCGCACACTACTTGACAGTGCTCCTTGGCGTGTGTGCGGCAGTGTTGCGTGACACACTGCCATGCCGTGAAATCATGGCACTGTTGCAAGGAGTATGCTGCTACCGTCACATGATGGCTCACCGGTGTAGGCAGAAGAGTTTCTTAGGGGTGTTATACGATGGGCGTTGTGTAAATAGCGTGGGTAGAAGAAAAAGACGGTAAATACAGAAAGAAAATGAAGGTGGCGCTTCGCCCATAATACATTGGCCGTGTTTTCTCACCGAAACTCCTCCTCTGATATACGACGAAACACCTGCGCTGGTTGATATATGACGGCAGGACCATGCTCTTGCAGTCGTATGTTCGCATCAGTTGCCAAAATGCTCGTACGAGTTATCGGTAAGCGAGAGCTGCGTACACGCTGTACGAGAGGATCCGTGGATAAAAACACTGTTTAGCGACAACCTTACTACGTTTCCGTAATCTGGTAACTGCGGCAGGTACTTCTTTGAGCGTGTCTGATCACTGCGAACTGTTGTGTTTTATGTGCGCAAGGTGGCTTGAGTCGTTTTTGAAGCGCTATTGAAGCCCAAAAGGTGCGAGAGCACTCCTTTTGCGTGATGTTTTTTTGTTGAATTCGCAGGAAGAAATAGAAGGCGCTACTGCGATTTCACGGACATCGATGTGGACACTGTGGTGGACCAAGTTGTCATCCACATGACCAAGCACGTCGAAAATGATGATTCCAGTTTCGACAAACTGGGATTGTTCGGCTTCGGCCAAAGGCGACTCAGTAGTCTTGAGAACATGCGTCGATATGGTCCTGTCCTTGCATTCTGCGAGAAGGACGCCCGGAAGATCCACTTCAATGCCATTAGCAGCATGCCCGTGTTTTACAGAGTGCGTTGGTTTGCCGATTATGGAATCGAGGGAGCCGTCACCTGGAGTGCCGAGTCTGTGCGAGTAGACATCGATCTCCTCGTGCAGGGCTTTGGAACTAACGCCACTGTCACAAAAGGAGACGATGCTGTTATCGCGCATGCGCAGGGGGTTTCGATAACTTTAGAAGGCACCGGCACGGTTCTGAATGGTATATTTGCCATTTTCTCCACCATCTTCAGTCCCATGCTACGTAATGCTTGGGCCGATGCTTTTGAAGAGGACTTAGACAAATTTCTCGACCAAGCACTTCTCTGCAACCAGAGCCAGACAAAGCACAACTAAAACTGAGAAGATGGTTGAATTTCTTTCCTTGCGCTCGTTTCTCTTCGATTTGCGAGTTCTATCGCTTGTAGAAGGAAGTGCCAACTGCTTTAGCTATACGAAAAGTTTAGCATTAGTAAAGGTTGCAGGCTAGTGCAACCAAGTACCTATAAAAGTTGCGAACAGTGCATGACAAACGCGAGTGTTCTTTGTAACTTATAGCATTCCAGTATTTCTGCGAGACTATATTTACAAAATGACATTATTTCGTCAGTTTGTCCCAAATTAGTGTTACCGCATGTGCGGACTCTGTGTTATGACTTCAACTTGCCTAGTTTCGTCACACGGCCAAATGTCTTGCATTTCTCTATTTCTCGTGCGTTTTACTGGCATTGAGAGACTCTTGGGTTTGCGCGCGCTGGACATGGGAATAGCACCTGCAAAGGGTTAACGAAATCCACTCTTAAATTTAGTATTATTAAGTGCTCGCAGTTTATGAGAAGAAAACCGGTTATTTCTCTAGGCGCACGGCATCTATAAATTTTACTCTGCTTGTTAAGTTGCACGATTTAAACATTGATTAAAACATAGGAGGCTTGAGTATAAGAGGTTTGAGATCTGCGCAGGTTTCTAACCCAAGAATTTCATGTTACACCGCAACACCCTTTCGTCTTGCTCTCAATGTACATGACGCCCACTTGTGTGAGTGCCTGCCCTCTGTGTTTTGCTCATGTCCGCTGTTTCTTGTGGGTCCTCCTTATTTTTGAAAACCATCACGAGCCCACGCGTGTTATTGGGTCTTTAGATGGACACTGGTGCGTCGAGAGCGTACTGTAGTGTACATGCGTCTTTTCTCAATGTAGTTGTCTCCCTAAAAAAAGAAGGACTAAGTATTTTAAGAGGAAGGAGCGAGAAATCCCCAAATTGAAACGAAAAAAAAATCACCAGTGGTTTTTAGAGACGTGCAGCATCTCCACACCACGCGCGTCACGGCAACCTAGAGTTCAGGCGAGCCACTTATTGAAACCTCAAAAAAAAAAAAAAACGACGTTCTCTCTGGTATTGGAAGAACGTGAGCCATCTATTGTCAGGTGAACAACAATAACAACAAGAACAAGGGTGCCTGGTTGCACCTGGTTTGAAAGTTAACGATGTTCCGAGCTGATAATCGAAGAAAATGGTCTGCACGCTGGCAGCTGGTGCATCGCCACATGCGCTTTTCCGATGGAAAGAACCACAGAGCAGGATTCGAAAGGACTGAACGTTCATAACAGACCTTACCGGTACACCTCCCGTACTGTTTCTTGTTTCTTAGTAGAACATACGCTCGATGTTTTTTTTTTTGTTGTTGTTACCAGCGTAGCTACAGACAGCTGAGCTGGGGGTAACTCATGGGTAGGGAATAAAAAGCGAGATTAGTTGTCGGTTGCTTGTGAGCGCCGCCTTTCGACAGCAGATCTGTCCAAAATCACTTCACGACAAAGGCTTTTTCGAGCGAAGCTTGCTTTACGGGACCCGTCGTTGGTCTCGGGCGCACGTTGCGTGCCCCTTACGCGAAAACAATAATCGCGAAAGCCGTCTGCGAGCAGGTCTTCCATTGTGCTTCAATTATTCAAACGGAAGGCGCCCGTAACCTGTGGGCTCTCCTCAGAGCGTGCTCGGCAAACGAAGACGTGAGCATGCCTTGCACCATAGAAATTCCTTGGATTTTATATTAAAGGAAGGGGAAGGGAAATAAAAACATGAAATGAAAAAAAAAACAGCTTGAAAGAAGGACAGAAGGAAAGGAAAAGGAGCAAGAGAAAGGAAAAGGTAACGGAAAAGACCGGGAGGAATACAGGAAGCCAGAAGGGAAGGGAGAAATGGACAGACGTAGAGGCAGATAGAAGGATTGAAAGAGCACGTACGCGCCAAGATTCGATTTCCCCATTTATTATTAAAGCACAGATTGCGAAATGTTTTTGTCAGTTTGTTGCTGGTGGTCAAATTTAGTAAGGAGCTTCGCTTTGTAAGTAGTCCCTCATTTTAACAAACTTCCATGGAAAAGTACATAAAGAGTATTACAATGGTGAGAAGTGTTCCCCTTTGTGTTGAAGGCTTTCTGCACTATAATGGCTAGTGGAACGCACCCAAATGTCTCGGAGCTTGCTACCGCGCCCATACTGGGAGCAGTACCTTGTGATCTTAGAGAAGACGGGATTTTTTCAGGGGAACTGACCTTAACCTCCGAGAAATTATCTGTGCGTTAGAGCCTTAGAACATCACATTTAAAGGGTGGCTGCAGTTGGTTAGGCGGCTGTACTACCAGCATCTAATACTCATTGCTTTCTGTTGTGTGTTTCAGTGTCCTCGAAGCCTGCATGCAACTACAGGCACATCACTTGAGAGTAGTGTCAAACTTATAATCACGTGGTCCGGCCATCGCCTATGGTAATTTCCAACGACGCACTTCAATAGACGAAGACACGTCAAATCTACACCAAATAAGGCTAAAGAAACAAGCTGGCAATTTCCTTGATATAAAAGAACAGCTGGGGTGTAGATTACCAAATAAAGTGAAAAGAAAAGGACTTTACCCGGTCTAATTACTTCAAGGAACGCGTATCAGAATTCGTGAGGGGCTGTGCACAAGCCCTATAATAAGCAGGCGTAACTCGGACGTTACGTAAGCCTCTCGTATAATGGCCTCCATTCTGCAGATCAGTTTTTATATTGTTCCATCCGGTACAAAGAAACTCTAATCACTGCTCGTTAGAGGCTTCCCAAGTTCAACGGACGCGCCGGATGCAAAGTGCATTATCGAAAATGCAGGGATCTCCACCGTTCCTTGGCTGCTCGCAGCGATGAGCCTTAGTAGCCCCTATTGGCGAAGGAGCAAGAATATGCTCAGAGAGGGTATAAAAAGGCTGCTCAAATGTAGGGACTTCATCTTTTCGTCCTTCGCTTCGACTTAACTCCACTCTGAGGTTGTTCCTACGTTGTCTGTTCGCACACGTGAGTAACTGCATTCTTGCATAGTCTCATTATAAGCGACAGCAAATATTGATGACTACAAGCAGAAATTTCTAGCCTTTGTGCGCTTACATGCGAGAGACATTGAGGAAATATAACCATGGGAGTACTTGACCGGATATTAAGTATTCGAGGTGACTACAAACAGTTTAAGAGTGCAGCGCACTTAATAGTAATAGATAATAGTTGTTAATAATTGCGTAATAGAGATATTGAGAGGATGCACACCCTGCAGTGGCGATATCAGCTGTAATTTAGTCATGGTGGAGTTCTTAATCGTGCGCCTAAATCTAAGTAAACAAGCCTTTCTCGGCATTTCGGATCTTTCTAAAAGGAGCCTCCGTGCCCGGGATTTGATTCCGCGACCCGGTGATCGGCAAGCCAACACCCTAACCACTAAGCTACTAAGGCGGGATCCAGGACGTCTTTCACCCTATTTTGAGGCGCTATAGCGAAGCGCGTGAACGAGTCCAGCACGTACTAGTGACGTTATCAAGGTAAGATTCAAGGTTTCGTACTCTCACGTTAAAATTGGCTGCTATCTGGCCACTCACAACTTCACTGCTCTTAACACATTTTGAGCTTTCCCTTAGAAGTAGGCTATATATGGCTACATCAGTAATTGGGAATAACTGGCTTTATATGAATCGTGTCCATATGTGGCCATACTTACCCGAATCGAGATAGAAACTTTCATAATCAGCCTCTGTACGCCCACTGCAGGACAAAGGCTTTCCTATAAATTTCCATTTATCCCGGTCGTCTGCTAACTGCGTGGCAAGGGGAGGCAAACAATTAGATGGACAGGTGAGATTAAGAAGTTTATGGGGATAAATTGGACGCAGTTAGATAGAAACTTATGTTCCACTAAAATGCCTAAACGAAGAATGCAATGCATGACTGTGATATATATTGGAAAAATATGGCCACACATGGGGGTCACGTGCCGTATGTAGCCAGATAGGCGTATACGGCCAGATATGCTTATCTGACTATATGTGGCACGTGGCCATATGCGGCCGTATTTGCCGCATACATGTCACACTCATTCATGACATTCTTCGTGTAGGTATTTTATTGCCACGTATACCTCTATGAAGGTTTGGGCAAATACGGCCACATTCGGACACGAGCCATATATAGCCGGATATGCCCAAGTACTGCTATTGCCACATATGGCAGTTTGGTAAGAGCTGGCGCGCCAAGGTGGTATAGTGCATATGGCGCTCGGCTGCTGAGCCGAAACTCGCGGGTTCGAATCACGCGGAGGCGGCTGCTTTCCGATGGAGGCGAAAGGTTTTGAGGCCCGTGTACTGTGTGATATCAGTGCGCTTTAAGGAACAGGGACCTTTTTCAATGCATACTTTATTATCATATCTTTTTGTTCAGGTTTTGTTGAAAAGAAATGTTTTTTTACATAATCATTATGCATTTTGTATTGCTGTATTATGTTGCCTTTATTCGTATAGTGAGTTTCACCCTGCTAAAATGCCTCTGGGGATTGCAATATATGTAAATAAAATAATAAATAAAAAATAGAGTGGTCGAAATTCCCGGAGCCTTCCACTACAGTGTCTATAATGGTCACATTGTGGTTTTCCAACGTGAAAACCGAAATCAATCAATCAATCAATTACATTTTGCGATTTCGACTCCCCGCAAGGCCTCTCAGATACTGCAGGAATATAACCAGCCTCAGCCATGGGTGCTGGGGCTGACTTCGCACGCAGGAACACCACCTGTTTATTTTTATTACTAAGACGGAAAGAAATAACTCAACATTAACTGTTATGACGAGGCTACAACAGAGTTCTTAATCTACCGCGAGTGCATGAAGAACAATACGGGCATTTCAGGGATTCTTATTGGATTGAACATAAGCGTTTGAAGAAGAATAAGGAAGTACTGACGCAGTGACCTCGATAGCAAGGCCTGCTATGCGTCACAAAGACATCTTTCCGAGAAAAAGTTGCTGTGGAAGGCCGTGAATCAGCTACAGGTATCGCGTTCTTCGCTCTTCTCTTATTATTTCTTTGGCGGCTTCTCTGCCCTCTATTGCTAAGTGGAAAGGCAAATCTAAAAGTAAATTTACCCAACAAGAAGTTCCAAAAAGAGATCCAACCTGAGTAGCACGCGACGTATGGCATGGTTTTTCGCTTCTCTATCAGTGTTTCTTCATATTTAAGACGGCGGAAATCGCATTAGATAGGGTGTCTTCTATGACTACGGCAGTTACTCTAAAGCCTGTTAGTATTTCCCTTCTTACACTGTATGGCGTAATTAGTATGTGAACAGTTACATTGATTGGCATTTTTGGAATATTCTCATCTCGCAGGAAGGTATCTTTTGCTTGGTGTATCGTTTTAGGTACTACGTTCCGTTTGAGTCTGAAGAAACTTTGACCTTGAGAAAAAGAAATGTCATACGACTAAACGTTTCATTTGAAGAAGGTCATTTTATCTTTTATACGATCAGGCTGAAGAGTGATGGCGGTGGTGAAATATCTGGCTGCTCTCGCTTGCCTGGCCATCTCGGTCTCGGGCTTTGCGTATAAAACAGGTGAGAGGAAATCCTTACAAGTGCAGTTGGTTTGTGTTCATGATGGCGATATTGTCCTATGTTCTCGCGCTGTGAAACCCGCCATCATGATGGAAATTGTTGTTTATAATTTGCATTGATTTTATATTTCATTATATTATTCACTGGTTTCCAAAGATGCTTTTGCTTTGCCTAAATGCTTGTTTTTGTACAACCTACATCACCTTTTCCCACTGAAATGTACCGGTACTAACATAAGGTGCAGAAACAACGAAACTGATGAGAAAAGACGCCCCAAGATTAAGCACGATACAACGTGCAATGAAATGTGAAATTATAGGTGCTACTTTACGAGACAGAAGAGTAGCGGTGCGGATAAGGAAAGAAATAGGAGTTACTGATATCCTTGATTCTATGATAGAAAGAAGAGCATCTCAGCAGAACACCTAATTTGGAGGACTGACAACGGCCGGGCAGGGAGAAGAACAGAACGGATACCAAGAGAGGGAACGTGTAGCAGAGGAAGGCAAGAGGTTTAGTGGAGGAATAAATCAAGAAGTTCGCTGGCATAAAGTATACTCAATTCGCTCGCGACACAGCAAATCGGAAATAGCTCGGAGGGCCCTTCGTCCTGAAATTGACATAACAATGATATATATTTAATGTGGGTATTTATTAGAACCTTGTTTTTCATTTACCAGGGGTCATCATCACGTCGGGTACGCTTGGATTTATTCATCGTCGCTTGTGGGGCTCATTCTTGAGTGCGATCGGCGGCGGGGCTCCGCGCAAACTGCACCGGTACCACGGATGGGCGAAGCTATTTTGCTATTGAGCGCGGGCAGTGAACGAATTCTCTTATACTTGCTGTGGCTAGCATGGGTAGTATGAAGGATAACACACCGTGCTCCCTCCTAGGATTGTCTGTCGGCACGGACTGAAAATTACATGCGGGAGCCCTCGTGGCCATTCTCTGTTAGTAGCCTCCAAGCGAATGATGTTTCTTACTCGCAAAGTATTAACGACGGGAAAACAGGAGGCAAAGAGTGGTTTACACAGGCTTTCTTTACAGCATACGTACAATGAAAGCCCAGTGCGTGTGGTCTCCGCTCTGGTGTGCCCCGGAGTGCCTTATTTCCTGATAAATTGGTAATCGAGGAGCAAATTAGGTGAAATATGTTTTCATGTCCGCATATGAAGATGTGCCCTAATATAACACAATAAAGCTTCAATGCAGCGATTGCACGTGTTTGCCGTGACCGCCTGCGTGTCTTCAGTACATGTGTGCGCAGATTATATTGCTCCGTTGCGAGAGCTATTCTGCTGCATGACTTCCTTTAGCTGGCAGAATATGAGCATTCGACAGAGAAAAAACAGCCATTGTGGGGTGGACTCTATAGGAGATGCACGAAAACAATTTAGTCTTAACTAGAACCTCGATGACGGCAGAATTGTAATATGCTGTCGCGACCATTCAGTGTTGCTTTTTATTTTTAATTATCGGACGTTTCATTAGCATTATTTATCAAGATGCGTTGCTCTGTATATGGGCCTTCATAAGGAGGAGCACCCCCCTGCTTCCTTTTCCTAATGCAGTACATTCCTTGCTGAACATTTATTCCAGATGGCAGACGAGTATGCATCTGCGATCTGGAATGGCACCTTTAATTCCAGCAGCAACGCCACTGAGCGAGTCCAGAAAAATTTCCTGGACATCTGTAACCATGGGTTGACTAGAAATGGCCCTCATTCTTGCATTGACAATGTTGGATTAATATCACTGCCATCACTACACTGCCGGAGAAAACGGACTGATCCGTTATTTCTTTTCAAACTTTTGCATGGTATCATATCCTGCCCTATACTGTTCAAACGTCTTAGTTTCCGAATTTCAGGTAAGCTGACCGGAGAGAATAGACCTTTTCATGTAGCCGCCTGCCTCTGTGAACATTGGACAGTTGACAGGATACAACGTCTTTACAATGCTTACTTTTTAGACCTCGATGTTTTTTCACAGTTCACAGTCGCTGTTCTGCTTCGAGCTTTGCACTGTATTAACAGTGTTATAGGCTGTTGAAATTTTTTCTTCTTTATGCTGTCTGCGCATAGTTGGATATGTGCAATTTTATAGAGTTTTTGTATCCATGATAATTTTTTATGATTGTTGGCCTTGGTTGCTTTTGTTAGTATTTTCTTCTATAGAGTGTCCTTCTCTTGTTTCTTGTTATTTTTTGCGTGCGCCAGTACAAAGACCTTACGGGTGTTACTGGGCACGCTAAAAAACTTTTGATTGACTGGTTATTATTGTTAGTAATAATAATAATAATAATAATAATAATAATAATAATAATAATAATAATAATAATAATAATAATGTTTCTTTTAACGACGGAACCTCCCGTTAAAGAAGGTACATGCTCGCACGACGGCATCTCGTAAGAAACGCTGAACTGTCAGGAAAGCGCTTACAAGCCATTTTTTATACATTCCAGACTCACTGAACTCTCTCGACTGCGACTTCACGGGCATCGATATGGATGCTGCCATTTCCAGAATGACCGCCAGGTTGCCCCAGTACGAATTCAAAGGAAACAAGCCCTACCGAAGCGAATTCGCCGGCATCAAGTTCCTCGGCGTCAACGTAACTGGTGTGGACAGACTTAGACGATACGGTCCCATTATACCGTACTGCATCAACGGGACACGCATGGTACAAGTCGACCTCGTAAACGACGCCGACGTCATGTTTACGGTGCCGTGGGAATTTTGCGATGGCACTAAAGGCACGATTAACTTGATGGCTGATTTCTCGCGCTTCACCACTCAGCTACGCATCAGAGGGAACGGTCCCGATGAGGTCAGCCTTTCACACGAAGGTCCCATGTATCCGGTCACCACTGAAGCAATCAAAGTCCGGGTGACCGGTGCTGGACAGTTCGCGATGATGGCGAGTAATACTTTGTCCATGCTGTTTCCCGCTATGCTCAGGGAACTGTGGAATGAACAGTTCTTCTACTACGTGAACGTAGAAATCGACAGGGCTGCAGCTTGAAGCTGTTTCAGAACTCCTCGTGGCGGCACTTTTTAATGAGTCATACAGCACTGTGCAGTGACATCTACAACAGCACACATTCTGGGTGCGAAATAAACGTTCACCGCTCCTTTGCATGTGTACGACTGTCTTTTATACGAGGGGCTGGTCTTGTCTGCCGCTTCAGCATGTTATCTAAGTGGCTGCGCTGTTTTGCTACTTGCGTACATAAGCACAAGCCTCATGGAACGCTTGTATAGAAGCGTTCCATGAGGCGTCTGTACATATGAAATGCACAGACGCCTCATGCGCTATAGGGCATTATAATGTAGGCCATTATATATATATATAAAACGGGGAAGAAGTTCCGTGGGTCCGGTTCAAAAGTAGATTAGAAACGAATTGCACACTTGCAAAAATCGCACGTTTATTATTGTTCAACGTTTCGGCCGTGGCGCGGCCTTCGTCAGAATATATATATATATATATATATATATATATATATATATATATATATATATATATATATGACATTCAAGCTAGAAGAGAAGCTCAGGGGAAGATGGATGCTTGAATCGATGAACACATCGCAACGTACGATTTAGAACAGGGAATGTCGCGGGAGCCAACGTTTCGACAAGCGGACTTGTATTCGTCAGGGCGGCAACTGCCTTCTCCAGCGTTCCTTTATGTACGCCTTTGTACACTCTCCCCCTGTCCTCAGAAAGATAGAAGAGCAGGACGTGCGAACAATAACAAAAATAAAAACAAAAAGGGGGGGGGGGTTAAGCTGGTACTGTGACATATTGCAAACTGAAGTGCTGAAAAGTCATAAGCTCGCTGTGGTCGGTCGGTTCCATCAGCGTGCGTACGCTAGCGACTTACGGGAAATGCTATAAGTTGACACCGCTGCAGTAATATCAGATAACGGGCACCGCGCGGACACCGCGAATAACCTGCCGAAGGCAGTGGCGCAGCATTTTAATATGACAGGTCATAATTTCGACGAACTGAAACTTTACATACTTCACGGAAACTTCCGCTCGCCGAGGGACAGAAAATACAGGGAATCGTATCTCATATACAGGTTCAATACTCTCCAGCCTACAGGCACAAAGTTTATGCCTGTAGACAACGGCGTTAAACAGTGTAGTTATATTTTTAGTAAAAATATAACTACACTGTTTAACGCCGTTGTTCTTGTGGAACTGGATGGGGGCTCCGCACCTGAAAGTAGACTTTCTGGGAGAAACACTGTTAGCTTGTGCATATCTTAACCTTTTGGCGTCTTTGTTAACCCCCCACGGTATCTAATGGACTCAAGGGTTCCCTTTGAAAGGTTTATGCCTGTAGGCTGGAGAGTATTGAACCTCTATACGAGATACGATTCCCTATATTTTCTGTCCCTCGGCAGTGCATTTCACTGAAAGCTTGTGGCTAAAAAATTGTTAGACACAAGCTTTCAGTGAAATGCACTGTTGGTGTGGCGCAGGTGGTCTGGGAGGGAGAGCGGGGCATATGCCATAGGAGCAACCTCTGTTCCGAGCATGGGTTCCTTTTTTCATCCTGCTTTCTGGCACTGTGCACACAATGCATTTGCAAGATTTGTACAAGGAGCGGATTCTTTGGAAGCCTTGGCTCTTGTCCCTTATATTAGTCACGTTAATACCTGTCACGGAACTACCCCTGCACCCAACACCCCCCCCCCCTTTTTTTTTGTTATTGTTCGCACGTGCTGCACTTCTCCTCTCTTTCTGAGGATGGGGGAGAGTGTGCAAAGGCGTACATAAACGAACCCTGGAGAAGGAAGTTGCCGCCCTGACGAAGACAAATCCGCTTGTCGAAACGCTGGCTCCCGCGATATTCCCTGTTCTAAATCGTACTTTCCGATTTATAAATGACATTATATTTTAAGGCATTATACCCATGAAAACAAGACAGTACCCAAAGTGTACTAAAATTAGGGGAATTTCTTTTTCCCGCGCATATATAATGCCATATATGGCGTATATACCTTATATATGCCCGCTATATCCATACATGCAATATATAGCAATATATGCCCTATATAGCCATAAATATACCATATATATCCTATATACGTCCTAAATACTTATATAGGGCATATATGCCCTGTAGGGCATTATATATGCGCGGCAAAAAGAAATGCTCCCAGTTTTTTGTATATTTTGGGTGTTGTCTGGTTTGCATGAGAGGTGACGATAGCAATAGTCGTATCTTAGACTTGTAAATTGCAGCGCCTTTAACTTGTGGTGTCACAAAAAGCGTCCATGCTGTGTTTGACGAAATAGTGCAATGCCATTTGTGGCATGACAGCTGGCCGTAACAGAGGAAGTCTTTAAGAGTAGAATATTCATATCGTATAGAGGTCATGCATTGTATTATTATTAGCACAAATGCAATTTCTACGCAGTACTATGGCACCCACTCCTTTTGCTCCTAGCCAAACTAATATGGAATGTCCTGAATAAAAATGGGTCAATTAACAGACGTACGACAGCTCTCGCACAAACAGCAAACATTCTAACCGAAGAAAAGGAGCAATGTGAACGCAGATCAAAGTCGGTTAAGCTGGCACTTTGACATATTGCAAACTCAAGTGCCGAAAAGTCATAAGCTCGCTGTGGTCGATCAGTTCCATCAGCGCGCGTACATAGCGACTTATCGGAAATGCTATAAGTTGACACCGCTGCAGTAATATCAGATGAGGCGCAACATATTTTTAATGTGTTTGACTGGCTGTGGTAAGCAAAGGACAGATGTATATAACGATAACGTTGGGGAAATCACAATAATAAATATGCGTCGAGGACAATTATTTGTGGCAGCGGTGGCTTTAGGACGTACGAAGCCAGGCTACCAAAGCGAGGTTCTTACCTCCTCGACCAAACACCTACTCTTCTCGTTTATTACAATTGGAAAGAAGATGCGTACATATTGAAAGGGAGCTTCAAGCTTAGCATTGTTGCTTAGGAAACTTTCTCGGGTGCCGCTTACATTTAAAACGCCTTCACGTAACACAGTTCTTCCACAATTCCAAGCAGCCCTGAGCCACAGCACAGCGAAGCACTTCACGAAACCTGACCATTTCTTCTGCATAATATACTAACTGGTGACCTTCTGCTGTCACAATTTGTAAGTGCTATTTGAAACTCCCAAACCTTCCGCTGGGCATAGGATAGAGAAAGAGTATCACATACTTTAAAGGTACCGCTTCCACGCCTATGAAGCCAATCTCAAGTGGGAAACATGTTTGGGAGGTAGCTTTGAAAATTTCTTCTCATGAATTTCGTGTGCGACAGATTCCATAGGTCATGCGCAACTGCAAAAAAGCACGTTTTCGTTGTAGTCACGTCCCATGTGGCCGCGTGGCCGCGTCAGATTGCAGAAAAACATTTAACTACAGCACTTACAGACATTCGTTTTGTTCTGTACATGTAGTAGTGTCCTGGACCTTTGCGATGCGCAAGCTACCGTAGGGTGCATCCTTAGGGTGAAAAAAAAATAGCGTAGGGTGTCTCCATGCCAGAAAGCTGTCGAACCTTCAAGCGCCGCTCTACATTGTCGCAACCGCAAACTGGCACAGAATCTTCGTTGAGTCGGACGAATAGCTTCCGCGTAGCTGTGTTTATGCAGGAAAACGCAGCATTTTTACATCACACAGTGTACAAGATATAGCTCCGCTAACGTGACGCTTGGGAAGGTTAGCGGCAGCGAAGCCCATCAGCAGCGACTGACGTTTCCCACAGGAAATGTCAGTCGCTGCTGATGGGCTTGCTTCGCCGTGGCCACGACGACAACGACGTTAGACGCCGACAGCCCGGGGGCGTTAGGAGAAATTAGTTCGAATCACTTTTGACACGACAGTCCTACACGTACGCTGTCTGGGCGCATTGCCGCCAGAATGGGCACACCGTGGTGACAGCGCACGTACGCAGCAGGCCAGTCCCTAAGTTGCTGCGCACCTAAAACACTAACCATGACATTTTACATGAGATTTTTGCGTGTTCCATTATAGTCAGGTACTCTACACCAACCGTGACCTTGAGAAAGCTCCAATCAGAAAAAGACCTTTTGCGGAATGCACTGACACTGCACTGAAGTTTAGCATTCAAAGTAATTTTTAGCAACTTCCTTAGAAATCGGTCATGCTGGTCACGCGGAAAGTAAGTATTGAAAAGCCCTGGTGTTGAAGGGCTACTCCCTCTCCCCACCCCCCTCCCCTTGTTAGCTGGCTTTTATGAAATGTTGCGCTAGCTTTGTCCACCTACTGGGACTGGCATGCATAACTACCAGAAGCGGCAGCAAGTGCAACAAAGAGTATATAAGCAGTATTGGAGACCGGCTTGTTGAAGATGACGAGAGCGCTCCCGATGGAGTCCTGTGCATGTCAATATGAGATGGTGTGCACTGCACCGTTTCTCATTAAAGCGAAGATTACTAAATGATTTTGTCAGTTTGTAGCAGATAGTCGAATTTGGTAAGTAGCTTCGCCCTGTTGGAGTCCCTCATGTTAACCAACTTCTACAGAAAAGTCCAAAAAATGATTGCAGTGGTGAAAAGTGTTCCCCTTTGTGTTCAAGGCTCTCCGCGCATTAATGACTTGTGGAACTTACTCAACTCCCTCGGAGCTTGCCACCGCGCCCATACTGGGAGCAGCATTTTTGGTGTAATTTGTGATCTTAAAAAAGATGGGACTTTTTCAAGCGAACTCAGCCTCCGAGGAATTATCTGTTCGCTGGATGCTTAGAAGGTCACACTCACGGGGGTGGCTGCGGTTGGTTAGAGAGCCGTAAATGCGGCATCTAATAATCATCGCTATGTGTTGCGCGCTACAGTGTCCTCGAAGTCCGCATGTAATTGCCGCCAGCTCATTTGAGAGAAGTGTCAAATTTATAACGACGTAGTCCAGCCATCGCCTACGGTAATTTCCACCCGCTCACCTAAATGGCCGATGACAGTCAAATGCACACCAAATAAGGCTAAAGAAATAAGCTGGCAATGTTCTTGCTATAAAAGAACAAATGTGGTGAGATGACCAAATAACGCGAAAGGGACTTTACCCTGTCTAATTAGTTCAAGGAATGCGTATCACAAATCGTCAGGGGCCGTGCACAAGCCCCATAATAAGCTGGCGTAACTCGGATGTTACATAAGCCTTTCGAATAAGCGTCTCCATTCTGCAGATAAGCTTTCGTATTGTTCCATCCGGTACAAGGAAACTATAATCACTGCTCGTTAGAGGCTTCCCAAGTTCAACGGACGCGCCGGATGCAAATTGCATTATCGGATATGCAGGGATCGCCACTGTTCCTTCGCTGCTCGCACCGATGAGCCTTAGTAGCGCCTATTGGCGAAGGAACAAGAATATGCTCGGAGAGGGTATAAAAAGGCTGCTCATATGTAGGGACTTCATCTTTTCGTCCTTCGCTTCGACTTAACTCCACTCTGAGGTGGTTCCTACGTTGTCTGTTCGCACACGTGAGTAACTGCAGTCTTGCATAGTCTCATTATAAGCGACAGCAAATATTCATGACTACAAGCAGAAATTTTCTAGCCTTTCGGCGCTTACACGTGAGAGACATTGAGGAAATATAACCACAGCAGTACTTGGTCTGAGATTAAGTATTCGAGGATACAACAAACAGTTTAAGAGCGCAGCGCACTTAATAGTAATTGATAATACTTGCCAACAATTGACAAAACCAAATATGGATAGAATTCACGCTCTGTTGCGGCGACATCCACCGTAATTTTGCCCAGCTGGAGTGCTTAGACGTTCACCTAAATCTAAGGAAACTAGCCTTTCTCGGCAATTCGGACCCTTGTTAAAGGGGGCTCCATGCCCGGGATTCGATCCCCCGACCCGGATATCGGCAAGCCAACACCCTAACCACTACTCTACTACGGCGGGCAGCAGGATGTCATTCACCCCATTTTGTGGAGCCATAGGACGAGTCCATGAACGAGTCCAGCGTGTACTTGTGCCATTATCAAGGCGTCATTCAAGGTGCTGTAGTGTCACGTTAAAGCTTACTGCGATGTGGTCACTCACAAATTCGCTGCTCTTAAGAAATTTAGCTCTTTCCCTAACAAAAATGCTGTATATGGCGACATCAGGGATTGGGACCGTCTTGTTTTATATGACTCGTGTCCGTATGTGGCCGTATTTGCCCAAATCGTGACAGAAACATCCATCATCAGCCTCTCTACGCTCACTGCAAGGCAAAGGCCTCTCCCGTAGAACTCCAATTATCCCGGCCCTGTGCTAACTGCGGGGAAGTGGCGGCAATAACTTAGATGGGCAGATGAGATCAAAAAGCTTGCCGGGATAAATTGCGCGCAGTTATAGAAACACATGTGGCAATAAAAGAACTGCACAAAGAATTCCATGTATGGCTCTCACATGTATTGGGCACATACAGCCATACATGGACACGCATAATATATAGCCAGATATCCTAATATGGCCAAATACGCATATCTGGCTATACGTGGCACGTGTCCATATGTGGCCGTCTTTGCCGGGTACATGTCACACTCATGCATGTACACACTCATGCATGTCACACTCATGCATGTCACACTCATGCATTCGTGTAGATCTTTTATTGGCACGTACGCCTCTATCACGATTTGGGCAAATACGAGCGCAAACGGACTCGAGCCATATATAGCCAGATATGCCAAATTACTGATATCGCCACATGTGGCTGTTTAGTAAGGGTTGGCACGCCATGATGGTCTAGTGGCTGTGGCGCTCGATTGCTCAGCCGAAGGACGCGGGTTCGAATCGCGCAACGGCGGCTGCTTTTCGATGGAGGCGAAAGGTTTTGAGGCCCGTGTACTGTGTGATGTCAGCGCACTTTAAGGAACTCTAACCTTATTGAACACTTATGTTAGCAGCATAGCTTTCTTTTTCAGGTTTTATTGTAGAGAAATGCTGTTTATATAAATGATGTGTTCTTCGTATTGTTGTATTATGTTGCCTTTATTTGTACAGTGATTTTCACCCTGATAAAATCCCTCTGGGGATTGCAGTATCTGTAAATAAAATGATAAATAAATAATAGAGTGGTCGAAATTCCCCGAGCCTTCCACTACAGTGTCTCTCATACTCACATTGTGGTTTTCGAACGCAAGAAATTCAAAATCAGTCAATCAGTCAAGCAATCAATCAATCCACTACATTTTCCTGTTTCGACTCCCCGCAAGGCCTCCCCGATACGGTGGGAATATAGCCAGCCTCTGCCATGCCTACTGGTGCTGGCTTCGCACGCAGAAACACCAACTGTTCCTTTATCGCCATAACGGAAAAGTTAACTCAAAGTTGATGGTTCTGACGGGATACAATAGAGTCCTGAATTTTCCGCGAGTGCACGGAGAACAAAGTACGGGTATTTCAGGGATCCGTAGTGGGATTGAACATAAGCGCTTGGAGAAAAAAAAAGGAATGTACTGTCGCAGTGACCTCGACAACGAGGTATGCTAAGCCCCATAAGGACATGTTTCCCAGAAAAATCTGCTGTGGAAGGCCGTGATCCGGCCACAGGAATCACATCTTTGCTCTTCTCTTATTATTTCTTTGGGGGCTTCCCTGCCCTCTATTGCAAAGTGGGAAGCATTATGCAAATGTAAAAGTAAATTCACCCAACAAGAGGCCCCAAAAAGAGATCCAACCTGAGTAGCACAGACATACGGCATGGCTGCTCGCTTCTCTGTCCGTATTACCTCATTCTTACGACTGCGGAAATGGCTTTTGATAGGGTGTCTTCTATGATTGCAGAAGTTAGTCTAAAACCTGTTAGTATTTCCCCGTTTTCACTGTATGACGTAATTAGCAGGCGGACAGGTACGCTGACTGGCGTTTTTGGAATATTGTGATCGCGACGCAAGGTATCTTTTGCTTGGTATACCGCTTTAGGTACAACGTTCCCTTTCCCTTTGTGCCTGAAGAAACTGTGATCCTGAGAAAAAGACATGTCATACGACCGAATGTTTCATCTGAAGAAGGTCATTTTATCTTTCTTAAGAACAGGCACAAGAGTGATGGCGGTTGTGGAATGTCTGGCAGCCCTTGCTTGCCTGGCTGTCTCCGTCTCGGGCTTTGCGCTTGAAACAGGTGAGAGGAAATTCTTATAAGTGTAGAAGCTTGGGCTAGTTGGTTTGTGCTCATGATGGCGATATTTTCCTATGGTCGCGCGCTGTGAAATTTGCCGTTATGAAGGAAGTTCTCGTTTAAAACTATTTATTGATTTAATGTTTCATTTTTTTATTCACTAGATGCGAAAAATGCTTTGCTTTGCCTAAATGCTTGTTTCTGTATAAGCCCACGTCACCTTTCACCACTGCATTCTACCGGTACTACCATAAGGTGCAGAAAGAACGGGGCTAACTCGTAAATCTTCGAAAAAAAATTAAGGACCATACACGTGGAATGAAATGTGAAATGACATGTGCAACTTTAGGAGAGAGAAGAGGAGCAGTACGGAGGAGGAAACAAACAGGAGTCTCTGATATCCTTGATTCTACTCAAAGAAAGAAGTGCATCTCGGTAGAACATCTAATTCGCAGGACAACGGATTAATTTTAATTAGAAGTTCTTCCTTCCTTTTCATCTTTTCTAAGATTTCGGCCTTAGACTTAATTTTCCAGCCCTTGACATCATTACTTGTAGTGTGGCCAATCCCCCTCGTGGGTATGTGCCAACTATAGAGGCCACAACAACAACAACGACAACGGATGGACGGGGAGAACAACAGAATGGATACCAAAAAAAAGGGGGAAGGTGTAGCAGAGGAAGGTAATAAGTGGGGTGGAGGTATAAATCAAGAAGCTCGCCGGAATAAAGTGCATTCAACCCACCACAGGCACAGCAAATCGGAAATCGCTGGGAGAGGCCCTCGTCCTGAAATTCACTTAAGATAGGTCTATAAGGATATAGATGTTCAATTTGGGTATTTATTACAGCCTTCTTTGTCATTTACCAATGATTGTCATCACGTCGGGTACACGTGTGGTTTTTCATCGTCACTCGCGAGGCGTATTCTTCAGGGCGATTTGCCGCAAGGCCCTGCGCAAAAGGCATCGGTGCCGCAGATCGGCGAAGCTAGGCAGAACTGTGGCGATGCTATTTTGCTATTGGCCGCGGGGAGTCGCTGAGTCCCCTTATACTGGCCGTGGCTCACATGCGTAGCATAAGGGATAAAACACTCTGCTCCCTCGTAAGAATGGCTGTAGGCGCGGAATAAAAACTCCATGCTGGTCTTCTGAAGGAAAAATGAAGCGCAGAGGAACACACGGACAAACAAAGAGCACAGGGCTGGCTCTAATCCCTGTGTTCCTTTGCACCGTACATTATCCTTCAGAAGTCATGCACCAACTAGACGAAGAAAGTAGCCACGAAAGGAAGGATGTTTCTTAATGTGAAAGTATTATTGACGAGACAACAGAAGGCACAGAATGGTTTACACACGCTATTTTTACATCATACGCACAATGAGTGGCCAGTGCACGTGGTGGTCAGCGTTCGAGTGTGCCTCGGAGCGCCTTGTTGCCTGATGTATGGGTAATCGAGGAGCAAATTGGGTGAAATGTGTTTTCGTGTCCGTATAACAAGATGTGCCTTAACATAAAGCAATAAAGCTTCAATGCAGCGGTTGCACGTGTTCGCCGGTGATCGCCTTCGTGTCTTCATGTACGCGTGCGCGACGAATGTATCGCTCCGCTGCGATAGCCATTCTGCTCCATGACTTCTGCTTTAGGTCGCAGAATATGAGCATTCGACCGAGAATAAAACAGCCATTGTGGCGTGGACACTATCCGAGCTGCTCGGAAACAATTTCACCGTAACGAAAACCTCGATGACGGCGACTTGTGATTAGCCGTCACGACGATTACATGTCTTTTGTTCTGGATTGTCGGACGTTTCATTATCATTATTTATCAAGATGCGTTGCTCTATATATGGGTCTGCTTCCCCCTGCTTCCTTTTCTTAATGCATTTCATTGACTAACTTATGCGAAGCTTGGCTCAAGCTTGACTGAAAGAAAATTATTGGTTGCGGAAGTGTAACATGCACTACATAAACCGGAACCACAGGTAAAGATATGCAGTGCGAACTTGCCTTGATATTTTTGTGCGCGGTGCGTAGGAGATCACACAACCATGAAGTCATCTTTCCCTACATTTGCGTCATATATCTTGGGAAGAATTTATGTGCGATCAAGTGTTTGTTTGTTTATTTATTTATTTATTTATTTATTTATTTATTTATTTTGTGGTACAGAACAAAATAATGTAGTCGTATTAGTATAGTAACGCACCGGGTCGAAGTGCGTGCTCTAATAGTAAGACGTTATGTTCGTGCTCTGCGCAGATGAACTCGCATAGTACCGACAGTTTTTATGTATCTCTGTAGCTGAGCAACCTAATGCCGGCGGGGCTAACGCAAAGCAAGCTGGCGCTTTTCAGCGGCATTGCTTCACAGAGAAGAAAAGCGGAAATATGCTTCCATAGACATTTACTGTGATAGCATAAAGACGCTCTGCTACTGTGGAATTACTATTTAAAATAAACCACTGTGCATTTTTCATCCTTATCGCCACCTACTGAATAATAATAATAATAATTTCCTAGTATCTTTCAGTGACAGAAGCTCCTGTTAAAGAAGGTAAATGCATGGCGGCATTTCGTAAGACACGGTGCACTACTACGAAAGCGCTTACACGCCATCTTTTTTCCTACATTCCAGACCTACTGAACTCTGTCGACTGCAACTTCACGGGAATCGACATGTATGCTGCCATTTCGAGAATAACTGCCAGTTTGCCTTTGTACCAATTCAGAGGAAACAGGCCCTACCCCAGGGAATTCGCCGGCATCAAATTCCTCGGCGTCAACGTGACTGGCGTGAACAGGCTTCGACGATACGGTCCCATTATACCGTACTGCATCGACGGGATGCGCATGGTACAAGTAGACCTCGTAAACGACGCCGACATCATGTTTACGGTGCCGTGGGAATTTTGCGATGGCACTAATGGCACGATTAACTTGATGGCTGATTTCTCGCGCTTCACCACTCAGCTGCGCGTCAGCGGCAACGGTCCTGATGGGGTCAGGCTTTCGCACGAAGGTCCCCTGTATCCGGTCACCACTGAAATAATTAAACTGCGGGTGAGCGGTGCTGGAGATTTCGCGATGATGGCGAGTAACTATATCTCCATGCTGTTTCCGGCTGTACTCAGGGAACTGTGGAACGATCAGTTGCTCTACTACCTGAACGCCGAAATGGACAGCGCTGCAGCTTGAAGCTCTTTCAGAAGTCCTCGTTGCGACACTTTCTAATGAGCTTCATAAAATTGTGCACTGCCTTCTACAACAGCTCACATTCTGGGTGCGAAATAAACGTTCCACTACTCCGCTCCGTTTTTTTACGACTCTCATACATCAGGCTTAGTCTAGGGCTGCAGCATGTTGCCTAAGTGGCTGCGCTGTTCTGCTACCGGCACACGTGAGCAGGTGCCTTAGTGCCCACGAAAGGCACAAGTAATGTATATCAGCGCCTCCTTTTCCCGCTCTTCTAGAAGAGCGGAAAAAGGACACGCTCCCATGTGTAGTGCATTTTTTTTGGTCATTTTCTCTTGTGAATGAGGGGCGACGATAGCATAGTGGCATGTTGTATTTGGAAATTTGCGGCGCCTTTAACTTGTGATGGCTAAAATGGCGCCCATGCAGTGTTTAACACGACAGTGCAATGCCATTTCTGGCATGGCGGCTGGGCGGAAAAATCGAAGTGCTTGAAGTGTTACAACTGGCGTAGAAAATTCAGTTGCTATGCTGGTCACGCACTGAATTATTATTAATACAAATGTATTTTCCTCGCTATACCATGGCGCTCGTTTCTTTCGCTTCTAGCGAAACTAATGCGATGTGTCCTAACGAAGACTGGATCAACACACAAAACGACAGCTGTCGCACCAACAGAGAACATTTATACCGGACAATAGGAGCAATGCGAACGCGGAAGCCAGTTAACCTGGCCCTTTCACATATTGCACACTTAAGTGCTGAAAAGTCATAAGCTCGCCATGATAGCTTAGTTGTGTCAGCGTGCGTACACTAGCGACTTATCAGTGATGCTATAAGCTGCAATAATAATATAAGATGAGGCACGAGATATTATTAATATGTTAGACTGGTTGTGGTGAGCAAATGGTAGATCTACATATCGGCTACTTTGGAGAAATCGCGACAATAAATATGCGTCGATGAAAATTATTTTTGGCAGTGGTGGCTTTCGGACATACGGGGCCAGGCCACCAAAGCGTGGTTCTTACCCTCTCGGCGAAACACCTACTCTTCAACCTTTACTACAGTTGCAAATCAGACGCAAATAGATTGAAAGTGAGCTTCCAGCTTAGCGTTTCTCCTTACAAAGATTTCCCGTGCGTCGCTTACGTTTAAAGCGCGTTCACATTACACAGTTCTTCCACCATTCCAAGCAGCCCTGAGCCGCAGCACAGCCATGCACTTCACGAAACCTGACTATTTCTTCTGCATAATACACACTATGTGGTCGCGTGCTGCAGTAACAATTTCTAAGTGCTATTTGAAACTCCCAAACCATCTGCTGGGCATAACATGGAGAAAGAGTATGACATACCTTACAGGTACCGCTGCCGCGGCTATGAAGCCAGTCTCGTGCGGTGTAAGTGAGAAACATATCTGGGAGGTAGGGTAAGCCAGCCATGTGTGAAAATTTGTTCCTGATAATGTGGTGTGCGACGGATTCCGCAGGCCATGCGCAACTGTAACAAAAAAAGCACATTTTCGTTGTAGTCATGTCCCAAGTGGCCGCGTCAGACTTCAGAACAAAAATTGACTACGGCACTAACGGACATTCGTTTTGCTCTGTTCAGGTGGTATTGTCCTGGAACTTTGCAATACGTAAGCCGAAAAAAAAAGATTCTGTAAAAAAGCTAACGCAGGATGCCTCGATGCCAGATGGCTGCCGATCCTTCAAGCGCCTCTGTAGATTATCGCAAAGGCAAAGTGGCAAAGTGTATTCATTCCGTCGCAGGAAACCAGAACGGAGGAGTTCCGCGGTTGCAACGACAGTGCACGCATCACTCACGCACAGCTGTTTACGCCGCAAGACGCAGCATTTTGCTACATCACGCCGTGCACAAGTTAGAGCTCGGCTAACGTGAAACCTCGGAAGGTGCGAAGCATGCGGTGATGTGCCGGTATTTCCTACAGGAAACGTCTGTCGCTGCTAATGGGCTTGCTTTATCGTGGCCGTGATGACGGCGTTACACACTGACAGGCTGGGAGCATTAGCAGAGACTCCTTAGAATTTCTTCTGACACGACAACCCTACACATACACTGTCTGGGCACATTGCCGCTAAGATGGGCCCACCGTGAGGACAGCAGAGATATGCAGCAGCAGACCAGTCCCTAACGTGCGGCGCACCTAAAACACTTACCATGAAATTTAGCGTCAGATGTTTGCGAGTTTCGTTAGTGTCAGGTACCATACACCGACCGTGGCCTTGAGAAAATGCCAATGTGAATCAAATTTTTGTGGAATGCACTTACACTGTAATGAAGTTTAGCATTCGAAGTAATATTAAGCAACTTCCTCAGAAATCGATCATGCTGGTCACGCGGAAAGCAAGTATTGAAATGACCTGGTGTTGAACGGTTGCTCCGTGCCCCCGCCCTTTCCCCCTGTAAGCTAGCCTTTATGAAATGGGTTGCTAGCTTGTGGCTACCTACTGGGACTGGCATGCATAACTTCCAGAAGCCCACTAATCTGCTGAAAGCTGACCTTAGGCCAGAGACGTAGCTGCAACAAGTGCCACAGACTGGATATTAATAAGTTACATATTTTTGGAGCATCAGGAGATTGATGAACCAAAGCCACACTATTTTTACGCCTCTGAGAATAGCTTTTGTTTTCAGAGCATACGATGTCGGTGATAGTATAGTTCTCTGCCTTCGTAGAGAGTTCAATATTCGTGACTGGGCCCGCCTATGCATCATGGTAACATTCGCTATTCATTAAGTATCGACTGTCTGTCCTCTGCTAAAAGGCAACCTACTCGAAATAGCCACGAACTTAGCGTTGTATCGTTTAAACCACGCACTAACATATTTAAGTTCAGCTTCTTTCCTCGCACTATTGAAAAAGGAATTCATTACCAAGTACCACCAGATGCATACCTGTAGAAGAATTTTTAGCTGATTCTTTAGAACCAAGCTATGTTTCCTAATGCCTGTCGCATTCTTGTTCTTTTTGTCTGCGTGCTTTTTACAGTATTGTAATATTTTGCGATAATTATTGTTGGTATATAGAAATGTGTAAAACCCACTCCTGCGATAGTCCGATACGGCTGCAGTACGTAAAACAAATAAATAAATAACCAGTTACAACAGCACAAAACTTTCTATCAGGGGGATGAGTGGCGAGGACAACAACACATGCTGATATTGTTGCTATTTATTTGTGCTTATTTGGAGAGGAGCATGCCACAGAGACTGAGTTGACTGTGCAACCGTCGTTGCAGAGGGTGTATACAACTCACGCGTATAAATGCTTCTGTATTAGTAGTTAAGTCGGGTTTTTTGGCGCATAAGCAAATGCTTCTGTATTGAATGTACAAAAACATGTAAGGAGAACTTTCCATAACCCCGTCATGCCGCGGTGCTCTGGTGGATATTTTATTGGGCTGCTGATCCGAGGGACGCGGGAGGGAATCTCGGCCGAGGCGCCTTCATTTCGGTGGAGGCAAATGTTGATGCCCGTATCTGCGCGGTATCATTGCATGTTAAAGAACCCAGGTGGTCAAAATTACCGGAGCCCTACCCTGCGGCATCTCTCACGAACGCAGCTGGTTTTGGGGTGGAAAACCCAAGAAATCAATTAACCTGTCTATAAAGGCATTGTTAAAAGATTTCTTTAGGGTGGTGTAATCCCAGGATTAACGCTATTCTTTGGTAATGGCGAGCGCCTTGTATTGGGCCGTCCAAAACGCTCACGAACGCTAGAAAGAGTTGAAAGACACCCGCATCTGCGGCTGGATAACAACACTGCAGGTAAGAAAGCAGCGCAAAGGAAGCGCACCAAATAAAAGCGCTTAATACTGCATGTCACGAAAACGAGAGGCGCGGCGCTCGCTCCAACATACAACGAGACGGCCACGAAAGTGCATGCCATCAAGAGCTAATAGTTACTGAACACTCCGACAACTACCAGAAGCGATTCTGCTTGAGCGATTCTTTTTTGTGGGTTAAGTTACATGACCACCAGCACCACCGGTGTAGCCAGAAATATTTTTCGGAGGGTGTTACACGATCCAACGTTTCAAAGTGACACGCGCGAAGAGGACCAAAGGGGGGGAAGCGGTTATGCAGCGTCCTCTCCCCCAGTTTGAACCTTGTAACGAGAAAAGAAGAAATTGGGGTGGGGGGCATTTTTATACCGAAACAAGCCCTCACCCACGCCTTCTTACTGTCGCTTGGTGCGCTATTCCTATCATACCTCAATGTTTTAACCGTAAGCTCTATAGGAAAGTGACAAAATGACCATGATACACAGTCGAAGATGACGTCGTTTGACTCACGCGAAGTACGAAAGCTACGCGGTTTTTGAACCATTCCCCAAGCTCAGCAGCTCATGTATTGCGCTGGCAAGGTCTAGGACACACTTCGGAATATCGGTAATGGCGGCCACATTTGTTTGAAAACTACATGCAAAAAGAATCGCCTGAATGGGTTTATGTACATTTGTAAAACAACCAGTTAAATTCAATGCGGATTTTCTCACTAAAGTGTCACTGAGAATCACATCGTGGTGACGCCACGTGGCACCTCCAAACCCTTTTACCATGCGAAGCTTGTATTGGCTAGCCCGTGTGCGTCGGTGGTAGCGGTGGTGTTAGTAACCACAGGGATAAGCTGTCTGACTGTTGACCTTACCCCACATACTACACTTCTTTCAGCCATGAATATTTTTTTTTCATGGACAGATTTTTTTTCTCGTAGGTGTCCCTCCTCTAGCACCTTAAGAGCACAAAAATTAAACATTGAAGCCCGCCATTATTGTAGTATAAAATATGGCGACAGTATCCTATGTAAAGGATACCAGGGCTGACTGTTTGTCAAGAGCAATATGGTGGAAGTTGAAATGCTAGCTATTTTTTCCTGATAGGCGGATATAAACCTTGCCAATCTAGCATTATAGCCGCCTCAGAAAAGCTTGTAAGTCTGAAAGGTCCAAACGCAAGTACATGTTCTAGCGAGACACAGCTCCTAATTGCACCTGATTGCATAAATAGATGGAAAAACTTATTGAGGTCCATTGAGGCCGCATTAGTTTTCTGGGGCTAAGAGGACCGCTCTCACGTTGGGATTGAAGGGAATGGCGTTTCCGGAGCTTCGCGCGATCGTTGGAGTGCCCATGGCTGATCTTCTAATGTGAGAGTGCGTAGAGCTGCGTCCCACCGCTTCATATATTGGAAGCTTCGTCACCCCTACCACCAAAGTATGTAAGAGAATTATCCTCTACTTTAATGGAATTGCTCTCGCGAATATCTGTAAGAGCTAGGTTGCTTGGTTGGTCCATGGATGCCTTGGCGCAACCAAACCAGGGAATCAGCCAAGAACCGAAAGGGGATTTGTGTTGAAAATAGGTGTTAATAGAAAAGACAAAGAAAGAAAGGACCATAATAAAGGACCATGTATGTAGCTATCAAACAGGGGTGGAGAACCCAATACCGACAATGGTTGAATGTATAGAAAAATTAAAATGGATCAGCGAGAATCGGGAAGATAGACTTTCGGGTACTGCAATCAATAAATGAAAGAAATAAAAGGAAAGGTAATCTAATGAACATTCAGTTACTTTTCTTTCACTAAGAAAATTGCATACGGCCTTTAAACTTTCCTGTGACTACGTCCCAGAACAGTGGAGCCAAGACAGAGTACAGCCAGAAGAGACTACCGGTAGTGGACTTCATCGCCATCCCCTCCTACATTACTCACGCGCCTTTCACATAGTACTGGGAGCGTATTATAATCCTTAACATAAAAGTATACGGCTGTTGGAGTTTTCATAAAACTAAGTAAATCATTTGAGGCTAATTACTCCATCTTTTAGTATCAAGAATTTGAAGGATGACATAGGCAATAGGAGCATGGAACCATAAGCTGTTCATAGAGGAACGTGATAAGCACTGAGCTTTGGTGTCCTGTATTTAGGAAATGACAACTATCGGTTACTGTGGGTGATCTGTAAATGGTAGATGAAAAGCGTCTTTGTCAGTAAGTGCTTCAACAACTTACAAGGAAATGACAAAACATGATAGCTTTCGAGGGCATAATAAGTAAGCCGTTATCAAAGATGTGGTTTCCGCTGCTTGTAATTTTCGTCTTCCGCGATCTTGCTTCCACATTTGTAGCGTTCAGAGGAAGAGGGGATGAAAAAAAATGTGGCTGATCCCTCTGTCAAAGGAATTGGTATAACACGAAAGTAGAATGTTCGCTCAAGCACTTGAATGTAATCGTTACATCAACGTGAGCTTGCCCATTGCTATCGGTGTTTCGCTCGTAAGGCACTCTTTGAGGTGGATTAACCCACGTTCACACATCGCCTCCATAACATTGAGGGCCAAACCTTCGCGGTAGCTGAAGTAGTTTACCTAATAACTAGGCACAGTCTATAGTAAATACCTCGCGACAAAGGTATCAGTCATATTTACAAGCACGGCATTGACCCGTCAACGTTGTTGCCGTGCTCTTACGCCTAACGCAGCAGTTTTCTTGTTCCCATCACGCTCGAAGAGCGGTCGTCCGGGAAACGCCACCCACGTAGAAAGGTTACCGGTGCCCTACCCCTGCGCTATCGGCGCATATACACTCGAAGCTCTACGAACACAGCTATGCGCGCGGCTCTGCACGCGTTCATCGAGGTGGACGTTGTAACGCGCCTGGAATGGTGCCGCCATCCATGAGAGGCTTAGTAAAGCAGCAGGTTCACATGCCTCTTCAGGATGGCGGCACCGTTCCAGGCAATGTGCGCCTGGATGCGAGCGTGCTTAACCGGGCGATACAAGAAGGCGCTCTCGTACAGCATCGAACATGCGCGGCTTAGCGCAGTGGTAGCGCGACGGACACCGTTCGTCGTGGCGCGGGAGAGTTCGATTCGCAGCGCATCAACCGAAGTTTTGTGGGTGTTTTTCTTTATTGTTCTGGCATGTTTACTTTACTGCATTATATTCGTTGCGGTAGTGACCTATGGGGTGGTGGTGGGCCCCGGCATAAAAACACTTTCGTGTTAAAAATAGTACGCGTTCTCTGTTAGGGACGGGAAAGCTGGAGTGCAGCTTTATTCAACCACATGAAAATGGTTATTTTCACTTAGACTGCCAGAATTTACGCCGATCCGCCTGGCCGGGTAATGGAAATTATTCTAGCGTTACGCAACCATTCCTTCAAATAGGTCTAAGGTGCTAATACTGAGTCACTCTCGATCTGTGTGTACTGTTCCGTCAGCGCAAAATTTATCAAATTGCCGTCGAGAATTTCACACATATATGCCAAAGCATATGTATCGATTACATTTGATATGGGTACCTGGCCACACGGGAATAACGCTAAGTGCAGAAGCGGACACACTGGCAACAGCATCAATCACAGGCCCAGTCTTGAAGGTATTGAATCCCTCCTCAACTAATACTATTGCAAGATCGCGCAAAATTTTCTTTACAAGAAGACCACGCTAAATCTTAGATTCTAAACAGTACCGAATTTTTTCACTACCAATTTTCTTGGCCCAGTGCATGGAGTGGCACAAGGAAAGTCGAAGTTTCATTAACGAAATTGAGTTGCACAGTACCACAACTGAATTTCTATGAGGACAGGTCTTGTTCGGCTCCATCCCCTCAATGTTCTATTCTAATTTAACCCGAAACACCAGAACATTTTCTGATAAAATGCCGTCGGTATACGCACAAGAGAAAAAATTTTTCTGGAAATGCCTACTCGAAATCTTGGATGGGAGTTTACCGTAACCAAAGTACTCTTACTGGGGGCGTCGGCACTGGGCCCCTGTGAGAAGGATGTATGTGATGCCACATTTAATTTCATAGCCGAATCCAAGAGACTTCCCTTCTGATTCCATTAGGAGCCTTTTGCTTAAACGAAAGTAATTCGAAATTACCTCAGTTGTTTCCGATCTCTTCGGTTAGCTTTCTCCTTGAGCTATTTCTGTCGCCTTCTTTCTTCCTTTGTGAGTGTTGCTGTCACCCTTCTCCTGCCGCGCAATTCATGGCTGATCACCCGCTGTGGGATGCGCCATACTTCCAGATAAAAACAAAACAAAACAAATCTAAAAGCTGTCTTGCAGAATCTCATTTTACTCGCTTACCCATTTAGGTCATGGTTTATGGCAGTTTTCACTCGTTTCCTTTACATGCGACACGGGGGCCGAAATAGATATAATGGTAGACGATCATGTGACGCACGTGACCTATCGGGGTCGCTCTGTGCGCCTCGAAGAGGAAAAATGAAAGAAAGGGAAAGTATGAGCATGTGCATCCCACAGAGAGTCCCCTAGCTCGCTCAGAACATACTCGGTAACAGGAACAGGAGGCAAGACGGGATGCGTTGCGTAGAGAAGCTGCGTTCGAACAATGCCGCCCGGAACTGGACAGAGAGAGAGAGGTAGTCGTCGAAGTGCAGATTGGACCGTGAGGATCTGTAAAGTCAATGGACAACGACTGCGTCAAGTGATAGATTATGTGCTGGGGAACCATGATGTCGAGGTTAAGCGACTGCGAGGAGCCACTGCGTCCGATAAAGTTTAGAAAACTTTCCGTTAACCAATACGTAAAATCGAGGGAAAGATTAGGTAAAACGAAAGTAAAGAAGAAAGAAGGAGCAACTGTAACAAAAAGGAAAGAAAATGAGTCATAAAGAAAGGACGAGAGAAATAAACGTACAAAGGTTAGAGAGAGTAAGAAAGAAAGAAGAAAACGCAAGGTCAGGCGGGGACACGCGAAGCTTCGCTTTACTCTATAATCTCAAGAGAGGGAGCGCTCGCGAAATATTTTCTCGCTGCTTAATGCGTACAGCAGTGGTACAAGCAGAGCCAGACAAACTCGCTCCACTCGACTGTGAGCTACATTGCTGCGGTTCGGCTAGGGAGTACTCAATGGACCCAAATATTCCGTAGGTGTTACGCGCCTGTAAAGAAAGAAGGCTATCACTCGCCGGGCTTGTCATCGGTAGTGGAGCTCAGAATTTCGAGCTCAGAACAATACAGCGGAGCTCATCCGCGGAAGGACCTACACCCTACTGAGGGGGTGTAGATGAATTGTATTCATACGACGCCGAATGGCGATGTGAGTCGCCGTCTGTTGCGTGTGTGTGCTCTAGCGGCGAAGTGAGCGTCCTCTTTTTTACTATACCTCTCAAGGTGACCTTGAATTCCAGAGATTCGAAGTGATCAAAACTTTCAGAGCCCTCTACTGCGGCTCTCCATTGCACTTTCACATTTCCGCCGCTTCAGCTCCACAAGCTCTCCGCAGTGCTCCCGATATCGGCTGTAAAAAATCACGTTCTTGCCTAACCCGAATCACACTTATCTTTTATACAAGGCGCGAGTTTCATAAGGGGCCTAGTTGTCGGTACTTATTCCAAAAAAATGTCTAAAGGTAATGAAAATTACTAATGATTAAGATTCGGTTAAAGGGTCACTGAAGAGCAAGACCATTTTCCTGTCGAAAACTGTCCCTTCATGATACAAACACACCCATCATTTTGCGTGTGTCACATTTTATTTCGTGAATTACTCACGGGTACCTTTTGTTGTTGTCGTTGTTGATGCTGCGTAGCTTCGGCGGATTTCTTGTTCCTGTAGCACGATCTCTTACTTGTGTTTCGCTCATCAGCAGAGATGTGGCTGCGCGCATTTCAAACTTAGCTTAGGTCGCGCAGCGTCCAATACCACACAGCGGTATCTAAAAAGAAAATTAGCACTTGGGCACGCCCCGCCACGGTGGTCTAGTGGCTATGGTACTCGGCTGCTGATCCGAGGGTCGCGGGATCGAATCCCGGCCGCGGCGGCTGCATTTCGATGGAGGCGAAATGTTGAGGCCCGTGTGCTGTGCGACGTCAGTGCACATTAAAGAACCCCAGGTGGTCGAAATTACCGGAGCCCTCCACTACGGCGTCTCTCATAATCAGAGCTGGTTTTGGGACGTTAAGCCCCACGTAACAGCAACAGCACTTCGGCACGCCTCATCACAAGAAGGATGGCCTAGTAATGGTAGGTTAGATCGACGGAACGAGTAGCAATGGAGGGGAAGCGCGATCGTGGATGACAACAACAAAAAAAAAAGGGGGGGGGGTGGAGATGAAATAAAAGAATCGCAGGCATAACATGACATCGGCTCACGCAGCGCAGGCCACAATGGATACAGTTCGCAGCGGCCTTCACCCTGCAGTAGATATCAGTTAGGCTGATCACGACAACCAATGTAGAGCCGGTTATATCCTAGGTTGAGACATTAACCAAGGGGTATGTGGCCCAAGCTTAAGAGCCCTTATACGTGGGGCGTATTCTGAGATGCGCCGTCAAAGGCGATAGTGCCGCTTTGCTGAGGTATGTGTATCCTTTGGTGGTGATTGGCAGGTTGAACAAACTGAGATAACAAGGGCGGGGTTCTGGTTTGTCCGACGAGCTAATCGCGCCAAAGGAGACACCAAAAATTGCACATAAGTCACCAAAGGGATACTTGCCTTCAGCGATACATTTCAGAAATCTGCCGCAGCTTTAAGTGTGATAATGAACAATGAAGTCGGCGCTGGTTCTTTCTGCCATTGTTCAGTCTGTCTTGTGATGAGAGAAATCATAACTCTCTGGCCTTTCAAGTAACAGCTTAAGTAGCTGGGACAACACTATGATTAACGCAATCATCCAAACCTATGTTCTCTTTCAATGAATATCTCTATTTACCGTGTTCTGTGCAAGCCGATCCTATTTCGTCGCTGCAGGATTTTCGAATCAACTCATTATTTAGAGACGCATTATCTAGTACAGAAAGGCCAAAAACTGGCTCGACCCGCAGCTGAAGGCTAGCAGCGGGTTCTACGAAACATAAACAACAAAATGAACGTTAGCTAACCAAAGGAGTCTATAGGTATGCCTGCGTTTCTGCGCGCTCGAGAAAGATTTCCTTTTTCTTTTCTTTTTATTCCGAAGGTTCCCTTCCGGCGTGACACACTTGCATGATACTATGTAACTATGTTTTTCCATCCTGTTAATATTCTCTAACCCTCTGTTGTACATGCCAGAGAGTATAAGCTGCTGCGTCTATATCGTTCCTACAAATAGTCATAGAATATCAGCAAAACGAACTATTGCGGCTTGTATTATGGTCGCAAAACGCGTCAGCGAATTGTGCCAGCCGTTCTACATTGTCTGTGCATACCTGTGGATGTAATTGGAATGTTATCCCGAAAGCGATAAAAGCTGACTCGTGATTTTATATTTCATTAAAGAATCCAAAGGAAGCCCTTGGAGTAAAGCGCTTTTAGCGATGGGTACATCTTTTTTCCTTCGTGAACCTAATGGGTCTAATTGCTTTCTCGAATGTTCGAAGAGCGTGCCCTGACTTCATACCTATAACGACACAAAAATGAAAGACACGGAACAGAGTGATGACTTAAACTGACAGTTTATTTAGCTTCATCTTGCTTATTTATTGACCGAGTGGGCTCATTGTGCGTTAGCGCTCCATATATTTTGCTAACAAAGAAGGAACATGATTTTCCATCCCAAGTGAAGGAGTGAAAGATTCATTTCGTGTGAATGACACCGTGGCGCTCTATATATCAGCGGGGTTTCTGGTTGTTTGTTCTGATTTTGTCTTATCTTGATGTTATTGAAAGGGCGTCTCATAAATATGCCAGCTGAACCAAAATAAACCGTTGAGCTCAGCAATCTGTCCCGTGTCTTCCAGGTCCGTGTCTTTCGCTTTTGTGATGCTGTGCTTACGGAGATATCCAGTACCAACTAAGCTGCGAACAATTGTTATTGACGTGCTTTGACAAAAGTTAATGGAAGCGCAGGGTTTCCTGATGCTGGCGCAGGTCGGCATCAACTGCCGCTACGCTATGCCATGCCTGTAGTATGGAGAATAAGGCTAGAAAATGTTTTTCCAAGAATAAAAATATCCAAAGCGAGAAAAATTGCCTCGGTAAAGCGCGGTCGTTGTATGGCTGGCTTTTCATCGGACAATGCAGAGCGTCAACAGTTGCGTGTTGATTGTGGAGCGAATTCCGGAAATAATGAGCCGGATCTACCCAATTACGCTATGGTGATAGGGCTCACGGCCAGCACTAAGCAAGAACCGGAGTTTGCTGTGACATCAGCTGCGCTGGATCAGTTAATTTCATCCGTAATTGCCAAGGCTAGCTGTTGCCACCACCCCGCCACTAATGAGCCCTTTTCGAGGCTGTAAACAAGGAGCGGAAGCAGCGAGATTTTTATAGAAAGCATCGTTAAGACTGCAGACGTATCCTGGCGGACATGCGACCTAATCGACACGACACGAACTTATCAGCTGTGCCCATATGCAGTCGACTAACTCTTTATAAGGCTCCTCGAACCAGGCGCCGTGTAGCGCATCATCCCTGTAGCTGTGGGATCAGTGTTCGTGAAGAGCACACCAATTGCGGGGCTGAAATTAGATGAAGGGACAAAGGACACACTGGAGGCAACGGCCCTTTGAACAAGTGAGCCGCCGTGTCATTTACCCGAGCCCGTTCCTTGGAACCACAACTCAAACTTATGATTTCCATTTGCTGCAGATATTTGATTAGTCTCAAAACAAGCTGTGCCGTTATTATTCCATTAATAGGACACGGCCAAACGCGAGCTAAGCCGACGAAGATCCTTTGTCTATGTCGGTCCACTGTGCTTCTGTAGACTTCATACACGTATTATGGTAAACATAAATGCTCTATGTAAAAATAGTGCTCCTTGAACATTATTTTTGTGCAGTAGGGAAGAAGGATGTGTCGATCAGCGCACAGTCATATCCTGCTATCGTCGGCAGTTGTTGTTATTTGATCAAGACCACTGCTAGAGAATAAGAACTAAACGAACTGGTGACACACATACATTGACATATTACCTTAAAACATATTGCGTTCTTGAGAAAAGCACATGTTTTCCTAACCTGCCAAGGCAATTTCAGGTACAGGCGCAAAGATGAACCCGATGAACATTTTTGCCGTGGTTGCATTCCTCTCTTCTACCGGTGCCGCAATGTTCTACAGGACTGGTAAGGCGTCATTCTTATTTTTCAAAATTGACAGCGTGCTTGGTGATGAATGAGGAAACGCTGTTTTAGGTAGTCGTCAATGTCGAGCTTGGCACCTTATTTTCCACCAACAAATTTTGGGAAAGTGCAAGTTCTGGCATCTTGAAAAATTTGCAACAAACGCTTCCCCAGCGCAGATGAAAACCGACATTGATGCGCAAGAATTTACCAACGACCACCTTAGTAAGATCTAGCGCATAAGACGAAAGTGTTCTTGGGTTGCGTTTTCGCTCTCCTAATAAATTGTAAAGGAGGTTGTTTGCCAGTTGAAGAGAAGCTTTTTGTCCTCGTAACCTATCATCCGCAGCTGCTCCGAGCGTAATATTGAATCGTTGTTGTGTCGTTACTTAAAATCGCCATGACAGTGTTGTAAACGAAGCTTTGAGAACACTTCCTAAAGAGAATAATTGTAGTCGACGGAAACGGCAGCTTTTACCAAGGCCACAGCTTCCAGTGCCACCTAATCTTTTCAACAGGAAGAAGTCGGCACGTGAGCCGCAGACCCTTCATCATTTTAAACAAACAGACAGGCTACACCGTACAGTTTATCGTAGCCTAGACTAAAAATTAAGATCGTGGTCTGCGAGTACAAATGACGCTTTGCATATGCGAGAAGGACCGTTGTAGGCGAGACATTAGCGAAAATTCAGAGAACGGCCATGTCGTTTATTTTAACGCGGAAGTGTTTTATGCCGGGCTACACCACCACGGCCCCATAGGTCACTACCGTAACGGATATTTTTTTCGTTAATTTGCCCTGCGGCATATGAACTAAAGTAAACATATAAGATCAATGAAGAAGGACACCCAGAAAAACTCCTGTCGATGCGCTGAGAATCGAACTCACAGCCCCCTGCGGGCACGACGAAAGGGGCCCGGTGTGCTACCGCAGCGCCGCACATGCTCGGTGCTGTGCGAACGCACGCTCTTTTGTCGTCCGGCGCAGCACGCGCGCATCCATGCGCACATCGCCTGGAACGGTGACGCCAGCCAGGGGAGGCGAAGTGAAGCACTGCATCTTTACTTCGCCTTTCTTGGCTGGCGACACCATTCCAGGCGCGTTCACAGCCGTGCACAGCCGCGCGCACAACCGCGTTCGTACAGCTTCGCAGTTGCACGACGACTCCCTTTTCGTCATGCATGGCGCTGCCCCGCCAACCGCTCTTGGAGTGTGATGGGAACAAGAAAACTGCTTCGTTAGGCGCTACAGCACGGCAACGACGTTGGCGGATCAATGTGGCTTAAGTTAATATGACTGATACCTTTATCGAGCGGCATTTACTATCAGACTGTGCCCAGTTATTAGGTAAACTACTTCAGTTACTACAGAGACTTGGCCCTTGATGCTATGGAGGCGATGTGTGAAAGTAGGTTGATCCACCTGAAACGGTGCCGTCCCTATTGCAAAACTCAGTGCCACTGCTCGCCAGCGTCCAGCGCCATGCCTGATTATGGGACCAGTGTGAAGCTACATACTGGCACGCAGCCGTGCCACGGGACACGGGGAGGCGCGGGTTACTGGCACGCAGAACCGCTTTAGAGCAAAAAAACAACGTGGTGATCCGTTGTTATACATGCTAAATAATACATATATATAAGAAAGCGAGAGGACACACTCATTATGAAAGAAAAAGAACGTCTTCTACAACCAGGATTCGAACGCGGCACCTTGGGACCGCGAACCAAGCTCGTTACCTCTGCACCACGCCAACTTTTTTTTCATTCATGGTATTTATTACAGTGCGCTAAGAAATTCGCAAATTGCATAAGGCACTGTTGCAGTGACCTAGCGACAATAATCGCACAAACAATCCAAATGACATTGTCAGCCTAAAATGCAAATTCACTAACGGGATGCACATAAGTGTTTCAGGGAGAGTTCAAGATGTGTTGCACAGCATGGCTGGTAGGGATAAGCACTTCACCAAGATGGGGTACCATTTAGGCCTGACGTCAAGCTCATCGTAGATGTCCTTTAGATGCATGGTCATTTGAACAAAATGAGTTATGGATGCAGTGACTGGTTCTGCGTTGCGGTCTTGCATGCGCGTCTTCCACAAGCTATGCATTCCCATAAGAAATAACACATCAAATGGCATTTCATCCAGGGATGTCGGCAGAAGGTAACGTATAGTATGCGAATTAAAGGTGAAATCTTTCTTTAGAGTTCGCTGAAGGATATCCCAGAACAGAATAGCGTCCTTGCAGTTAATAAAGCAGTGTTCTATTGTCTCCGGTACGTCACAAAGACGGCAGTCAACTGAAGAAACAAAAATACCTTTCTTGTGTAGCCATGCCTTCACAGGCAATGTTTCTGAATGAAGTTTATAAAAGAAGGTTTTTGAATTAGGAGAAACGTAAATTTAGCGAACGCGCTTGAGGACATCATGCACTGGAAGGTTGACATATAAAGAACGATAAAACATATTCAGACCAGTGAAAGAGGGCGGTTTGGGACTTGTGCATCTCTACTTATGGCAAATCGTTTCGCGGTTTTTCTTTTTTCGTGACAGTTCTCATCCGATACTTCAATCATTCTTGGAGGTCACACTTGTTAACGCTTTACCTGATTTATTTGTTTCGTCAAATTTCTCTGTACGTCCGTGTTTTTGGGGATTTATGCAGGAAGTACAGTTTGCGGTCCAGTTCCTTAAAGCCCGTTTTTCGATTGAGTACTTGTACACAGTATCGCGCAAAAAGCTGTATAAGGAATTATTATCTATGATTTTATTGTTCTTTGCACCACGCCAACTTTTTTAGTGCCTCTTTGTACATACCCGGTACAAGAGCACACTTCGGCATACTTGTGCGAGCGAGAGCGAAGACTATGATGTTAGATGAGAATGCAACGAAGCGCGCGCTTGAACAAGAAAAAAGTTACGCTAGACGGAACCATATAGAGATTATCAGTACCAACGGTGTAGAGACGGCCGACTGTGAAACTGTGAAACCATAGAAAGTGAGTTTTTAAGTTACTAGGAAGCGCTTTTCACTGCCAGACATGTTGACGCGAGCCATTTAAAGAGGTTTTTCTTGGCAAAATGCCGCTGGTGTCCGATGGAACGAAAGCAACACTAGAATTGCCTATATCACAATTGAAAGTAGAAAAAGCAATTGATAAGCGTAATCTCGGTAAATAGCCAGGTCCTGATGGTCTCAGTGCTTCGTTTTACAAGACATTTTAAACATAATTATCCCAAATACTTACATATGTATTCAATGAGGCGTATGAATAGGATAGGCTTCTGCGTTCTTTCAGGGAAACTTATACATTTTTAATACCCAAGACGGACCAGAGTGATAAGTTAAAGTTGGTTTCCTCATATAGGCCTATTTCACTGACGAACTGCGATTACAAAATTTTGATGAAAGTCCTAGCACGCCGACTTCAAGGTGTCATTAAAGAATTGGTCGGCCCTCACCAAATATGTGGAATTATGGGTAGATCCATTGTGAGTAATATTCACAGGATTCAATCTGTGCTCGAGTGTTGCGATGCCACTAACGGAGGTGTAGCGATACTTCAGCTCGATTTAGAAAAAGCGTTTGATTGTGTTTCTCATGTTCTTTTGCTTGACATTCTAGAGCACATCAATGTTGACTCTGTCATTAGAAGTGGGGTGGCTTTGGCATATCGAAACGGCAGAACCCTTTAGTAGTTAAGAAGTCATTGGGGCGCCCTATTAGCATAAAGCGTTCTGTTCGGCAGGGCTGCCCACTGAGTCTCCTGTTGTTTGGTATTTACATAGAAACTCTGTGTTTAGCAATAATTGAGAGCAGTAGCATACGGGGATTTACGTTACAAACATCGGAAGTTAAAATCTTGGCGTATGCAGAGGATGTCGCGGTATGTTGTATGGATAAAGAAAGTGTTGCCGCTACTGCTGCAGTAGTGAAGAGATTCAGCAATGCAAGTGGAAGCCACGTAAACTGGGGAAAGTGCCTTGGGTTTTGGCATGGACAGTGGTTATCAAAACCACACACTTTCGCTAAAGTTAATTGGGTAACACGTCCCGCTAAGTTTCTAGGTGTCCCCTCGAATATAAAAAAATAATAATCAATATTGGGTAGAATAAATAAGAGAGACAGAGTTGAAGGTGAATAGGTGGAAAGGTAACAATCTGTCTATGTTCTCTAAAGCTACTGTTTGCAACCTATTTATTATCTGCAAACTATGGTATGTAATGCAAGTACTACATTGTTCACGGACCAACATACAGAAGCTTCCTCAAATGTTCGCAGCCTTTGTTTGAGCTTCAAGTTTGGAGAGGTGCAGTAGAGCTAATTTGCTCAGAAGTGTGAAGGATGGAGGGTTGGGATTACCACACATTTTCATTTGGCAGGTTGTTAACAGGCTTCTTTTTTCGCGAAACAGATGATCTTTTCCTGCGCATGGTGTGCCAGTGGAGGTTGATGAGATCGTTGCCTGAATATGTGGTTGGTACTGATCACATGCCTGCGTCTCCTTTGTGGGTTCCTTAAAGAGGTTATTTTAAGTGTTCGCTTTTTGTCTGTTATATTTCCTGAGCCACGCCAGAACATGCTGACGCATGCGCAAACAGGTTAGTCTTTGGTGTCACCTGCCATCACACTTCATCGATTGCAACGATACACACAAGACGGACGCGCTTTTTATGCGCATTTGAACCGCACACGTTTATCAGACACAAGAAACAAGCCGCCGGTCACGCATGACCTTAAAACATTGGTGGCAGCCAGTTAGTATATGGTACAATTCATATCTAATACTGAAAAAATATAAGTAGACCGACGGGCATGCTATGTCAGCTGTTTCGAGCGAGCTCGATAGCCTTTTATTGCTGTTACAAATAGCCGACATAAATATACATGCGTTTTATGTAGACAATAATGCCGCTCGATAATGGAGTGTGTGCTTCAAGAGGTGCTTAGCAGATTTCTCGCTCAACCGGCGATATTTTAGTACAGCGGCAGCGCCAATGTCTGACATATGCAGGTTCGTCGAAGCAAGCGTAGTGAAGTGGGAAACATTTAATCTTCTTTGTTCAGTAAACCGTACTGATAGACAAATGTGTGTGATTGCATCTGAGTCGAGAGAAGAGTGCGGAAGCATCTTTCCGTGACATATATGTGCTTGCTCGAAGCGCGCCGCTTCGATACTCACCGCTGAATCTTCAAGCACTGGGCAGAAATAAAAATTATCTATTCAGGTTAACCGACGCTGAGGCTGTACTGAGAAGTAATTCTGAGTCATCGGAGTCGCGTATCCGTCAGTATCCTTAAGGCTTCGAGCGCTGTTCGCGTGTAGACGGACTCTGCCGGTAGACTATGCCTATGCTTCACTGGGAACATACTGGGACAGACCGATGGGGACACGGCTGTTTGCTAAAGCAGAAGTTATTGCCTGTTAGCTGAAGAGGCTTTCTCACCGTTTGGCGCACCTAGAGTAATTGTAAGTGTAGCTATCGCCAGGTGTGCATTTGTCGTGTGGTGTTCCCGGTCGGTGGTTTCTTCTTCTTTTTTCTGCGTGAGTTGGGACGCGTTGAGAGCGTCATTAAACGAACGTTATAACTGCGCGGCGATGTAAAATTTTACTGTTATTTGCACCGACTCCTCCAGACAAACACTACAACAGAACTATCATCAGAGTAGTTCATAGACGTGACGTTGCGCGTCGAAACTAAGCTCGGGGAAAATGCACAAATGTAAACATTCACGTCTGCTTGCGCGTAATGCGCACGGAACTCGTATGCCGCGAATTTGTGCATACTGTAGATTGTAGCGATAAAGTGTGGCCAAGCCGTAAGCGTTCCCCGAGTCCTCATACCTTGCGAAATCAGCTAATGCTGGACGCAGTACAGAGCGCGTGCCTGTGAAAGCGGCACCAGCGTCTCTTGAGCTGCTTCCAGTGTGTTCCGCACTCGCGCCAGTGCGCAGCCTCCCAGTGTTCAGCGCTTTCCAGCGAGCCTCCCACTGGTAAAAGTGACATTCCAGCTATGCCAGCTTGTCCCAGTACAATGCGCACGCCAATGCAAGCCAGCGCTGCCAGCGTCCCAGTGTGTACCTCCCAGTGTAATATCTACGTTCCCAGCGCGTTTCCAGTGCTCCCAGTACGGAAAAAGTACTGGAAATGCCGTGGGTGCCCTGGTTTTTGTAGCCCGGCTGCCAGCGACACCGAGAGCAAAGGGCGAGTTTACCTCGTTGTAACAATAAACATTCAATTGCTTATGCGAAGAGACATTTCGCTTTCGTGTTATACCGATTCCTTTGACAGCGGGACTAGCTGCATTTTTTAAAGCAAGTGGTCTGTGTTTCGGCAAATGCGTTCTACGTAAACCCGCAAGGTAGAGTAACATTTATGAAAGGGAAAATTAGCATCCACCTGCTTTGTAGCCACATGGCTACAAGGAACTCCATATGGATATCTCGGAATAGAAAGCTCCGTTGTTGCCGAAAAATTCACTCTCGTCCGGGGTTGAAACCTGGACCCCACGCCTGTCTGGGGCTCTGGTTATGCCGTGTGAGATAACTAGGTGCCTAGGCAATGGACAGCGCGACGGCGAATCCTTCGACAACTCGAAGCATTCTTTTCTGAGTTATCCGTATGGATTTCCTTGTAGCCTCGTGGCTACAAAACGGGTGGCTGCCGATTTCCCCCTTCACAAACGTTACTCCACCTAGCGGGGTTCCGTAGAACTCACTTGCCCTATTCATGCCCTTCTGCTTCGAGTTGTCGATGGATTCACCCTCGCACATTTAGTCCCTAACCTCCTGGTTAGCTCAACTGGTAGAACGAGCGCTGCGGACAGGCGTTGTTCGCGGGTTCGAACCTCGGTCTAGGACGAATTATTTTGGGAACTAGGAAGCTTTCTTTTCGGAGATATCCGCATGCACTTTCTTGTAGCCTTGTGGCAACAAAACGGGTGGATGCGGATTTTCCCTTTCATAGTACGTGTTATTTAAGCTAAGCTGCTCCTAATTTCTACTGTGTGCTACTGTAACTTTCGTATGCTATGTTAAGCGTATATCTTGACCTAAGCTGAACTAAATACTGTAAGCCCCACATACTCCGTAAACTTAGAACTCACCTAAGAATGTGTGCACAAGCGTAATAACGTACGGATACTCAGGTCTTTGGGTAACTAGTCAGGACGTCTAGAGCAGCCCATAGCCCTGAAGACCACCCAGGCTATTCTGGCGAAATAAGAATTGACCGATGGACGTTTTTTTATTGCAGACACTTCTTGCGACTTCACAGACGTGGCCATCGACAACGAAGTGTTTTCCAGGATAATCGCTAAGCTTCCTGAGGACATGGAGATTGGTCCCCAGGATTACCGCCCTAGTGCTCCCTGGTCTGGAAGTGGGCGAGCTCGTTCTTCACGACCTGAACAAACTGCGTCAGTTTGGCTCACCTATACCCTACTGCGTCAATGGTAGTCGCATGATACAAGTGGACTTGTACAGCGAGGCCGACACCCATTTTTCGGCGCCATGGAAGATGTGCTCGGGTGACGAAGGACGCATCACGTTCCGCCCAATGTTCGCTCGGTTCACCGTCCTATTTCGCGTCGTCGAGTCCACCGCCTCAGGCGTCAAGCTGGAATTTGATCGCGCACTACCAGTTACTACGCTGAGTGTCCGCGCCAGAGTTCATGGGGCTGGAAGTGGTGTGTACCATGCGTTTGAGACCTTCAGCGGTCTCGTCCCTGCTGTTATGGAAGAACTTTGGACCATGGAATTTTTTCGATACCTTAACCGAGCATTTCGTATGATCGATGAGTCAAATATGCTATTCTAAAGCATAGTGTCAAGTTGTAACAAAGACATCGGTTCTTATGAAGCAAGCACACAAATAAAATGATTGCAGTTGTCGCACAACAAGTGCCGTGACCACGGTCCTGCACCTTGACCACTTGCATGTGTAGTTGGCTACCGAACCTTTGTGCACAATAAGCAAATACACTTCTGCGAGAAATGTAAAGTGAAATTACATTCGTACTCTGAAGAGACAACTTACTTTTCAGCGGTAAAATGTTGCTGTGCGATGTCAGTGCACGTTAAAGAACCGCAGGTGGTCGAAATTTCCGGAGCCCTCCACTACGGCGTCTCTCATAATCAGAACTGGTTTTGGGACGTAAAACCCCACAAAACAACAACAGCGATAAAATGTTGAATGAACGATAGACGTCTTTCTGTGAGTCTCTATTCCGGCAAACAACAAAGAAACACAGCAGTGTTGGCGACGCCTCACTATGAATGGTGTTTCTTTATTGCGCATACTCCGACAAAAATACGACGCTCCTGCTTCTTCACGGCCAGTGATGTACCTAAACATTACGGTGATCGAGTTGGGTACATGGCAGATTATGTCCGAAGCGCATATTCGAATCATAAGCAGATGCATATTATAAAAACAGCGCGAATACAACGAGGACGACAGAACAAACACGACTGGCGCTGACTAGCAACAACTGCGTTTATTTTTGCAATGAAAATATGTACGCTTCAGGGAATGGAAAAAATAACACAGAGGGAGGGAGACAATCATACCAACACATGCGCACATGCCGTGCATTGTCAAATAGCGCGGAACGCTCAACCGCGTAGATAGTGAATCTCTTTGTCAGTTAGTGTGATAGATGGGGAGCTGATATATGAGGGACCGGCAGCATGAATGGCGAAGGCTTCATATATTTCGCGAGCGCGGTTATTTTCATTTAGTCATTCGTTTATTGTAGTCATTGTGCGTCCCGTTCTGCACGGCGCCTCCATAATACTGAACGGGTGGGCCGAGATTGTCTGGCAGCAGATTGTAAGCCCTCGTTAGGAGACACTCACGCTGCCGTCACCTTAATCTATGCTGCTGCAACCCCCGCAGTGCAGCACAGAACCGCTGAAGCCAAATGTCGTTGTCATGTGCGGAGTACAAAGAAGCGGGAGGAAGGGAAGGGGGGAAAAAGAGGTTGCTCTGTGCGCGGTCGGCACCAGTACAGTGCAAAGGATCGTCACCGAGCTGAGTTTCACGAAAAATGGAGGATAGAAAAAGAAACCTGGAGCATACGCGAACAACCCTGAATGGTTTGGTCCATGAAAGACATGTGCACACAGACACACAGACAAGAAAGAGAGAAGAAATAAAGGAAAAAAAGACAAAAAGAAGAGAAAACACCACAAAGAACGGAGAGTCATTTAGTTTAACGAGTCATATGCAGCGGAACCCGTCCTCTAGCGAAAGCACCACTCGTAGCCATGGCGGCGAGTGGTGCTGCCTAACACTTCCAGGATGACATCTACATAAACACGCAATCAAGTGGACGGGGGGACGACCGCCTTCGTGGTTCAGCGGTAGAGCATCGGACGCGTTATCCGAAGGTCGTGCGTTCGGTTCCCACCGAAGACAAGCTTGTCTTTTCGTCCACTTTAATTGCTTTCTACTTACTCCACAATTACAATACTACAATCAACTTCCCCTATGCTTTCCTAGGCTTCATTATCTCTTTGCTCATTAAGTTGTTTCTAACTGACATTGTCAGCAATTTTGTGACGCTCTCCGTTTTGGCTGGAGGTGAGACGACAACAATCCACCCCACGTGCATTAAGTTAGGCTGACCGGCGATATGGTCGACGCCTGGTCGAACGTGAGTCAGAGGCAAGAGGCAGGGGACGCTGGTGCTGACAAGAGCTGCTCGAATTTAATGGCGCAAGAACACACGGAGACAACGCAACACGCACGCTGAGGTACAACTTATCCCGGTGACGTAACGCGACAAACGAAGAATACCACGTGAGGTCTCAATAACAGAAATATCGAATAGTCACTTGCCAGAAAAATACTCTCTACAATGCACACTTGAACATTCCGCGGACTTATCAATACAAACCTAAACACGGGCAGAAACATGGATGGCGTGTTCCTGCGGCCCGACGCGGAGTGCCCTGTTGGGTGCTAGGACGAAGAAGCGCGGTCTTCTAGAGTGCGCACATTTTGTTACACACATCGCACAGTACATGGGCGTCAACATTTAGCCTAAATACGAATGCAGCCTCGCGAACGGGATTCTACTACGTCACTACATCACTTCAAGAGCAGCAACGCGCACTGCATCCGTATTCGACGTTAGACAAAAGTCATCACCAAGGCTGGTGATGGATGGTATTCTCTACCATTGCACATCCGAAACGCTTATTTACATTATGATCAGCCTGGCCTACGTGAAATATTTGTAGCGTGTATGCTGTGCTCTTGGAAGTAACCAATTTGAATCAGGCACGGTCCCACCCCCATCCCTAACGCTTACTGGTTGGTTGACCGAGGTCTTTACGGCATGTTCAATTGTGTTTGCGTGCCTATTACGTGTACTTGTCGATCTTCAAGCTATAGTAACCCGTATGGCTTTCTCCTTTGCATCTGCCTTGTACACTATGGCTGGTCCTTCGTTGACTTGGGCTGCAGAGGTTAAAATCTAATTTGGTGTTGTACACCCTCGCAAGGATGGCGGTGGTGAGAGCTGGTGCTTGCCACAAGCTGTCGTATTACCGCTGATCACGATGTGCATGATGAGTATATTATCAGGATCCATCATAAATGTTCGTCTTATATGGATGCCCTACCCTGCCAATTTGGCGTATACCTGCTAAACAAAAACCGCCGCGAGAGCACCTGGATGTGGGCGGCTCGAGGCACGATAGATAGATAGATAGATAGATAGATAGATAGATAGATAGATAGATAGATAGATAGATAGATAGATAGATAGATAGATAGATAGATAGATAGATAGATAGATACGGTCAAAGTGGCTCAATTTCACGTAGATATGCTTGGCAGTTAAACCATGAAATTTTCCCTCGCATGACGTACTGTGTTTCGGCAGAGAAGTCTGTAATCTACGTCCGTGTTTTCAGGCAAACTTGAGCGGCGACAGTATTTTTACGACATATTTTTCCATTACGCCGTTGTGTGAAATACTGCTCTTGAGCGCTTCCAAAATTTCCATTTTCGTGGCTAAGCTATTTCCCTTGTACTCCGGCCGCTTTGCTGGTTTCGCCATTGCAACAGCACGTCATAGCTAAGGGCGCAAGCATAGCGCACTACGCAGTAGAAAGATGCCCAGTAAATCGGCATGGAGAAGCACGAAAGGCACGCAACATAACGAAAATATACACGACAACGTAAGACCTTGCTGAACAGAGGCGTAGGGAAACGGCTGCGCAAATGCAAGAACGGCAACAAAGCAGGGAGGCTTCGATCGCTGCAGCCGCCGCCAATCGCGCTTTCCTCGTGTATGAATGAATAGATGGATGGTTAATGGCTTAACCGTTTGTATCGGGTGGCAGTTTGCGCCACCTAACCATGGCAGTGCTTTTTTTTTCTTTTCTGTTGTATTTGCATCGTCCGGTCGAATTTGTAGGCTGCGACGCTCTTTCCAAATAAACGATGCGCTCTAAAACATTTCCTAATTAACGAGAATTCCACTTTGTAGACTCCTCTATATAATTGTAGGTATCATGCATGCACATCGAATTAGCACATTTTACGACTTAACGGGGTCCAATTAACCATATTTCGCTGAATGCGCCCAAGTAGAATGCAGGATGTACACATCGAAAGGCACATACCAAATAAACGCCTGGATTTCGCAACAGATTGCGGTGAGACGTCCGAGTGCGCGCGCGCGCGTGTTGCTTTTCGTGGCAATCTCTATCTGTCGCCGTTGCCGCGGTAAATGAGAGCTTGTTGGAGCCAATAAAGGAGCAAACGGAAGCAGCGGGTATCGGGCGCGCAGTCAAGGCTGCAAGCGTGGTTACACCAAGCATGGGAGCTGTTGCATGACCGAAATGACATGGACTTATCGGAGGAAAACAGACGCCGCGAACTCACGATTTATAAAGCAGTTCGCAATGAGCGACGTTCAGTACGTCTGTGACAGCTCTGGAGCGGTGGCACACTTCAAATTCCACAAGAGCAAACCGGGCTGAGCAGCCACACATCTGAGCAAAGGCATTCCGACGAGGACGCTACGACAAGAATGTAAGTTTTTGTTGTCTTGTAGGCAATTTTTTTTGTGCTGGAATGGCTTAGGCGACATGAGGGTACACATTCGATGTTGTGCCATGTCGTAGCCCGGAAGACAACAAATTGCCAACGAAATAATGTCATTCCACAAAAGCAGGGATTAACTCTACAAACTCATCGTTGCATGTTGGTTTGTTGGATACAGTTTGTTAGCTTCCTGGATTGTGTTGGATTAACATATTTTTATTTTGGGTCGTACAACAGCCTACGCTTACCCCGAGCCATGACTTGCGGATATGTTAGTTGCTGTAGCCGGATACGCCATCCAAACGAGCTCAGCGGAGAATGCACCCTCTTGCAAAGTTTGCATGACTCGCGCCAGTCAGTGTGACATATTACTACGTCAATCCGTACAAAAAAGCAATCCCCGAATATCTTTTCAGATATATTGGGAACCATGGGGCTGGCGAACGTTCTCGCAGTGATCGCATTTGTGGCTTCGTCTTGTGGAGCGATGTTCTATAGGACAGGTAAGATCATCCGCAGCGTGTGATTGTGAATGCGATTACCGGAAACTATTACGTACATTTGAGCACCCCGTAGTTGGAGCATTCAAAGATGTGTGGTTTGGCAACGTTACAGATAGAGAGAAAAGACAAACTAAAAACACAAACAAGAAGTTACACACAGGAGAGGAAGGAACACAAAAAAGCGCTTAGGATCAATTGGAAGTTTCGTCCTCAAAACGAGCCATTATAACGTAAATGACTAAAAGTTACCATGTCTATTTAACAAGGGATAGCGTTGGAAAAGTGGTGGCATTTTGGCGCAGACTTTGAGTGCACTATATATATATATATATATATATATACTGAACACCCCTTTTCTTGAAGAACGTGTTACGACATTTCAAGAAACAAATATGAAATCGAAAAAGCATAAAATCACGCTAAGCAGAGTAACTTAATTCTGTTCACGAGCTTGAGGAACCAGCCTGATCATCTGTTTCAGTTTTCATTTAATTCTTCATTAGGAGTACACATGCTCAAGCGCAAGTCGAAGAAAAATTAGGTAACATTAACAGCAGACACTTTCTATCCTTAAGAACTTTTTTGATGTTTATCTGGTGGTGCCCGAAGAACGCACTGAAGTCTGCGAGCCATTCACGTCCTGTGCTGGCTTTAAAAGATTTAAACAGAGCCTCAGCCATTCTGCACGAGCATTCTCAGGCAGCAGCAATGTGATAGGTGCTATTCGTTACAGTATTCGATCTTAAAGTAGGTCGAGCGACAGGGAGAAAAAGCAATGCGAGACAGACAAGGTATTCATGTTAACGTATCAGTTTACTGCCTTCGTCTGTACGACACGCTGGTCGGCAGGAAAAAGCAATGCAGCAAGTGAGAATACAGAACCCTTCCGAATGGTGCAGTTGCGGCTGATAGTCGTTGGTGAAGATAACAAAAGTTTCCCACTTCGAGGAACATTTATGTTTGTTCCATACGGGCATCTTTTACCAGATTTGAGTGAGCCTGAAGTCAGCTCGATATCTGCCATGCTTTCGTGAAAAGTGTACGAAATATTAGTTGTACAGTGTAGGGATAGGGACGTCTGTCAGTTCATGGAAGATTTCGCCATCCCTAGCGCGTGCTATTCTGAGCTAGTGAAAGTGAAACGGCAGTGAAATCATTCCATTTTGCACATGCAGCAGTACACATGCTGACAAAATCAACAACTGCACTATAAAACGCACGAAGGTGTTTAAGAGAGCGTGATACATACATACATACATACATACATACATACATACATACATACATACATACATACATACATACATACATACATACATACATACATACATACATACATACATACACACGACCTGAGAATGAAATTGTCAGTGCTCTGACTTACGATCACGTAGAACTCTGCAAAAAGAAGGCTTTATTCCTCGAACACTCGGTATAATGTGATAATCAATACCGCTACTAACATGAGGCTATTTGAATTCGGGCGATTGGCCTAGCCATTTTCTTATATACGTTTTCTTCTCGCAGACGCTCCGTGCGACTTCACGGACCTCACCATCGACAACGAAGCATTTTCCAAGCTCATCGCCAAGCTCCCTGAAGGCATGGAGTCCGGTCCCCAGGGCTATCAGTCACTTTTCCCTGGAATAGAAGTCGGCGGCCTCAAAGTCCATGGCCTCAGCAAACTGCGCCAGTTTGGACCGGCGATTCCCTACTGCGTCAACGGAACTCGCATGGTGCAAGTCGAGGTTTTCACGGGAGGTGAAACGTACTTCTCCTCACCCTGGAAGACTTGCTCAGACGATGAAGGGAGCGTCACGATCCGCTCTATGTTCACTCGGTTCACCCTGCTTTTCCGCATTGTCGACTCCACTACCGAAGGTGTCAAGCTGGAATTAGACGGCGCATTTCCCACTGTTTCACAGGGTGTCCGCATTGTTCTTGAAGGCGCTGGAGAACCGGTCCGCGTAGCGATCGAAGTTTTCACCGCGCTTATACCCAGCTTTATGGAAGAGCATTGGACCATGGAATTTTCCAGGAATATTAGGAAGGCTTTCCGCACAATTCAAGGGTAAAATATTCGCATTAAAAAGATTATTCCTCTTCTCAACATTAAAATATATTCTGAATACACCTTGTGAAGACATCTTTGTTAATTTTTTTTACAAAAACAGCAAATAAATGATGGAAGCACGATTTCCATTGAAAGTTAGTTTTTTCATCAAATACGGCGTCTGCGACATACCTGTGCACGAAGTCTAAGAACAGCGCGATTCAAGGGAAAGAACCACAACTGCACACTCTTAAATGCCAGGAAAATTTGTCTTTAAAGTAGCACGTCCCTAGCAAGACAAAAAACCGCAAGGGCAGAGAAAAACATATATTCCCTGGGGAAAGAACCGCGACGCACAGAAACAAAAAAAAAAGCAAGAAATGCGTCCACTAAGATATTCGTGATTCCCGACGTTCGAGAGATACTTGTTGGTTTAATAGCGGCAAGTACTTTGAAAATATAGTATTAAGTCTACACTTCCTGAGAACATATATATGTGAAATCACAAAACGATACACGCAAGAATACCTGGGCCTGCTCAGCTATTCTTAACTAAACACTGGGAGCACTTGGTACCGAATAAAGGGGCGCGCGCGAGAGAGTGATACTGGACATTCCTAGGAAAAGAGATGGCCCAACTGAGAAGTTTCTAATGAGGAGATTGCTTGCGAATAAACTAAACTAAAAATTTCCCATAGCTAACCTTATGCCCCAAGTGATGTAATAAGATGGGGAATACAAAAATAAGTGCATAAGAGAGTACAGACGGTGGCGTTGCTGGCGAGCCCTGCTGTCGTCGTGATTTGGAATATTTCATTCTTGCCTGCACCAGAAGGAGACAGCAGGCGAAGCTTCTCCCGCGAAAAAAAAAATGAGGAAAGCGTGTTTCTCATCCTTTACATGTCTAATAAAAATTCGTTGATTTCCAATACACTGGGAACAAAATAAACTTCGCTGTGGTGTGTAACCTGCCGATGGATTCTAGTTTTGGAGAACGAACAGGTTCTGCAGCATTTTCGCAGCAGTCTCATACAGATGTGGTGATCGCTTCGGCAACATTTTGGTGTTCACAATGGTCGTGGTGGCCTATGGAAACATCCATTGCTGTAAGTGCTGTTTTGCTCTAGTTTAGGCTCTTTTTGATCTAGTTTATGCTCTAGTTTATGCTAGTTTTTGCTCTAGTTTTGCGCTTGTTTTGCTCTAGTGGTATATTCTGGTTGTGAGGATTAAATTATTGAGGGTAGCGGTTGAACCCGTATGGTAGGGCCGATGGATCACCGTTACTAAACACTAAAACTCAACAGTGGTTTCATATAGTGTTGCGCAATTTTAGGTGTTGTACTATTTTAATGTTTACTACTTGAGAATCAAATTTCGGGGTGAGTTGGTTTAATAAATGGCCCTTTTTTTTTGATGGGCAAGAGTGTGACCATAAAAATTCGCAAATTAATTCCGCTTGTTACTAGGAGCAATCTCTATCTTAAAAAAAAAAACTTAGTTTCACAATTCTATAAAAAACAATCTCCACACTCAGTTCTGACTTATTGTAACATAGATTTACCGAATATGCCCTTTTAGAACAACAACTTAGGCGTTATATAAAACAATTCGCTTCAATATATTAGCGAGCGATTAATATACATCGTGACACGAGAGCAGTCCTAATCGGTCGCATTGCTTGGTACAAAAGCTGCACCAAGTTCCGGAAAATATCGAAATAGAATTTTCCTTGACAAAAACATAACCTTGCAGATCCCACGCACTGTATGAATCGGTGTCGTGCGAAGCTGCCAACGAAGAATTTGCCAATGACGAATTGTTTGGCATTCAGTCCTAACTGCTTACGAGTAGTAGGAAGCTTTTTGTGCGAAGTGCATGCACGTACACAAGGACTATGCTTAATGTGGGCTCAACTAGGAACATCGACAACACCCTGGCTTCTGAATGGTACCTCACTGGTACGATTTAAAGTTGGAACTCACGTTAGTGCAGAGTACAGAGATATGTTTTCTCAAAGAGAAATGAACTATACGGTGCCTTGATGTCCTATTATAAGCGTCATTCATTGAACTTTTCTTACGGAATCGAGTAAAATTCCGCAAAAGCAATGACGAATGGTAGCAGAAGATATGTATTGCTATGATAGTGGTTATCACACACTATAAGCGGAATTCACGAAGCACCATCGTTACAAATGCTGGCAGAATCGGTTCGTTTACTGTTTATACCGAGGGGGACAAGCAGCCCTAGCCTAGTGCTAGCGTGCTTCCTTGGCAGCTCGAGAGCCAGCGTGTAGTACCAGCCTTCGATTAAGAGTGTTCCTTTTTTGCATTAAGGGCGGAGCTCTTAGAGCCGGTCCTCGCGTGTCAACCTCGAACACAGAAGTGCGGGCCTATCCTTGAGGCACTGCAACGCGGTGAGATGCAGAAAAACTGAGGCGCCGCATAAGGTTGCCGGTTTGACACGAGCAGTAACAGCCTTTCATATGTCTACTTACCGCCGTCACGGCGTTTCGTGTGTCTATTTTACTTGGTCATTGGCTGACATAGGTTGACACCTGTGGCGCGTACGCGCAAACCATAAAGCGAGAACTACTCGAGATCCACAAGTGATTGCACTGTCGTTGATCATGAATTAGATAACGCCTATATCAATCTAACGATGTGAAGGTCAGTGATTCATGTTCGTCACGCAATTTTACCCTACTGTGCAAATATTAATGTACGTCAAGTGAACGAGACGAGCAGGAGAGCACCGGGAAGTAGGCGGATAGATAGATAGATAGATAGATAGATAGATAGATAGATAGATAGATAGATAGATAGATAGATAGATAGATAGATAGATACGTTCATGATGATTCATGTTTGGCAAGGAATGCTTCTCATTTAATATCATTTTTGACTTGCACATGCACACACATGTTTCAGAATGCAGCACGCAATTTCTAGATTTCTTGGTATCTTCCAAGGGGCCATCATTCATGATTCTCTCTTATTTTGCAACATTTCTCTCTTTCTGACGAATTTCCAGAGAAAAGCTTTCGGAAATGCTCCTCTACAGGCTGGCGGGGCCGAGTGATGAGAACAGAAATGGCGTCATCAAAAATGTGGAAATAAACGCTGTTCATGCTGCCATTGTTGCGTAAACAGCAGCACAAAACTTCAAATACAGAGTTCCAACGTGTTCAGCCGAACAAACTTGTTTTCGAACAGCGGCAGCCAAACAGCTTTTTAATTGTCATTGTTGTTCTCTGCCTAGTCCTCGAGGTCGTTGTTTAAAATATCTCGTGACAAAATGTGGTTGCGAAACCACCTTAACTTTTCCAGAATCGTTGCTGCCGCTGTTTATTATAGCAACAATTCTCACGACAACCTTCACAGCAGGCGAGCTTGCATCTACGCCGTGACGAGGCTACCTGGAGTCAGAGTCAGCTGTCTGGAATTTTGTCAGCGGATAACTTACGAAAATAGGTGGAAAATAGGTGGTAGTCTGCCGATGTGTAGGCCTTTAGGCGCGCGCATAAAATTATCATCACGAAAAGAAGGCGCGCCCACTTCAATGAAGTGTCCAATGTGCGGAACGCCCACGCGCACTTATTTTCTGCCTCGCGGTTATGCGGTCAGCCCACTACTACAGGAAAGCCAATGCGTTTCATCATACTTCGAACTTCCTTCTGCTCTAGCGTTGAAGCCCTCAACCCAATGGTACATGAGGCTGTAGCGCAATAGCAACCCCACAGCTCTGCCTGGCTTCGACGAGCCGTGGCGCCGATGCGTGCCGAGGGTAGTTTCTCTACGGCTGCGCATGTGCGAGTGACGTCATCGTACGCATTCTCGTTATAAATGCTCCGCGTCGCCTGCGCGGCTACAGAATGCCCTTATTCTCCTCGCTGGGCACATCGTCGTGAATATGAGGCGACAGAAGAAATGCATAAGAGGAAGCGAGGTCCGCAGGCGGCGTCGTCACTACTCGAAAAAGTGTAAGACCACCTAGATCCGGTGAAAACGAATAAAACAGATTGTAAATGCAGAAGTATTCTGAGTACAACCTGGGTCGTCGAGTCGCACCACCGGACTACTGGTGATGCCGCGCGAAAATGTTGCAAAAAGTAGGTCCAACAGGGATACGCTGGTAGCACCGTCATCTTCACTGTCTACACTGGGTTCGCGCCTGAGCTGAGTGAAGATGTCAAGCTACGCCCCGTGTCAGTTACCGCGATTTCAATTGTCAGTCCCTGTTATGTTGCCGCTCGTAAGGCGATCGCACAGAAGGGACGGCGTAGCACCGTACGCTATACAAAGCTTCTTTCTCGGCTCTCTCTCTGCATGGTCTTTGACTGTGCAATTATCAATGGAAAGCAAACGGCTTCCATTGAGCAGCTGGTCTCCCACGCTGGCCCCCAGGGGTTCCTGGTATGAGACCCTTCCCTTTCGCTGAACCCGGCTTGAGGAAGATCGTCCAACGCGTGGGAAGATGAGGCGGGCAAACATGTCATGCCCCCCGCAGTCGCTTGGGGTGTTGCGGCTGCGCGACCGTGCTTGTCTTCTCAGTGGCCGGTTCGGGGAAGAGCGGCATGCGCTTTCGGCGCGCCGACTGGAAAGAAGGGTTGAGCCGCAACAATGCACGGTCCGAATGCAGGAAAGGCGAGGACACGTATCGTTTCCCGGAACCCATTTTACGACAGTCACCGGGGGTTCGACTGGATGAGCGTGGGAGATGGCGCGAATGCCGCAGGGCTGCTACGATACCGATATTTCGACTGTGAGAATATCTGAGAGCGTGGGATAAGGAGAGGGAGAGCCATGATGGGAAAGAATGCCAAAATGCCTGTTTAAACGGCAAAGATGCTGCTGTAGAGATTAGGGACAGCCCACTAGGGAGTGGCTTAATCTGAGGGTAAACAGATTGGATAACAGAAGGTTGAGGCGGACCAGCAGTGGCCACCTCCCCTTTTTCTTTGTTACCGCAAGGTACTAAAGACTCGATGGGATTCGTTTCCCTTCAGTCTAGGCTGTAATCACTTAACTGATCGATCAGTAAGACTCCGTACGATGCAACATCTGTCTGGGCCGTAACCACTCGGTGGTCGAACAGTGAGACTAGGTTCGTTGTATGTAGTAACAGTGTTCTAGGCTCTAACTTAAGAAAAGTTAAGTAGAAGAGTAAGACGCTGTTGATGTCTATGTTATCATCAGTGTGCTTCGGCAAGATGTGCATATGACTCTAAATATTTCGCTGCAATATACCTTCAAGTTCATTACCTCCAATCTGCCTCCTGCTTCATCGACGTCGATCATCTTCTTGAAGGGACTTCAATCCACATCAAGGAGAAAACGAACAAAGGATAACTACTGTCCCTTTAAAATGCCTGCTCTTACATTCACGAAAGGCTACTACGAATACGTGGCGCAACCTACTTCCATATAGAAACCACTGCCCATTCAGTTAAAAGACATGCTTGAGATTGTTCGACTCAGAGTGCTGGCTAGCTTTAGCAAAGGGCACCCTTCTGATCTATACCTAGCTTCACTGAGCAAGTCATCATGTGAGCCACCTTCAGCGGGCAGTCACGTGAGTAATCATGTAATGACGAATTTATGAAATCCAAAAGAAGTTAGATGGATTGGTTAGAATATGGTGTTCAAAAAAGTGGATAGGATGGATTTCGTTCAAGTCGGACAGGGTAAACCGGAAATTACCAGGGCGTACCTGGGTCCTGCTGTCAAAGTATAGTGCACATATGGTGACATTGATAACGATCCATATAGGCCTCCCGCAGTGGTCGATGCTTTACCCTACTGTAGTACGCTGATATTTCCTGCTCCCTATCGGTATTTTCATCATGATACCGTCGCAACATTGATTGCTGATGCTCACGAACGACGCAACGAGGCAAGGATAGGGTGAGGGGGAGGGAGGTAGTTAAGATTCGCCTTCACGCGTGGTGCTATCAAGTCCGTGCTCGTTCAACTAAGTGCACTGCCGCAAAATTAATTCCTTTTGTGAATGTGCTTTCCTTTTATTTCTGTACACTTGCAGATTTTTGGTCGTACTGCCTAATTTAGAGTGTGCCTACCTGCACTTAGAGTCATTTTAATGTGAAGCAGATAAGCGAGGAAGGAATTGAGCGATCATGAAGGCTTCAAGTGTGTCCCAGTAAACGAAGACTGGATTTATCAGAGAGCCGCCTACTTGTTAGACTCCACAGAATACGAAGAGTAGCATATAAGAATAGCAACAGGTTTGCTGCAAAGGAAACAGCGGATCTATCCAATTAGGAGCTGCCGATATCTGTCAAGGCAGACGCCAAACGAAGCAACCGGATTTTGTGTTGGCGGAGTTTAGAGATCCAAGTGAGTCTGAGCGATTGTTATTGTAAAATGCAATCTCCACGCGCAGCAGCGGCACTGTGTTATCCCATCATTAATAACCTGCAACCGAGGCGTGGAGGCATTGCACGCCTAACGGAAGGTACCATGTAGATTGTGGCATTAAGATATATGTGGGAGCTGTCGCCACAGCACCTACTTATCAGCAGTGTTCAGATGCCATGTACTTAGGCTGCACAAAGCTCCTACGCTATATAAATCTCCGTTCAGTACAACTCCGCTGTAGCTGCAGTCTCGGGCTCGTGGAGAACAAACCGGCCAACAAGAAAAGACCCTCTAGAAAAAACAGTCCACTGAGCAAGTGAGTCCATTCGATCTATATGTCTGAAAGCTGGGGAACTAGATGAGATTTTTCTCAGTTACCGTATACAATGCATCTCACAAAGAAGCCGCGGCAGAGGTAACACTCAGTTGCAAAATGTGCAGCTCTCGGTGAGGACACTTTTCAGCTCACACGTCCAACCCTCTTTTACGAAAAATGCGTCTGGCTTTATCAGCGTATTTATTTATTTATTTACAGTACCTTACAAGTGTTCAAGAAGACATTGGGTAAGGGGAGAGGTACATAGTCAGAGCAGCAAAAAAAAAGAAAAGAAGGCATTAGTATAACAAGGAGAAATCCAAGCGACGTAAACACATCAGGAATGTTATTAACACAAAAATAAACAGAAATAGCTGAAGGAACACTCGCGGAAAAATGTCACATTATAGCGGCCACATGACATGGCATTGATACAACCACTTGCACACTTCCATAATCCAATGATAAAAATTCTGTGTAAATGCATGCATAAAATTGTGTTTCGGTTTATAAATGAGAAGGTTTTCCCTATGACCTATGTGTTAGACCAGGCGTTGCAATGTAGAATAGTTGGCTTATTCTAAGCACACTGAAGAGGTAGTGTACGCAAATTCCCTACTGGCTGTTTATGTATGCTTAGTGCCGACGAAGAACACAACTAGGCAGTCCGTATCTCAGCATATTTATGCCCTTGTGCTTCGAGTTTTCAATAGATTCGCCCTCGAGCTCTAAATCGCTAGCCTCCTGGTTAGCTTAGTTGGCAGAGCGCGCGCCCAAGACAGCCGTTGGTCCAGCGTTCGATCCCCGGACCAGGACAAATTCTTCGGCAACTAGGAAGCTCTCTTTTCTGAGATATCCGTATTGATTTCCTTGTAGCTTTGTGCTACGAAATGGGTGGATGCTAATTTTCCCTTTGATATAGCCCACGACTTGATTTCAAATTAATTTGTCGTGATAATACTGGAATACATTTTCAGGTACATCTGGAAAAATGGGCCTTGGTAAAGTGCTTGGTGTGATTTCACTTCTAATGTCGACATGCTCAGCGATGTTCTACAGGACTGGTAAGTAGCCAAAGGTGCCGTAGTGGAGGGCTCCGGAAAATTCGACCGCCTGGGGTTCTTTGACGTGTAGTGACACATGGGCCTCTACATTTTACATGTATTATAATTCAGCCGCCGCGACCTGGATGCGATCCCGCGACCTTCGGATCACCAGCCGAGTACCATAAGCAACTAGACCACCGTGGCGGGGCGAATGAATTTAGTCGTTTATTTATTTACAAGCAGCATGCGGATGTCTAATGATGGGCAGTAGAATGCATACATAAAGTTTAAATGCAACACAAGAAGATGTTAGAGATATAGATACCGCTGAATGAGGAATTTGACCGAAGAAAACCAGGTTCATTAATGAAGTGTGGGTGGAACATTGGACGCTAAAATTTTTATGTCATGAATCCGCAAAAACAAAGTATAGCTGCTTCCTCCTGCTCTATTCTTCTTTATTTTAGAACTTCTGTGCTATTAGAAAATATTCTTTTTAGGTACCAACTCTAAAGAAAGAACTAATCAATTTTATCTGTATTGCAAGAGTACTATGTATATTAAACTGGAAAAAAGAAACATCTTTCTGAATGAACTTTAGTTAGGGAACACAGTACGCATTACTATCCTTAGCGATTGTTCAATCGGCAACGGCAATAGTGAAGGTGGAAAATGCACCTGACATTTTGGAGCACGGACTATCTAAGCATTTTCAGTAGAATGTCAGGCGGCGAGAAATATTGCGCGATCTCGCTATGCTGCACGATTATCCGTGAGACCATTGAGGACTATCCGCACCTTCTAAACATAAGCACCGCGTAGAGGAAACCATGTTCTTTTATGGATGGCGAAATTTTGCTAGGTCCATTATTTTATTAGATCATTAGGCCGTTAGGTCATTTATTAAGTCCATTAGGTGGCGCTAGTTTACTAGCACGAAGGGACTGCTCCCACGTTGGGACAAAAAGAGACAGCTTTACGGCCGCTTCGCAGGCCCGTTGTACTGTCCATAGCTGCCCTTTTAACGTGAGACTGCGTAGAGCTGCGTCCCACCGGTCTTCAGTATTCTCCTTGTCGCTGTGTCACGCGAAGCAGCGCCAGAGCATGCGACTGAGATTCATGGAAGCGTTGCATTTATCGCATGTAGACAAATCGGAATATATTTTGCTAATTAATAGCGGGTTCGGGTAGGTTCTTGTTTGTAGGAGCCTTATCGTAATCGCATGTGCTCTATTTAGTTTACTGTGTGGAGGGAGGGGGTAAGACCTTGCGTCCTAAGTAGAAGTGCTTTGTGAGCTCGTTGTACGCGAGCATCTGGCTCCTGCAGTCTGGAACCTGAACGTCGTGCTGCCTTGTAACCGCACGGTTAGCGAGTCCTCGTGCGACATTACGGGCAGATTCGTTGAGGTTTGCGGGAGCACCGCTGATCTCTCCCATACGAGCTGGAAAACAAACGTTCGTGTGGGGTCTGACGGCCTTTCCTTCAGGAATTGTCAGGGCCTCTCTGCAGAGGACGCCTTTTGCCCTAGAATCGCTGTGGATCGTAGATCTCTTTGTGTCTAAATGTGCCAATGCGACGAATATTTGTTCTGCAATTTCTAGCTCTGTGCTGTGTGTGGAAGCCGAGTTGACAAATTCCCATTTGCCGTTCAGAAGGACGCTGTGAAGGCTCTTCAATTGGTTACAAAAGCGGCGTCGACGAATGAGCAGTATTCAGGCTGACTCTTCGCTTTCTCCACAAGGGCTTTGGAGAAAGCCAATAAATGAGGTGAACATTCCTTCGAACAGCCATCACTGTGACATGCTCTTTTATGCCTTGAAAAAAAAAATCTGCACACGACTAGCTACGCATGTCTAGTAGCAGCTTTTTGTAGTTTTTATCAACTCCAGAAGCGTTTACATAGATTTCCATTTGCAAAATTTCTGATTTCGAATGAACAGAACTTGTGATATGGCGGGGTGAAATTAACGGAAAGGTATATCTTACGTGTGCAACAACCCACTGAAACTCCACTTCGTATTACAGATGCTCCATGCGACTTCACGGACGTCATGATAGACAACAAAGTCATTTCCGAGCTCATCGCAAAGCTTCCCGAATATCTGGAGACTGGTGTCCAGGAATACCGCCCACTTATCCCTGGATTGGAAGTCGGCGGGCTCGTGCTTCACGACCTGAACAGAATGCGCCAGTTAGGTGCAGCCATTCCGCACTGCGTCAACGGAAGTCGCATGGTACAAGTGGACTTCTACAGCCATGCTGATACGCGTTTGTCTGCTCCCTGGAAAACATGTTCGGGCGACGAAGGACGCATCACGATACGCCCCATGTTCGCTCGGTTCACCCTCCAGTTTCGCGTTGTCGAGTCCAATGCCTCTGGCGTCAAGCTTGAATTCGACAGTGACCTTCCCGTTACTGCGCTGAGCGTCCGCGTTAGGGTCGATGGGGCCGGAAGTATGGTGCGCGGTGTGTTCGAAATTCTTAGTGGGCTCTTGCCAACTGCCATGGAAGATATTTGGTTCATGCAGTTCCATCAAAATATCGGGAAGGCCTTTCGCATGATCAACGAATAAAACATGTCTAAGCAGATAAAAAAACCGATGTGACTTCGCGAACTGAGGACAGCCTGCGAATATTTGTCCTCTATTCCAGAAAATAAATAAAATTAGGTACGTTTCCTAAGAAGGACCTGATTTGTCAATTTATGCGAGACCTTCGTCATGTTTCTGTTTCTCTAAGTATTGCAGTGTTTAAAACAAATAAAACAAACAAAACACAGTGTTGCATTTACTTGATTATTGCACACTTTTCATTGCGCCTGAGCGCGGCAGTACAGGGACGTTCTCGCACCTTGCCAAAGCGCAAGAGCTAACGCAGAGTAGCGTGGATTCAAAATGGGCTAGAGTATAAAATAAACACTAGTAGTTCTTCTTAGTGCAGGTGTTTCGGAGGCTTGTTTTCAGGACGACACATTTATTCCGTTAGTGTACAGAAATCTCAAACCTAGAATAGTAGGAAATGAAGTTAATTCAAGATTCCCCGTTCGAAGTTGATGCTGAGAGCCGTAAGTGCAGACTAATGCGAAGATAGATCAGTGAGACTGATCCAGGTCAAACCCGCGCAGTCGAATGTACACGTTATGACAAGGAGGGAAAAGAGCACACATCCGTGCCTCCGACCCACTGTTAGATGGTGGAGCTTTTGCCCTCCGACTAGTATACCAAGCTGGTGGTATAACTAGGTAGTAGTATATCTTGCGATGACAAGTGACTAGCTTGGAAACACTTCGCAATGCTATAGAAGTCACACATGACTTGTGACCGAAACTCATTCTATAAAAATGAAGTGCTTGACTGGCTGAATATTTCATTCCATTTTATTACTCTAAGGGAGGAGTGGGAAAAACACGTAAAAAGTAGTGATGGTTAGAGCAGGCGACAAATAACACGATACTGACGGTACATCTGCTGTCTTGCATATACAATCTTGCACCTCTTACATCCGTAAGTTCATAAGCGTTCTGTACCAACTAAATAACTACCTCAATACACAACCACAAGTGCGCGAAAGAAAGAAGCAGGATAAAAAAACAAAAACTAACGAAGCAACTATGTCGACAGCGTTACACGATACATACGCATTAACCTTTATCGGCGAAGCCCCACAAATCTCATCAGCGAGATGGTGTCCTTCAAACTATACGCTATATCTATCTCCGCTTAGCGACAAGGATCAGTATACTTCCACTGAAGACGTTAGAAGTGCGATATGTTATTGCGTACGATAACTGTTGATGGCACAAGATGTGCTGTATATATAGCAATTACGGTAAAAATGTAAGCCACTGCTGGTGTCCACTGTGAAGAAAAACCACCATATAATCATGATGCACGCTGCCATGGAGAGCTTCGGGACTTTCTAGAGAATGCGGTCATTTAACGAGCAACGCCATCCGGAAGGTACAGGTGGCATTACGATTTCGCATTCGAAACGCGACCGCGATGACCCGTTGTGGACCCTCGCATTTCTCTGCGCCACAAATATCGGGTGTTTTAGGAAATGCGTTCAGAAATCCTTTAATACAGACGACAAGGTAATTGCGCTCTTTTTACAGAATTGCTTTTTTCATGGTGCCACGCACTAAAGAATTGGCAGCACTGACTATTTTGAAATGTACTAAGCAAAGTGAGAACGGTTGTGTTTTTAAGCAAAACAAAAAGCTAAGTTCTTAAATCAAATTGACGAATGAAAGTCATTTACACAAGGAATCCATATCTGTTATCATATTTTCAAAAGGGCAATGCTGGTAATTTCTACAGATTGCTGAAATCTGGATAATTGCGCCCAGGAATTCGAGACTGAATGGTGAAGGACTGCAGTCGACGCTATTTCCTGTAGCGGCCGCAGTGACAGTGTTTTTCCGCTCGCAGGACCGTGTGACTACGAGCATTCTTTGCTGTCGTGCCCTGTTGCACCAAGCACCACGAAAGATCGCGGTCGCCTCTTGATAACCGCGCTGGCTCGTCAAACACGACGCGTCGTTTTTTTATTAGGTGACAACGGAGGAATCAGGTGTGAACAGCATCACGACCACAAGTAATTCAATTCATGCGATCGCTTTGGGTTTGGTGGTGGCCAATTGTAAATTATCGCGCAATTAGCGCGGCGCTTGTTAACGGCATGAAGGAACACTTACAATGCAAGACGACGTGCAAAAGGCTTGAGTATGTCCAGAATGTGTCACTAAAAATTCAGTTCCACTAATGTGATACCAATTAAGTAGTTTCAACACTTGAACATATTGCCGCGCACTTGTCCGGGCAATACGCTGGCAGCGACGAAGACGATGTACAAAATACACGAGACTACGAACGTTTTCTGAGACGGAGCCCTGCCTGCGGTCCTCTTGCTTTTTAAGTGATATGATTTTAGGAGATGGCGCACAAATAAGTCTCCGGCTACACCTTGGCTCCTGGGTTGCTCCGTTCAACATGTATGGTTGCGAAGCGATCCGGCATAATCAGAATAACAGTAGTTCCGTCTGAACAGTAATGAAGAAAGACACTGACAAGGTATACGTATACAAGCGTTACTGTAATCGCTTACCTCTGTCAATAAAGGCATTGCGTTTGCATAATGGCGACAATGGTGGAGGTCATGGGTAGTGCACACCTTCGCCCCATCATGCCAACGACCCCTCCGTCGAGCAGCCCTTCCAGCCCACCAAAACATCCACGCGTGTATACTCCTGTACATCGCCCAAGCTGCCGCCTCCAAGGTCTGCCCCCTGAATTTCGTGTTCTGCAAGCTTCCTCTCCCTCGACGGCTCTACCCGCTCAAGAAATGGCATCGGCGAGCAGCCCAACGTATGTGACGGTTCAGAATCAGTGAATTCCCGAGCCATTCCATGGCGACGCGTATGACGAAGCTGACGACTGGCTCGAAAAGTACGAGTGAGTAGCGAAGTCGAACTGCTGGAGTCCTGACGAAAAAGTTTCCATCCTGTATTTCCCACTTGAGTGCCGCGCGAAAATATGGTTCCGCAACAGGGAGGGAAGCTTGCAGCAAGACTGATAGCTGGGTTAGTTGGTAGTTATGCATATTTAAACTTTTTTAGCGCGCACGAAAGACACAGACACAGAAAAGAAGGACACGCGAGCGCTAACTCTCAACTGTTTATTTTTTGGAAGAAGCAACCATATAAATACTGAACAAGTGGCGCAGAACATGTGGCACAGAGCACGAGGCACAAAGCACAGCGCAAGTCATGTGACATATTCTGGAGTACTAAACAGAACTTGGTACGATTTCTCCCGGCGGTCCCTCGAGACTTTCCAGAATACCGATCGACGTGAAACGGCCCAACGCCTTCTTGAGGCACGAATCCAGAAGCCGAATGAGGCAGTCGCATGTTTGCTGCGGACATGGCGCGCCTGTTCCGACGAGCCGATCTCAGCATGCCCGAATCAAAGAAGGTGAGCAATCTGATGCGCGGTGTCAAAGAGCAGCTCTTCGCTGGCGCGGTGCGCAGCCCACCGACGACAGTGGACGAGTTTATCAGGCAGGCCACGAGAACCGAGAGGGCGCTTCAGCAACGCTATCGGCAATACGATCGCCCTGCCACCGATTCGCCTGCAGGCGCCGCAGTATGGGGCTTCGCCGATGAACGCACGCTACGTCAACTGATACATGACATTGTTCGGGAGGAGATTGCAAAAGATAACGCAAGGCAAGCAGCGCCTCCGCCACCGCAAGAGGGCACAGTTGCCTCTGTCGCCGAAGTAGTGCGCAACGAACTGCGACAAGCGTTCACCGCCCCCGAACCACGCCCCGAGACACATTTCGAGCCGACCACATACAGCTATGCAGACGTTCTTCGTCGGCCATTGCCGTTGTCCACCTTGCCGCTGCCACAGTGCTGTCACCAGCAGCCCGTCGCGGCGTGGACGCAACGGGAACCTGTAAGACGGTCGCAGCTCCGGCGAACCGATATTTGGCGCTTGCCCGATCAACGACCACTGTGCTACAACTCCGGAGAACCGAGACAAATCTACCGTTACTGCCCCCAACGTGGAACGGACTACCAGGTAGATTCACTCGCCGCTCCACGCCGCCAGTTTGACGAGAGCCGTTCAGCATTTGGCGACAGAATGGCTGGCCGCCAAGTAAGCTCATCGTGTCGTCACGTTCGCCGTCTCCTTCACGGTTTCCTTCCCCGAACCGCCAGAGCTTCGGGAAGGTCAGAGGTCGATCTCCCACCCCTCGGCAGCGAAACTAAAAGCAGCGACCTCAGGGAGGAAGGTTGCCGAAACTGAAATTGCGAATAATCCTCCATCATTGCTGTAAGAAATCGTAGCCGCACCAGAAGGTAGCGCTGACGAAACTGATACTGCCGACCTTACTGTGAAAATTGACGGGCACGAAGTGACGGCCTTGGTTGACACTGGCGCGGGCTTTTCTATAATGAGCGAGCAGTTGGTAGATACACTCGAAAAGGTGAAAATGGAATGGGCAGGCCCTTTAATTCGAAGTTCTGGAGGCCAGCTGATGACACCGACAGGCAAATGCACGGCGCGGCAAACTATAGGCGATACAACGTTTGTCGCTACCTTCCTGGATTCTGCCAGAGTGCTGCAAGGCGCTAATCTTAGAAATGGACTTTTCATCGTTAACACATACGGGACGGTGCTGTCATATTCTCGGCAGGCACAGATCCCATCTACAGCGCGCAAAGGAAGCGTAGAACTCTACGTGTTCTTGACTAGGACTTCTGCATACCACCGCTATCATGCTGCTTGGTGTCGGTCATCTGCAGCGGAGTTCGCAATGAAGGAGGTGTAGCTGAATGAGTTACTTCCCTTCTCCTCCGTCGTGGTGTTGTCATCACTCGTGGTATAGTTAGTTTACTCGGTGGACGAGCGGAAGTGCTGCTGAGTAATATCACCAACGAACGCCGTCACATAAATAAAGGCACCGCTGTAGGATACCTTGAAGAAATTGCCCACGTTCAAGATTGCTTCACTGTGCAAAAGGATGAAACGGTTGATGCAGCGGCATGTGCACCTGTCGTCGACGTTGGTCCAAGTTTAACGCGGGTAGAAAAGGAACGCCTTCTTACCTTGCTTGACCAGTTCAAGGATTGCTTCTCGTCAACGTCGTGGGTAGGTCAAACGCCACTGACGAAACATCGCATCATCACGGAGGAGACAAGACCGATTCGCTAGAATCCGTACCCTGTAGCACCGAAAGAGCGCGAGGTGATACAACAGTACGTCAAGAATATGCTAGGGCGCGAAGTAATCCAACCGTCCAAAAACCCTTGGGCATTGTCTGTGGTGCTCGTAAAGAAGAAAGATGGCACCCTAGGATTGTGCATTGATTAACAGAAGCTCAATCGTGTTACTAAAACAGACGTGCATCCTTTACCACGGATTGGTGGCTCTTTGGGCCGGTTACGCCATGCACGTTACTTTTCTATGGACTTAAAGAATGAATACTGGCAAATAGAGGTCGATGAGCGAGAGAGAGAGCAGGACCGCTTTCATTACACCTGATGGGCTTTACGAATTCAAGGATCTTCCTTTCGGCTTACGCTCAGCCCCAGCCACTTTTCAAAGACTAATGGATACTGTTCTCTCCGGTCTAAAGTGCAAGACTTGTTTTGTATACCTCGATGACGTGATTATATTTCCCGCCATGTTTGAGGAGCACGTCGAATGGTTACTCTCGGTTCTCCAGGCCATTAAGTCCGTTGGGCTCACGTTAAAAGCCGAAAATTGCCACTTTGGTTCGAAAAACTTCAGTATCTTGGCCATGTGGTTACTCATGAAGGTATCAGACCAGATCCCGATAAAACTGCTGCCGTATCAAAGTTCCCCAGGCCGACAGATAAAAAAGGCAGTGAGACGCTTCCTCGGGCTCTGCTCCTATTAGCAGCGATTCATGGAAAACTTTGCACGGCATTGCCTCTCCGCTCGCGGGCCCCACAAGAGAAGACGTCGCCTTCTCATGGGGAGAGGAGCAAGAAGCGGCATTTAATGAGCTACGGAAGCATCTGCAAACTCCGCCTGTACTCGCTTACTTCGATGAGGACGCACCAACAGCACTGCACACCGATGCTAGCAACGTAGGTCTAGGCGCTGTTCTCATTCAGTGGAAATACGAGGCCGAGCGAGTTACTGCCTATGCGAGCCGGACGTTGTCACGTGCAGAGTCCAACTGCTCCGCCACAGAGAAGGAATGCCTGGCTGTAGTATGGACAGTTACTAAGTTTCGTCCGTGCTTGCAAGGCCGCACTTTCAAACTAATAAGCCACCACCACTCGCTTTGTTGGTTGAGCAACATGAAGGGCCCATCAGGACGCTTGGCACGATGGAGTTTGCTACTGCAAGAGTATGACATGAAGATGGTTTATAAATCCGGAAAGCAGCATCTAGATGCGGATTTCCTCTCAAGAGCACCGATTGATCCACCAAGCACAGACAATGACGAATGCACACGACTTTTAGGCGTTGTTGACGCGGCCACCGTCGTCCAGCAACAGCAAGACGAACAAGCACTCAACTCGCTGATTAAATTCTTGGAAGTGCTTACTTGTAATGTGCCGAAGGTGTTTTCAAAGGGCCTCACGTCATTTTGGTCACGTAACGACATTCTTTTTCGGAAAAACTTCTCTTTACTGGAAAGAGCTATCTTCTGCTTATCCCTGAAAGCCTTCGAAGAGAAATATCCCACGTCTGCCACGACGAACCCACCTCAGGGCACCTCGGCTACATTAGAACGTCGGCACGAGTAGGAGAAAAATACTACTCGCCCAAAGCTCGCAGCGGATGTAAAACACTGCGTGAGGACTTGCATTGACTGCCAGCGGCGCAAAGTACCACCGACAAAACCTGCCGGGCTGGCGCATCCGGTCACCGTGCCAGACGCCCCATTTGCTCAAGTTGGAATAGACCTTCTAGGCCCATTTCCACTTTCTGACAGCGGAAATAGATGGGTGTTAATTGCGACAGACTACCTCACCCGATACCCGCGTGGCACTGCACAATTTTTTATTGAGAACATAGTCCTTAGGCGTGCAGCTCGGGCGTGCGTAATAACTAACAGAGGAACGGCGTTCACAGCTGAACTTTTACGCACTGTGCTTGAGCTCAGCGGCACTGCGCACAAGACGACAGCGTACCACGCACAAACAAACGGGCTTACGGAACGCCTCAATAAGACCATGGCAGACATGCTATGCATGTACGTCGATATAGAGCACAAGAAGTGGGACAAAATTTTATTATATGTGACCCAGCAGAATTTTGACTTGGGCTAGTTGGTTCATGCTCTTCAAATTGCAGCGCGACCAAGACGAAGACAGGAGACACATGAATCACACAGACGAGCGCCGCTTTTCTTGCTTCGTTTGCGAGGGCGTCCAGGTTAGCTCTCCCAGTACTCGTACAGCTTCCTTTTTTGTTTCTGCGGGTTGAATTCAACTTGCTTGAAATTCTTTTCAATTGCCAGACCAGCCTTTTCTTCGAACAAGGGTTTTGGAAGCACCGGAAAACCGCCTTCTTTATCATCAAGGAGAATGGTGAGGTTGCGTTCTTGAATCGATTTTGAAATTTTTGTGAGAGGTGGCCTCGAAGAAGGCAAGGACGCAATGTTTCTCTTTAGGCAAGTCACACCATCCGACAAAACAGCGTCTCGGCTCTGCTCCCCACTGTGGTCAGCGATTCTGCGGACCATGGCCAGCAGTTCCTGACGGCGCACACAAGGCGCGAAACTGTACTTAGGTCCTTTGTCCAAAAGTTTCTTGATTTCCGGAGGAAGGACCGTGTCACCAAATACCTTGACCTGATTTCCTTGGACTGACTTGCTGTTTTTGTCTTTTCCCAAGGCTCATAAGAGCTCTGTTCCAAAGGAACTCTGTCGATGTAGCTGCTTGCTTCTTTAGTGCTGTTAAACGTCTCGATTCTTGTAACGGTTCCCTTTCATTTTTATGCTCGCCATTCGGGCTTCTCCACTTCCACTTCCGATTCTCCCGTTTGCGGAAGGTGTTCATGATTCGCAGATTATTCCGCTCTGAGAACTGTACTGAAAAATCCCCTATGTCATTCCTACATTCCAGGCCATAGTTCCCGACTGCCTTGTCTCCACCCTGCTTCTTGCCAACCTTAGGATTGAAACCACCCATAACAATGGCGTATGCGTCTTTAGACATTGCCGATTCCATATCATCATTGAAGCGTTCAGCTAACTGGTCGTCGTGGCTAGACGTAGGTGCATAACCCCATGCCAGCTTCTATTTTACGTCTTATTAAGCTTAATATAAAGCCTAATTAAGCTATAGTATTCTGGGTCGTCAGCAATGTTCTTGTTGGCCAGAAATCGTACTCCTAGTTCTGTTTTCTCCACTATACCACGGTAAAAAAGAACGTGCCCATTTTTCAGCACTGTAAGGGCTTCCCCGTCCTCCTAACCTCGCAGAGGCCTATAACGTCCCACTTAAACGCCGCTAATTCTTCAAACAGTGCCTCTAGACTCCCCTCGAGAGATAAGGTTCTTGCATTAAAGTTACCAAGGTCAGGTTTCAGTGGCGGCCTGTCCGAATCCAGAGAATATAGGCACCTTCTGCTCCGTCACAGATCTGACCACAGCCGTGGTCGTTTGCTTCGCATCCGCTGGGGATTGAGGGCCGAGAGTTAATTGGCGTATTCATGGCAGGTAAATATGGTGGATACTTTTTTCGTGGGGTATTTACGATCAACTGCGTCCAGTAGTTACGTAAACTGCTTCAGTTACCACAATGGGTTGGTCCTTGAAGTTATGGAGGCGATGCGTGAACGCCGGTTCATCAACGTCAACCAACGGCCCACTAGCGAAACACCGATAGCAATGGGCAAGTTCACCTCGACGTAACAATAAGCATTTAACTGCTTATGCGAATACACATTGCACTTTCGCGTTATACCTATTCCGTTGACAAAGGGAACAGCCACATTTTTGTTTCATTGCTACGATGAATTCTCGGACATATTTGTTTGACTGTATCACACCGTCACAACCCTTGTGGCAACGTCTAACCACGTCCTGCGCATTCTTTCACTTCAATTTTTACTGCAGCGGTTGTTACTGCTATGCAGTATAAAGCAGGAAGAAAAAGTGGCGCTTTATCCCAAATCTCGAGCTTTCATCAAACAGACCTTTCAGTTTTAAGCTTTTAACAATATATCCGCGAATGATTAGGAATAATAATCTCTTGCCGCGGCTGTAGCTCACGCTGCAATTAAACTTGAGTTCAAATTTCGCTTCATCACTTGCTGCGTCCTATTTTACAACGCCAACCATGTCGACTTGCTCGCCTTAATTTACCAGGTCCCTGGTGAACAAGCACGGGTGCTGCAGTTAGAAGGCATGGCATGTTCTCTATGCAGGCAGCCTTACAGGAGTTTACAGCACAATATGGGTCCAATTTGAACGCAGCATGTGTACATCTTAAGGTATCTCTGAAGCACATGCGAAACAAACGTCCGGATTTCGTGCTGATAGCGGTGGAGACGTCCGAGTGTGCGAGCGCGCGAGTGTTGCTTTTTCGCAGTCTCCATCCGTCGTTTGTGCTGCTGTAAATGAGGCCTTGTTGGATCCAATAAAGGAGCAAACGGAAGCAGCGGGTATAGGGGTGGCGTGCAGTCAAGATTGCAAGCCTTGTTACACCAAGCGTGGAAGCTGTTGCACGGTGGAAATGACGTGAGCTTATCGGAGGAATACAGACACCTCGAACTAACGCTTTATAAAGCTGTTCGAAGTGATCGACGCTCAGTGCGTCTCTGACAGTTCTGTTGCGACGGCACACCTTGCATTCGGAAAAAAACATTCGACAGTTATAGATTAGCAGCTGCACCTCTGAGCAAAGGCACATCGAGGGTTCTATACGACGAGAAAGTAAGTCTTCGTTGCTTTTTAGGCGAATGTTTTGCCACTGGGATCCCTAAGGTAGAACGAGGGCACACTTCCTATGTTGTGCCATCTTGTAGCCCCAATAAAAATGACCAACAGAATAGCTTATGTCCATAAAAGGAGGCACCAGCTGTATACTGTTGATTCGCAGTTATAGTTTGTTCGACTGTGTGAATTACCGTCTACCGCTTTCAATACTACTTATTCCTTGCATTGAGAAACTTTAACTATGGGTCATAAAACGGCTCAAGTTTGCCCTGACCCATGATTTCTGAATATTGTACGCTCTGTAGCCGCAGTCGTCATTCAAAGGAGCTCAGCAGAGGACGTATAATTGAAATATTGGCATGGCTAGAGCAGTTACTCCGTAACGCCATTCAAGAATCTTTTTGACGATATAGGAATGTGCTTGCAGATATATCAGCAACCATGGGACTGGCGAAGATGCTCGCAGTAATCGCTTTTCTGGCTTCGTCCTGTGCAGCAATGTTCTACAGACCAGGTAAGTTGCTTCGTAGCATTTGATTGCAAATCGTATTACGGCGAACTGTGCACGTAAATTTGCAGCATTTCGTGGCGGGATCATTCAGAGATGTATGGTTTTGGTACACTGTGGGTACAGGACTAAATAAAAAAAAAAGCAGAACGTTCTCACACACACAGGAGATGAAAGAACAGAGCCAAGCGCTCAGGATCAACTCGAAGTTTAGTCCTAAAAACAAGCCATGATAAAGGACTAAACGACGCAGAGGCCGCGCAACTGGGGATAGCCAGGGATGAGCGGGCGGTGCTATTGCGGCATAGAATATTTGAGTACACACAGACACACACGCTCATATATATATATATATATATATATATATATATATATATATATATATATATATATATATATATATATATATATACACAAATACAAGTAATATCAATACTGGCGGTACACGGCTGCTAGTCCGTGACACAGTAGAAGTGTTGCTTCTACGTAAAGAGAACAATGGCGGAATGAATCATTTTCCTGGAAAAAAATGCAATAATACTGCATACAAGAAAAAAAGCAAGGAACGAGTAAGAACCCGTAAAATGGCACTAGGCATTGTAAGTTTAATCCTGTCCGCAAGCTACAACCGGGCGGGATCATCTTTGCATTTTTCCTATACTTCTCCATTATAAGCACACATGCTCAAGCTTTAATCACGCAACATTTCGGTAACAATAAAGCAGACACGTTCCGCTTTAGGAATTTCGTTGAGGCTTACCTGTTGTGGCCCGAAAAAGGCACTGAAGTGCGCAATCTATTCACGTCTGCTGCTGCCTTTAAAGACTGAAACTGAGCCTTGGCAATCAAGCACGAGCATTCGCAGACAGTAGCGGTGTCACGGGTAGTATTCGTTACGGTATTCTACCTTGAAGCAGATAAAGAGAAAAAAAAAGCAATGTGAGAGAGAGAAGGTGTTCAAGTAAACATACCAGTTTACTGCCTTTCTCTCGTCGATAGGCTGGTCAGCAGTGAAAATATATAACCCTTCTGAATGGTGTATTGGGAGCGATAGCTGTTGGTGAAGATGCATTCAAAATCGCGCTTTCCGATTTGAAGGAGCATTCGTATATATTTGTTCCTTACAGGCACCTTGGAGCGATCTGAGTGAGTCTTCACTACGAGCAAGTTCTGCCAAGCTTTTCTGAAACCTCCACAAAATACTAGTTGTAGACTGTGTGGCTAGGGAGATCTGGTTCCGCATGCAATTCTCTGCCAATGACAAGGAAAGGAAAGTGAAGCCTTTCAATTTGCAGGTGGAGGAGTACACACAGTGAGGAAAATCAACAAACGCACTACGAAATCAAGGAAAATGATTGAGAGAGCGTGGCACCTACATACATACATACATACATACATACATACATACATACATACATACATACATACATACATACATATATACATACATACATATAAAAACGTTTATGATGCCTCTGTCAGTGCGCTGCTGATTGCATAACAGCGAATCTGCTGCAATATATCAACGTTTTAGGTCTGTTAATATATCCCGACTCTCAGCAAGGCACAGCTTTGCTACCACTACCATGACCCTCAATAATTCGCCAGATTGGCATTGGAGGCCTATTTCCTTTCATAAGCTTACCATTCACTGCTACGCTTTTCCCTTTGCAGACTCTCCATGCGACTTCACGGACGTCAGCATAGACAACGAAGTATTTTCGAAGCTAATCGCCAAGCTCCCTGAAGGAATGGAGGTTGGACCCCAGGGCTCTCACTCATTTCTTCCTGGAATGGAAGTCGGCAGCCCCAAACTTCATGGCCTGAACAAACTGCGCCAGTTTGGGCCGGCGATTCCCTACTGCGTCAACGGAACTCGCATGGTGCAAGTCGAAGTTTTCACCGGAGGTGAAACGTACCTCTCTTCACCCTGGAAGACTTGCTCGGACGATGAAGGGATCGTCATGCTTCGAGCCATGTTTACGCGCTTCACCCTCCTTTTCCGCGTTGTCGAGTCTACTCCCGAAGGTGTCAAGCTCGAATTAGATGGAGCGTATCCGACCGTTTCTCAGGGTGTCCGCGTTGTTGTCGAAGGCGCTGGAGAACCGCTCCGAGTAGCGATCGAAGTTTTGACCGCGCTCGTACCTAGTTTTATGGAAGAGCTCTGGACCATAGAGTTTTCCAAGGATATTAGGAATGCCTTCCGCACTCTCGAACAGTGAAATAAGCGCATGAAAAGGATTATTCATGTCCCAGCATTGAAAAATTAACTGAGTACTTGTGAAGACGTCTTTTCCATTTTTTACAGAGAAGTCAAATAAAATGACTGAGTCACGATTTTTGCGGGACGTTTCCTTTTTTGTACATCATATCTTCGATGTATCTATGCACGATGTGTAAAAACAACGAGCTTCTAAGAAAACAATAATATGTAACCGTTCATAATAGTGAGGACAATTTGTCTTTCAAGTACGACATTCTTATAGAAAATTAAAAAACGGCGAGCGCAGAAAAAAAGCAACAGTGAGAAACAATTGTTTTAGCAAGAAAGAGCTTCAACTGCAGCGAATAAACAATTCTTCCTTTTCTAGGCGAATCAAGCAAGAGAGGCGCCCACTAAGCTATTTGTGATTGTAGAGATTACGACAAAACTGTTTTATGTAATAGAGACAAGTGCTTAAAATTATAGTCTAGAGTTCACACATCCTAACAGGACCAATATCTGAAATTATAAAAAAAAAGGCACGGGAAATGCAACGGCGCCTACTGAACTATGCTGAACTGCAAAGCGGAATTGACGGATTTGTGGGGTTTTACGTTGAAAGATCACGATATCATTGTTAGAAACGCCTTAGTGAAAGGCTTCGGAGGCAGTATCGAACAACTGGGGTTCATTTACGTGCAGTGACATCGCACAGTACACTGGCCTCAACATTCCGCCTCCATCGAAATGCGGCCGCCGCGGCCCGGATTCGATCCCGCTAACTTCGCATCACAAGACGAGTGCCATAGCTTCGAGAGCACCGTGGCAAAGCATGCAAAGTAGGAGTAGCTGGAACTGAATTAAGGGCCGCGTGGGGCAAAGTGCTACTAGGCGTTCTTATCAAAGACACAGCACTGCTTAAGAACAGCCCAGCTAAGTAATTGTCCGCCGCGGAGGTGTAGTGGTTATGATGGTCAGCTGCCACCCAAAAAACGTGGGTTCAATCAAGGCCGCAGTGGTCACATTTTGGGCTGATGGGGGAATGCCAGAGGCTCGTGTACGCCGCGTTGTCCCTGCACGTTAAAAAGCCCAGGTTTTCAAAACTTTGGGAGCCCTCCACTACGATGTTTTGTCTTCTATTCATCGGCTTTACTCACTTTCCACTGCCCACACGGTGCTGAGCTATGTTCCCAGCATTGGCTGCAGAAAAAAATAATCTGGCACATCCCACGCGGTGTGGGAATCGATGTTACGCGATGCTGTCAACAAGAAAATGGACAGTGAGAAAATGTTTGGCATTCAGCCATGTGCTCTGTTATGGATAAACGTTATTGCGCAAACTAAGTAATTGTGTGCGTAGTGTTGGCTTATCAGGGACCCTGAAAATTTGGGCCAGTCGCTGATGCACGGTGAACTACACTCACGTCGGCAGCCCATGGAGGCTAAAGGGTAGCTGTTGGCATGACGTAACGTCGGCGCTCACGTTCTAACAACGACGCCTGTTTTCTGGAAGACTAATGCCTACTACGCAGTGCAGACGTCCGTATTATAAATTTGGTTCGTTGGAGTATCCGTAGGAGATCAAGCGAACTTTGAGGGAAGCATGCCTTGTGCTAGCAGCAGTACGTCTAGCCCGTTTGCTACATTGCTCTCTGAATGGTTACACACTCCAGAACTGCTTAGAGAAACGTCATAACCACAACTGCTGATCCGATAGGTATGTTGCGGCAGCGTGCTTCCTTGACACCTCGTCGTTCCACTTTCGGTTCTTTTCCACCTGCCGTGTGGTTGGTTCTTTCTGCGTGCACTTGTATTTCATATGCTGCAACATATGGTACGTTTCTTCCTTGATTAACCCACGCAAAGTGGCTCGTCATCAAGATTTTAAGTGCTTTGGTTGTTCCTTGATTGTCCTAGGATGTAACGTTAACGTTCAACCAAAAGTGTTTGAGGCGGATGTCCGCTTACCCATCGACCGTGCATTACGAGTATGAGCCACATGTGATCGTATTATCGTTATCCCTGACGTGCGTGACAAGCCCAGCGTCAGTGATGTTTAAATCAATCATTCAGTTGCGGGACACATTGGCACCCTACCACAGCAGTTGCTCTGCGTAGCAAGCCGACGGGACAACCACTAGGAGCACAGAGGCGTGGTCGGCGAGATACATACATACGCACCAAGTTGCTACCTTAACCGAACCAATCATCAAAAATTAACAAACTAAGGAATGGTTTGACTGCGAACAAACAAATAAATGTTCCCGCAGCTAACCTCATGAACCATGAAAAAGAAATGAAGATGCAGGAATATAAAATTAAGGGATAAGTCTGTACAGAGAGCTGTGTTCCCGGCAAGCCTTGCTTTGTTCGTGCTTTAGGACATTTAATTTTTTGGCCTTAGCAGGAGATGACGCCGCTCAAAAGTTTTGAAGCGCACAAGGCGAGGACAGTGCTTTTTTGTCCTTTGCATGTCTCATAATAATCTGCTCGAGTCCCCATTCGCTCGAAAGGAAACAAAAAAAAAAGTTACTTGCGATGCGGAAGTTGCCTATGAGTCATTGGTGGACAACGAACTGATTCTAGGCATTTTCGCAGCAGTGGCATACACATGTGTTCATGACTTCGGGAACGTTTCTGCTTTCGCCATTGTCATGACGACTCCCATCGCTATGAGATGATGATACGCTAAAAAGTGGTATGTTCGGTTTGGAGGCTTAGATTAACTAGCGTAGCGCTTTAAGCAGGTATGGTAGGGCAAATGGGTCACTGGTTTTAACCCTAAAATCTAACAACTCTTCCATATATTACTGCAAAGTTTTACTAGCTTAATTATTTTAATGTTTTGTACTTGTGAATGAAATTTCAGGATTCAGTGGAATAATAGGAGCCCATTTTCAGATAGCCAAAAAAGAGTGTCACAGTCAAAGTTTGAGACGAATTCTATGTGATGCTAGGAGCAACTCCAATGCTAATAAACTGGGTAAAAATACTACAAAAATACTACACGCCTTGTCACACAGTGTACGAAAGATGTTTCAACTCTACAATTCTTTAACCGTAACCTGGGAACCTTACAAAACATTGTGCTTCAGACTATTTGCGAGCCATTGATATATATGTGGCCAGACTATAGCCTACGTGGTTCCTATTATTTTGCCCAAAAGCTGCACCAAATACCGAAAAAAAATCGTAAAATTTATATTGAAATATATATCATTTCTACTTGCACACGCACAAAAATGCTTCAAATGCTCCACAAAAATACGCGCGCTTTCCAGCTTCCTTGGAATCTTCCGTGGAGCCGCCCTTTATGTTTCTCTCCCTATCTCTATTTCTGGCAAGGTTTCTTGCTTTCTGATTAGCTTCAGAACAAGGTCTTTGGAAGCACTCCTCTGTAGTATGGTGGGGCCAATTCGAAAGAAAGAGATCGCTTGAAGAAAACTGTTGCCTTAAAAAGCTGTTCATGATTGATTGTGACTGCTATAGCGCCCCAGAGCAATTCAAACAGATGCAAGGTTTCAACGTGTTCATCTGAACCAATTTATTTTTGAAAAGGGACACCGCATCGGCGGATTCTTTGACATTGTTGTTTCCTGTCTAGCAGTGGAGACACTTGCTTAAATGGACTCGCCATGAAAACTGCCTGCGAAGCCACCTTGACAGCTTCTGACACTGTTGCTGTGGCTGTTAAAAATGAAACATTCCTCAAGGCAATCTTCACACCAGTCGAGTTTGCATCTGCGATGCGACGACACTAGTCCGGGCCAGAGTAAATGCTTTGGCTTTTTAACAGGGAAGTGGGCTGAGGGGCGTACTTCGTTGGTCACCAGGAAATTATATCACGTTCATTAGTTCTGATCTCGGAAAGCGCGCGTACAAATCTGCATAATGCAAATGTGGGCGTTCGCGCACACGCCTTTTCTTCTCTTGCGCTCATGCCCCCAGCCCTTTACTAAGCTGGAGGGAGGGGCCAGATGTTGCTATGGCAAGACAAAGACGGCGCTTGTCGACCTGTCTGGTCTACAGCGTCTCGCAAAACTATGCATCCGGATGTCCGCCGCAGTGGTGTAGTGGTCACGGCCCTCGGCTGCCACCCAAAAAACGCGGCTTCGATCCCGGCCGCGGTGGTCGCATGTTAGATGGAGGCGAAAATGCCGATGTCAGTGCAGGCTAAAGAACCCCAGGTGGTCAAAATTTACGGATCACTCCACCGCTGCCTTTCTCTCCTTACTATCTCTTTCTCTCCATTTCTCCTACCCCCACAGATTCTTAGCCGTGCTTCCTACATGGGCTGCAGAAATTAGCGTCCTTTTCTTAACCGAACCACAATCTATGTGTTCGGGCGTTGCTACGCGGCCCGAGAGAATGTCTCCTCTAGTGGTGTCGAAGCAGCTCATAGAATAGCAATGGTGAGCGTAGTGTAGTATAGCGAAGCAGCAGGACGGCGTCAAGCCGAATCCACGCGTGCTACGTCTGCCACCCTCTATGATTCGACGTGCTTGCACTGAGAAGCGTTCGCTAGGCCTCGTAGTGATTCGGGAATCGTTTTCCGAAGCCTCGGACAACGACGAAGTAGAGGCGTATCGTATAGAAAGTCAAATAAGCCAAGTGCCCATCAGTTTCGCGGCGTCGCTAGCCTTGCGATACTACTGGAAGCATCGATAATTCTTTCAATGGATAGCGCACGATAATAAATGGTTGGTCTTGAACTTTTGATTCCTCGTCCACATTGTAGCCGTTCCTGCTATCAAGAGGCAGAGGACACTGCAAGAAAACCTTATAGGAATACATGGGTTAGCACTGACATCAAAAATGCGGCACTACACTGTAGCACGCTGCAATGCACCTCTTATTGCGTAGAAATTTCCAGATAAAGTTGAAGGAAATTGCACAAATGAAGCTTATCCAAAGGATAGAGCCATATTAACACAGTAGGAAAATATCATCATATTGAAAACAAATACAGGCGCAATTCTTTGAAGTGTTCATGGTGATAGGTGCGCAAATACAGCACAAGGACACAGTAGGGAACAAAGGAGCGCAGTCTGAATCTGACGTTTATTGAAAACTGAATAAGTACACATAGATGAGGGAAAGGAAACAAGCGATAGTATATAAGATAAACAAGCATGAATAGATTATGTGCCATCAATGTATGATAGTTCACATTCTAAGAGCGATATTGACGGAGATCTGACGCATATTGCACTGTTTTTCTTAATAAAGAATGCCTCAGCTATTTCTCTTGTTCTTCGGTGACGGTGACAATACAGAACAGAGGTGCGCGGAAATTCTGGAACACACCCACACCTAGCACAATGCAACCAAAGTGTGCAGCGTGCTGAACATGGTGGGCTCGCTCTTTTCGGGCCTTTCGGGGACGCCTAGAGTCTGCAACTACAAGGCTGAGGCGTTTCATGAGGCTTTCTTGTGCCCTCGCGCTCACGCCGTCAGCCCGCTGGTACATAAGGGCGGACAAGCTGTAAGAAAAGAGAAGCGTCACTTATCTGCGTAGCTTCGCCAAGTGACGTAACCGAGGCCGTCCTCGTAACGGGTGCATCGCGTCACCTGGGCGGCGACACTATGCTCGGATTGTCCACACCGAGGACATCGTCGTGAGGATGGGGCAATTGAAGAAATGTGTAAATCGGAGACGTCGGGGAAAAAAACGGTGGGGGGGGGAGAAGGTGCCGCGCGGCTGCAAGTGCTGATCATACTACAGTACACTTTGAGCAGCCAACTACTCAATTGTGAGATGCCTGCCGCCGGAACTGAGTGCTTTGCAACTATACGCAGAAGTCTGTTTAAACTTCTTTTTGCCGGAACGTATCGGAAAATCAATAAACGTTACAGTTTGTTTCTTTCCAGAGAGCTGCACAGCGTACACAACCAGGTAAACATTACCAGAATAGTTGTGCAAGGAAAAGTGATATGGCAAACAAATGATCATAAGAAGAGGCTGAAGTGCATCTCCTTTCTATGACAGTGGCAGATGGAGTACTGACAAATCACTTCTAAATAGGAGACTTATTCGACTTCAATAATTACATTTGTCGCGCGATCTGTGCTTATTGGCATGATGTTAGAGTCTGTTAACAGTCGCCTCCAGCCACACGAAGTTACAAGGGGCAGAGATGTTGGCATAGGCCAAAAATGCCAAAGCCGAAGAATGTATAAACGTTTTTTTTTTTTAAATAGATAATTAAGTGGTGTACTCCCTCTGTCCTTCTCACCGATAAACAGATATGCTTCAGGTGGTTCTCGTGTCCATTTTCTGTGACATCACAGCGCTGTGCGCGTGGATGTTATAGTAGTGTTTGAATCCGCATGTGCTCAAGCGCTTTGGGAAGAAACAAACTGTTCGTAGTCACTGGACAGCGTCATGTCTTCCATGCCCTCCTGTTTTATTGCACAGTAACTAAATGAAAATTCTGTTTTCATTTAGTTACTGCTCAGCCTTACTATACCACGTCTTCCTCGCAGAAAAAGCTACTACAGACACGTGACAATGGAAACTTGTATTATTAAAAACTTTTCACTATGTGAGACCCAACAACCCAGGTAGTTTTCTAGGGATTGATACCTTGAAAACAAAGATTTTAGACAGTGTGTTGGATGCGGCGTGTTGGTGAGATTGAGGAATATGTAAGTGCTGACGTAACTGGTCTTGATTGCCAAATGGAGCCTTCTTACGCCAGAACCCTAAGTATAATGGAATGACAGAGGGCGCCATAAGTAGCATATAACTTCTGAAGTAGCTTTTCAGAATTATATTTCTACCCAACCATACACAGAACGTTCTCTTGGGCTAGTTGGTTCATGACTTCTTTAAAATATAGTAGCGCAAAGGAACACACGGAGAGACAAAGAGCAGAGGACGGACGCTAACTTCCAACTGTGTTTATTGAAAAAACGTAACGTACAGTCACGAGCAAAAGTTTGCACACCATGGCACCAGAAAAAACTTTAAATTCCGACTAGCACAGCTCTACAACATGGAATCGCACCACTGCATTACGTCGGTCGAACAAGTGCACCTAGGCTGAACCACCTGATTTAGGCCAACTTACTCGGACAGCAAAGAAAAATAGCTGTTTGTGGCACCCATTGGTCTCCAAACTTTTGCTCACGACTGTACATATATACAAGTCACAAAGGGCGGCACAGGCACGACACTCGCGTTAATCAGAAAACTACGAGGGAAATCATATCTTGAAACAATGTGCCATGAAATCATATCTGGAAACATTGCTTAAACCATAATGCTGAATGACTTATTTTACAGTTGCATGCCTGTCCATCAGATTACAAATGTGACGCTGCTGGTGGAAGGAAATAAAGCCAAAGAAAGCAATAAGAATTGCTAGCGGAAAGTTTGCAGGATTGGGTCGTATATTGCGAAAAACGACGGCTCTGCATAACACATTTAACATATATTTTAAAGGCCGTTGACAATTGCATTAGCACGCCTTCATTACCACTCTTGAACAGTGAGATGACCTTTCTGGAGGGACAATTTAATTTTTTCACGCCATTCGGGTGGTGCTGTTTTTACCTTTTGTTTTTACTTTTCCCGTTTTATTGACGCCTCGTTGTACGTTTGAGTCCTGTTTACGTTTTTTGTCGCTTTTTCTTGTTTTGTGACGCACCCCCCTTGGGGCATTTAAGGATTGTTGTCGTTTTGCCGGTTTTCTTGTTTATGTGACGCACCCCATTGGCATTTAAGTATTGCTGTCGTTTTGCTAGTTTTTATTGCTTGTGACGCACCGCACTGGTCCTTTAAGTATTCTTGACCGTCCTCCAGTGTGTGTGTTATATATACTCGAGACTACGAACGTTTTTTGAGACAAAGATGAAGACGCCCATCGGAGTCCTGCCTGCGCTCCTCTTGTTTTTTTAATTGACATGATATTAGGAGATGGCGCAAAAATAAGGCGCGGGCTACACCTTGGCTCCTGGGTTGGTCCGTTAAACATGTATGGTTGCGAAACAGTAGCGAAGTAATCCGGCGTAATCACAATAACAGTAGTTCCGTTTGAACAGTAATGAAACACACTCACAAGGTATACGTGTACCAGCGCTACTGCCATCTCTTACCTCTGTCAAACGCCGTGCGTTCGCAGGATCGTGACACTGGTGGAGGTGCTGGGTAGTGCACACCTTCGCCCCATGATCCCAACGACTCCACCATCGAGCAGCCATTCCAGCCCTGAAAGACATCCACGCGTGGATATGCCTATCCACCACGCAAGCTGGCGCCTCAAAGGTGTGAGCCCTGAATTTGGTGTTCTGCAAGATCCCTCTCCCTCGACGGCTTCTCCCGCTCAAGAAATGGCATCGTCGAGCAGCCCAACGTACGTGACGGTTCAGAATCAGCGAGTTCCCGAGTGATTACATGGCGACGGGTACGACGACGCCGACGACTCGCTCGAACAGTACGAGCGAGTAGCGAAGTCGAACCGCTGGAGTTCCGACGTAAAAGTTTCCAACGTGTATTTCTCACTTGAGGGCAGCACGAAAATATGGTTCCACAACAGGGAGGGAAGCTTCGCCACGTGGGACGAATTCTCCCGGTGGTTTCTCGAAACTTTGCGGAATACCGATCGACGTGAAACGGCCCAACGCCTTCTTGAGGCACGAATCCAGAAGCCGAATGAGGCAGCCGCCCTGTTTCCTGCTGAAATGGCGCGCCTGTTCCGCCGCGCCGATCCCAGTATGCCTGAATCAAAGAAGGTGAGCCATCTGATGCTCGGTGTCAAAGAGCAGCTGTTCCGATGGCTTGGTACGCAACCCGCCGACGACAGTGGGACGAGTTTATCACAGACGCCACGACAATCGAGCGGGTGCTTCAGCAACGCTATCGGCAATACGATCGCCCGGCCGCCGATGCGCCTGCAGGCGCCGCAGTATTGGGCTTGGCCAATGAATGCACGTTACGTCAACAGAATCGCTACATTGTTCGGGAGGAGATTGCAAAAGGTAACGCAACGCAAGCAGCGCCTCCGCCACCGCAAGAGCGCACAGTTGCCTCTGTCGCCGAAGTAGTGTGCAACGAACTGCGACAAGCGTTCACCGCCCACGAACCACGTCCCGAGACGCATTTCCAGCCGACCATATATAGCTATGCAGATGTTCTACGTCGGCCATTGCCGTTGTCCACTTTGCCGCCGCTACAGTACTGCCACCAGCACCCAGTCGTGGACGTAATGGGAACCTGTGAGACGGTCGCAGCTTCGGCGAACCAATATTTGGTGCTTGCCCGATCAACGACCGCTGTGCTACAACTGCGGAGAACCGGGACACATATACCGTTACTGCCCTAACCGTGGAACTTACTACCAGAGAAAGGCACTCGCCGCTCTATGCCGCCAGTTTGGCGAGAGCCGTTCAGCATTTGGCGACAGCACGGCTGGGCGCCAAGTAAGCTCATCGGTTCGGTCACGTTCGCCGTATCCTTCACGGTTTCCTTCCCCAAACCGCCAGAGCTTTGGTAAGGTCAGAGGTCGATCTCCCAGCCCTCGGCACGGAAACTATAAGGAGCGACCTCAGGGAGGAAGGTTGCCGAAAGTGAAATTGCCGAAGATCCCCTATTATTGCTGCAAGAAATCGTAGCCGCACTAGGTCGCAGCGCCGACGAAACTGCTACTGCAGACCTTACTGTGAAAATTGACGGGCACGAAGTGACGGCCTTGGTTGACACTGGCGCGCACTTTTCTATAGTGAGCGAGCAGTTAGCAGATACACTCAAAAAGGTGAACATGGAATGGACAGGCCCTTTAATTCGAAGTGCTGGAGGCCAGCTGATGACACCAACAGGCAAATGCCCGGCGCGGCTCGCTATAGGCGATAAAACATTTGTCGCCACCTTTGTGGTGCTGCCGGAGTGCTGCAAAGCGCTAATCTTAGGAATGGACTTTTGCGGGAGTACGGTGCCATCGTTAACACATACGGGACGGTGTTGTCACATTCTCGGCAGGCAAAGATCCCACCCACAGCGCGGAAAGGAAATGTAGAACTCTACGTGTTCTTGACTATGACTTCTGCCCACCATCTCATATCTGGAGCGGAGTTTGCAACGAAGGTGTAGCCGAACAAGTTACTTCCATTCTCCTCCGTCATGGTGTTGTCATCTCTAGTGGTATAGTCACTTTATTCGGTGGACGAGCGGAAGTGCTGCTAACTTCACCACCGAACGCTGTCACATAAGTAATGACACCGCTGTGGGATACCTCGAAGAAATTGCCCCCGCTCAAGATTGCTTCACTGTGTGAAAGGATGAAACGGTTAATGCAGCGGACATGTGCACCTGTCGTCGACGTTGGTCCAAGTTTAGCGCGTGTAGAGAAGGAACCTTGCTTGAAGGATTGCTTTTCAGTTCAAGGATTGCTTCTCGTCAACGTCGTGAGTAGGTCAAACGCCGCTTACGAAACATCGCATCATCCCGGAGGAGACAAGACCGATTCGCTAGAATCCGTACCCTGTGGCACCGAAAGAGCGCGAGGTGATACAACAGCAGGTGAAGAAGATACTAGAGGACGAAGTAATCCAACCGTCAAACAGCCCTTGGCCATTGTCTGTGGAGCTCATAAAGAAGAAAATGGCACCCTAGGATTCTGCACTGATTATAGCAAGCTCAATCGTGTTACTAAAAAGACGTGTGTCCTTTACCACCGATTGATTACTCTTTGGATCGATTACGCCATGCACGTTACTTTTCTATGGACTTAGAGAGTGGATACTGGAAAGTAGAGGTCGATGAGCAAGCCAGAGAGAAGACCGCTTTCGTTACGCCTGATGGGCTTTACGAATTCATGGACCTTCCTTTCGGCTTATGCTCAGCCCCAGCCACTTTTGAACAACTAATGGGCACCGTTCTCTCCGGTATAAAGTGGAAGACTTGTTTGGTATACCTAGATGACGTGATTATTTTTTCTGCCATGTTTGAGGACCACGTGAAAAGGCAACTGTCGGTTCTCCAGGCCATTAAGTCCGCTGGCCCTACGTTAAAAGCCGAAAAACGCTACTTTCGGTTCGAAAAGCTTCAGTTTCCTGGCCATTTTGTTAATCATGAAGGTGTCAGACCAGATGACCATAAAACTGTTGCCGTATCAATGTTCCCCAGGCCTACAGATAAAAAGGCAGTGAGACGTTTCCTCGGGCATTGCTCCTATTACCGGCGATTCACCGAAAATTTTGCACGCATTGCCTCTCCGCTCACAGCCCTCACAAGAAAAGACATCGCCTTCTCATGAGGAGAGGAGTAAAAGCAGCATTAAATGAGCTACGGAAGCGTCTGAAATGTCCACCTGCACTCGCTTACTTGGATGAGGACGCACCAACAGCACTGCACACCGATGCTAGCAACGTAGGTCTCGGCGCCGTTCTTATTCAGTCAAGGTCCGACGCTGCCAGGCAACTTCGAGCGATTGCACAGGAGATTACACTCTCGCTGTGGAGTGCCTCAAGCAGCCAAACTCGGAACAGTCGACAACACCACCTGCTGTCTTTGCGGCATTTTCGATTGCCACCAAAACTCAGCCGAGCAGAAGCCACCCTGCTTTATCGTTTGTGGTTAGGAGTGGCTTTTACTAACTCTTATTCCTTTGTGATCGGAATGGCCGACAGCCCTCTTTGTGACACCTGTCGTCGTGAAGAGACGCTACAACACATCATATGCGACTGTCCTCGCTATGACTTACAGAGGCAATCACTGGCGTCCGCTCTCGCTCACCTTGACCTGCGACGGATGTCGGTTGATGCCATTTTGGAATGTCGACCGCACAAGACATCACAATTGAAGGTGACAAAGGCGCTGCTGCAGTTCTTAAAGACGACAGACTTGCACAAGCGACTGTAACAGCGATGTGTGATGTCGCGTGCCATGCAGCTGCCACTGACTGTGAGAATGTGCTATATGTTCGCCCACTTTCTCTCTCTCTTCCTCTTTCCTTTCAGTGACAAGACGGGGCCGAGCGAGTTACTGCCTATGCGACCAGGACTTTGTCACGTGCAGAGTCCAACTACTCTGCCACGGAGAAAGAATGCCTGGCTGTAGCATGGACAGTTACTAAGTTTCGTCCGTACTTGTATGTATGTAGTTGCGTAGTTTCGTCCGTACTTGGCAGCACTTTCAAAGTAACAAGCGACCACCACTCTCTTTGTTGCTTGAGCAACATGAAGGGCCCATCAGGACGTTTGGCACGATGGAGTTTACGACTGCAAGAGTATGACATGACGATGATTTATAAATCAGGAAAGCACCATCTAGATGCGGATTGAATTCTCAAGAGCACCGGTTACTCTATCAAGCACAGACGATAACGAATGCACACGATTTTTAGACTTTGTTGACGCGGCCACCATCGCCCAGCGACAGCAAGACGACCAAGCACTCAACTCGCTGATTAAATTCTTGGAAGGGCTTACTTCTAATGTGCCCAAGGTGTTTTCAAAGGGCCTCACGTCATTTTGCTTACGTAACGACATTCTTTTTCGCAGGAACTCTTCTTTCACTGGAAAGAGCTACCTTCTGCTTAACACTGAAAGCCTTCGAAGATGAATATTGCACGTCTACCACGACGAACCCACCTCAGGGCACCTCGGCGACACTATAACGTTGGCACGAGTAGGAGAAAAATACTACTGGCCAAAGCTCGCAGTGGATATAAAACACTACGTGATGACTTGCGTTGGCTGCCAGCGACGCAAAGTACCAAGTACCACCAACAAAACCCGCCGGGCTGCTGCATCCGGTCACCGTGGCAGACTGCCCATTTGCTCAAGTTGGAATGAACCTTCTAGGGCCATTTCCACTTTCTGACAGCGGCAATACACGGGTGATGATTGCGACAGACTACCTCACCCGATAGGTAGAAACTAAGGCGATCCCGCGTGGCACTGCTGCTTAAGCGTCACAATTTTTATTGAAAACATAGTCCTCAGGCGCTCAGCTCCAGCGGCCGTAATAACTAACAGAGGAACGGCGTTCACAGCTGAACTTTTATGTAGTGTTCTTGAGCTCAGTGGCACTACGCACAGGAAGACGACAGCGTACTACCGGAAACTAACGGGCTTACTGAACGCGTCAATAATACATGGCAGACATGCTTCTGCATGTACTACGTCGATATCGAGCACTAGAATTGGGACAAAATTTCACATGTGACATCAGCGTATAATAACGGCACTCAAGGAAACGACAGGGATGACACCGTTTGGCCTCCTTCACGGACGAGAAGTGACAACAATAGTGGACGCTATGCTGCCCCACGAATGCACCGATATAGAGGATGACCCTACCTTCACTGACCCCACCGAAGAAGCACGACAGCTCGCGCGTGTCAGAATAGCCTCTCAACAAGAACGTGACACATGACGGTACAATCTGCGGCATCGTTTCATGGACTACCATCCTGGAGAAAGGGTCTGGATTGTGACTCCTGTGCGGCGCCGAGGCCTTTCCGTGAAAATTCTACACCGATACTTCGGGCCAGACAAAGTTCTGCGCCGCCTCAGTTATGTCACGTACGAGGTCGTTGCTGACAGCTCATCTTGCTCAAGACGCCGTCAGCCTTCGCCTGAAACAGTACGAGTCGAATGAGTGCGTGATCTTTTCAAGGTAAAAGCGGTTGACTTGTAAAGATGTGATTAGCTCCCATTGAATAAGTAGTCGATTGTGCATCTAATATTTACTAGTAATACTCATACCTAGTGATGTTCACCTATGTGAGATTTCAAAGAGATTCTAGGACTAGTTGGTCTTGGATTGTCCCAGTGCAGAACAGCGCAAATAAAACCCCTGTACTTGTCTCCCTCTTCTTTTGTGCGTCTTATTTGCGCTGTTCATTACTGTGATCAGGCTTCTTTAGAAGCCGCAGTCAAGGTTGTATATTTCTTATTTATTTTAATATGTATTTATGACATACTGCAGGCCCAAGCAAAGACCCAAGCAGGAGTGGCATGGGAAAAACAAAGTAGAAAATACAATAGCAACAGGGAAGCAACTTTGTAAGTACGGAATGAAAATGAGGGTAGCAATACAAAAGTTGTCATATAAACAAAGCATATACATGTTCAGAGCAATAATAAAAAAAATTGGCAGATCCCACTTGCAGTTGGATCAGGATCTCGCATCACGAACGTGAAATGGATTTGCATTGTTGTCTCGCTTTACAGAGTTTGGTACATATCAAGTTAACGAAACGGCCGCAAGAGCACCATGACTGTGGCATGTAAACCATGCCGCTCATACACGCATGTCATGATTCTAACGTTATGACCTGTCATTTACGTTCGTCATGCAGTCGCGTTGTGCCATAGCAATTTTGGTATACATCCCATTAACGAAACGCGTGTCATGAATATCATGTCGCTCATGACATGCATGTCATGATTTTCATGTTATGACATGTCATTTATATTCGCCATGCAGTCAAGTTTGGCATACCAATTTTCGGATACATCCCATTAACGAAACGGCCAGGAGAGCACCAAGACCGTGGCATGTAAATCGTGTCGCTCATGACATGCATGTCATGATTTTCATGTTATGACCTGTCATTTATGTTCGTCATGCAGTCATGTTGTGGCATGCCAATTGTCGTATATATCCCATTAACGAAACGGCCAGGAGAGCACCAAGACCGTCGCATATAAGTCATGCCGCTCATGACATGCATGTCATGATTTTCATGTTGTGATCTGTCACTTATGTTCGTCATGCAGTAATGTTGTGGCATACCAATTTTCGCATGCATACTATTATCGAAACGGCCAGGAGAGTACCAAGACAGTGGCATGTAAATTATGCCGCTCATGACATGCATATCATTATGTTCATGTTTTGACCTGTCATTTAAGTTCGTCATGCAGTCATGCTGTGGCATACCAATTTTCGTAAACACCCCATTAGCCAAACGGCCAGGAGAACACAAAATCGTAGGCGGCTGTACAGATAGATAGATAGATAGATAGATAGATAGATAGATAGATAGATAGATAGATAGATAGATAGATAGATAGATAGATAGATAGATACGCTCAAAGTCGGCGAAGTTCGCTAAGAAATCCTTCGAATTTAAAAACTTATCATCTTAATTGTGCAATAGCGTCGATATCGGACAGATGTTCGCAAGGAAAGTTGTTCTAGTCTATTATTGTACGCGGGAAAAATGTGGTTTTAAATAGGCTAGTTTTAGTGCTATAAGGCGTTACGGATTCAGCATGGCGATGCCTTGTCCGACGTTCTTCGAGAGCATTTATTAAAGGCTGCAGGTTTAGGGATAAACGGTTATTTTTCAGCAAAAACATGAATTTTAGTCAGAATTTTCCTTCGTAGTCGCAACGTCGGAATGTTACTAGTTTACATTAAGGTTGCTCGGGAGTCAGTTGAACGGTAACTGGAAAAAAATGAATCTTAATTCTTTGTGTTGTATCATTTCTAATGCGTCAGTGTAACGTTTGGCGTAAGGATAACACACAGTGCATGCATATTCGATTTCTGGACGGATTAGCGAGTAATAAGCTGATTCGGCGACTGTTGTGGGGAGCCTGTTTTAATTTATGCCTTAAAAAGCAAAGCTTACAGAAAGCGGACTTACAGATGTTAGAAACATGCACATTCCATGATAAATTGCTATAGTAACAACTAAGTATTTATATTGATTATCTTCTGTCAGATGTTTGCAAGCGAAGTTGTAGGGAAAGGATAAGATTTTAACCTTTTTGGTAATTTTCATAAAGAGATATTTTTCTGCATTTAATTCCATATTCCATCACGATGTTTTGAAGGTTAGAATTAAGTACAACTTGGTCATCTCTGCAAGTTATTTCATTGAACACCAGAAAATCATCGGCGAACAATCTGATTCGTGCGGGTTTTGTAATTGTGTCAGTAATGTCATTATGTAAATTAAAAATAACAAGGGTCCTAAAATGCTGCCTTCTGGGACGCCTGAAGTTACCGGCAGTTCACCCGAAAAGCTGTCATCCAGAACAACAAACTGCTTACGGTTAGACAGATAGGCAGCAATACATTTAAATATATATGCTGGTAAGTTAACCATTTCGACTTTTTATAAGGTTATATTGCGAAGCAAGGCCAAACGCTTTCCTAAAATCTAAAAAAACTACATCAGCTTGCCCAGATTTGTCAAGGACAGACGCAAAGTTGTGAACGATGGTAGTCAGTTGGGTAACCGTAGAAAATACAAAAGCCAAGCTGGTAGTTAGAGAGAATATTACCATCAGAAAGGAATTTGTTAATCTCGTTGGCTATGATACGTTCAAGTAGCTTGCATGAAGACGATGTTAGTGAAATTGGACGAGAGTTCTTTAAAAGTGTTGCATCTCCTTTTTTAGGCACATGTACGACACGTGCACTCAACTAATCACTATGAAGAACTGCAGAAAATAATGATGCATGAAAAATGACAACAAGAAAATGGGACAACTTTCCTGCGTACCTGTGCAGAAAAGCATTTGATAAAGCATCCGGACCAGGTAATGACATAGCTTTCAGATTGAGCAGCGTGCAAACTATCCTGGTTGCGATGCTATATCGGATGGCACAATGTGAGGCATATGTTTTGTTAATGGCAGATCACAAGAACGGGAAAAAACACTACGAAAATATTTGTTAAAAAGATCAGCAAGCTTTGCTTTCTAACGTTTCCATTGTCAACGTAGTTCCATTGGCACCGTAGTTCTATTTTCCATGTTAGATACGTATTCAAATAAAGATTGTTTATGCATCATATTTCTATGCCTAGATGCGGTGAATTTTGAAATGACAGTATAACATTATTTATAGCAATGCGATTATTGTAATTTACCACGCAATCATCGCGCCAAGATGGGCCATGTGGGTCTCTGTACTGTCGTAGCCCTTCTGTCCACATCGTCTAAACCAACGCTGTACGGTACAGGTGCAGCCGAGGAATGTTGTCCAATGTATGTGTGATAGCAAGCGCTATCTTGCTATATATATATATATATATATATATATATATATATATATATATATATATGAGTGAGCGTCGTCTTCGTCAGTTATGCCTGTTGTGTTCCCAACCGCAGAGCTTCGTTTCAATATATATATATATATATATATATATATATATATATATATATATATGTATACCCACTTATGATTGCCTCTAAATATAGCCACTTCAAGTGCTGCCTGATAATCTTGTATGGGTAGCTTATCGCAACTAGTTTTTGCGCAGCGAAGTTATTAAGAACTGTTAATTGAAGACAATTCAAATAAAACACTCTCCACGATAAAGGAAATATGAGCAAGACGTTTCGGCCCCCGCACGGTTACCTTGTTCACAAGTGAACTGACACACAGTATGTGCGCCAGGACCTATCCCAAAGTGGCTACCCTGACTCATTCGTGCACTCTGTGGAACGTCAGCTAGAACGTGCACCACGTTCTGACAACTCAGGCCGAAGAAAATGTGCTTCTGTGCCGCATGTTCCTGGTATCAGCGAAAACCTTGCGCGTGTTCGACGCCTATACGATGTGCAGGTAGCACACTTGCCAACAAGCAAGTCGAGGCATTCCCTTGTGAGGGTGAAAGACATGCTGCCAAAAGAATTTCCAGGCGTTGTCTATAGCATCCCGTGCGCAGAATGTACTGGCAGTCACGTTAGCGAGACAGGCGATTTTCCGCAAAGACTAAAGCAGCATATGCATGACGTAAAAAAGAAGGTCTCATCGAACGCGCTGGCGGAACACGCAGAAGCATCTGGCCACAAAGTAGATTGGGATAACGCAAGAATAATAGAGCGAGAAAAGAACTGGTCATCCCGGCTTCAGCTGGAATCTCTGACAAACCAAAGAACGGCGCACACGCTTAATCGCAATGAGGGGAACTTCCCACAAATGTACGCACGTTCCTTACGCCATATTTTAAAACATACATAACAGGACTGCTCACGCAGGGAAAAAAAAGGAGAAAAAGTTCATTTGTGAATAAGGCTCCCGTGCGGGTGTCGAAACGTCTTGCTTTTATTTCCTTTTATCGTGGTCAGTGTCTTATTTTAATTGTCTTCGTGTATGTTCCTGAGAAGACGGCTTTCAGTCCAACTCTCGGTTTCAGAACTAGTAATTGATGCTGCCTAAGAAAGTGATGTGTGCTACTACCCGTCATCGAAACAATCCTCCAGTTGAGAACTCATTTTCCTTAGGTGCATATTGCGGGCGTTTAGCGCAACAGGTACCCCAACAGTCAGAGTGCCTACATTTTATCTTACGCTATATTAACAGGAAGCAGCATGACCTTGCTGTTATCCTTTATTGCCAACAGTTGCTTTCGCTGTGCCGGTCTCTCTGTATGATGGAGAAATGCCGGCACCCAGTCTAAACAGTTGGCAATAAAGGATATCCGCTATGTCGTGTTCCTTGTTTTATTTCGAAAGTCGCTTCCCCATTGATAACTCATCTAAAAATATATGTATATATATATCTCTGTGTGTGTGTGTGTGTGTGTGTGTGTGTGTGTGTGTGTGTGTGTGTGTGTGTGTGTGTGTGTGTGTGTGTGTGTGTGTGTGTGTGTGTGTGTGTGTGTGCAACACATCTGGGCGAAACAAATGTTGTGGCAGTAAGGTAACCTGGAAATTGTCGAGTCCGAGAAATAACAACGTACGGGCATGAGAGGTCTCACGAAAGAGCAGTTACTATATTTGTCCCAAAATGAAGCGTGTATGAAAATCTCCTTTCGAATTCTTTTGTGTACATGTGCAGTGAAACATAAACGCGTTGAATTTGTTTTATATTTTTTTCACAAATATACGAGCGGTTGTTCCATTCCCTCTTGCTAGATAAAATGTTGAGCCTCGTTCTTGCAGATTTGCTGCCTTTAAGCAGCAGCAGGTGATGGTTTATAGGGAAGCGCCGATCTCTTATAAGTTTCCACGTAACACCTCCTGGCAAAAAGTGTGCTTCACTCTCGCTGTCACGGCTACGGGTGGCGCTGCCTACTTCCGGGATTACAAGTCCATAACTAACAAATAAAGTGAACCGGGAGAACGAAGGCCTTAGTAGCTCAGTGGGTGGAGCGCCGGACGTGTTATCTGAAGGTCGTGGGTCGATCTGAAGGTCGTTATCTGAAGGTCGTCTGAAGGTCGTGGGAAACACACCTACCCAAGGCAGGTGTGTTTCTTTTCCGCTTGAATTCATTTTTCATTCATTACGTTATTGCACATAATACGGATAAAAACTAAAATAACTTTCTCTATGATTGACATGGCTTCGTAATCGGTTGACTTAATTGGCCAGACTAATGCGATTTACTAAGTCATAAGCCAATAAAAAGAGGCATTTATCGTATGCTGCGTATGCTGCTGGTCAGAGTTTAGCACTGGGACTTGGCATCGTCAGCCGAAACTTTATGTCCTTTTGAGCATGCATGACTTCCGCTTGGGTTTGCTTTAGCAGTGAAAACGATCATAACACATATATTCAGAAGTAATAAAGCCACCTAAAATTTTTTACCCTGTGAAGAGCTCGGAAAATGAGAAAGTCACTTTAAAACAACAGCCACTTTAAAAATGTAATAAGTTTTCGAGAATCGAGCAAACACAAGGGCAGAACTCAATAGGAGAGGAACGAACTTAATTAGATACATGATGACGGTTTACTACCGTATGGTACCATGGGATGGACGAAGACGTATTCGAAGGAGACAGTGGTGGCTTGAAACTTGAGCACTGTAGACGGGAGCAGATGCTAGGAGAGAAAGCAACACAAAATTCACTCCCGTATAACATCTAGCCGTAGCCGGAGGCTGTGTCCCGTATATATTAGATACAGTTGCCAGATACAAATACAGTGGTCGTATATATTAGATACAGTTGCCAGATATATATCAGATACGGTGGTCGAGTGAGATTTAAAGAAATTAATTGCAAGGACTGATTTAAGTAATTCGATGTAAACTTCATCTGCGTGTGCTCGCAAAAATGGAGGCTTGAGTCGGTGAACACATCGCTAAGAACAATGTAGAACAGGGAATTTCTCTGGAGCCAACTTTTCGACAAGTAGACTTGTCTTCGTCAGGAAGCCAATTGCCTTTCCGAGCCTTCATTCCTGTACGCCATCGCACGCTCTCCTCCGTCCACAGAAGGAGAGGAGGAGAAGAGTGGGCCGTGGGAGTCGTATCACTCCACGCCAGCTTCCGGTATATATCAACTCAAAAAGCCGCGAACTTCCTGCTTTTCTTCCGATTTCTTTCGAGCCGTGTGCTTTGCGACTCCTATCTTCAAGGTCACACTCGCGAGATAGAGATAAGGCCTTAAAAAAAAGTAGCGAAAGCCTTGGGCTGATCGTATTCTGCGCATAACAATATCAAAATTAACTTGAACGGCAACACTAGAACCCTGGGTAAATAAATGCAGGGTCTGTGGAGTAGCCGCTAAGGTGGTCGCGAAGTGAACACCGGGATTTCTCGCCAATGGCAGCGAGAGGACGGAGTGTGCGGCCGTGATTGTCGTTTTGAGTGCCAACCTGCATCCGCCCGTCCGTCCCGGAGGCCGCGGTTCTTAAGCTCTTTTTCGAGCCAATAAAGGAGCAACGGAAGCAGCGGGTGCTATGGCACGCAGAGTTAAGATTGCTATCGGTAGTTCTCGCCGATTCGCGGCCGTTGGGAGTTCGGCACGACATAGGGCTAACTGCGATGAGTTGGGCGTAGCGAACTTCCGCTTTATAAAGCTGTTTGAGAGAAGGGATGTGCAGTACGCGTTCACGGGCTGGTGTGGTAGCAGTCTCAGCATCCACGGAGGAGCAGTTTGGCTGCGCTTATAAACTGCCGAAGAGAAAGCAACCTTGAAACGAAGCTTCAATAAGAAAGTAAGTTTCTGGAAACGGCTCTTGAGCATGTTCATTCCCCTGTATGGCTTTTTCTTTCACCCTTTAACGAGCTGCACTTGAAATACTGGGCCAATTTTACTTTGTGAACAAAAGAGAAATTATTTAGTTATGAGGCCACACGGTATAACAGTGAATTCAATGGCGCTGCGCTCGGATATTCTCGGTTGACCCTTCTGGTGAGAAGTTGTAGTCCGTACACTCTTAGCACGGTAACCTTTATTTTACATTTGCACGAAAATGTGAAAATATGCTCCTCTGCAAAAGGTTAAAGCATTTTAACATTTAATACAGATGCATATTTTCACTTCTTTGTGTATAAAATAAACTCAAGGTTACCGTGCTAAGAGTATAGTAGTACGAAGGCGCCAGTCAGAAAACGCATGAGGAATCACCAAAGTTAGTGTACGCTCTCAGAGACGCTTGTCTTTGCTTTGTTAGCGCCTGCCAGAACGAAATAGCTAGTCTTCTGTGTTTGTAAGAGTGTGCATCACGATTGCCTGTCTTCTCTAATACCTTCGAATGAGATACTCTTTGACCACCATGGAATGTCTTTCCGGATGCAGCACTAAACATGAAGACTCCGACAGTCCTCCTTGCAGTCGCCATTTTGGTATCGTCTTGTGGAGCCTTATTTTACCGGACAGGTAAGTTGCGTGAGGTTCATCTGTTATCTTACATTTTATATATATATGCTAAGTGGAGGCGGTAAAAGGTCAAGTGGGGAGGTCGTTCAAGCAGTGACAACGCCGGCGCAGCGTCAATCGCCTACCCCGAGACTAACCCACTTTGTCGTCTCCTTCGCCTTCCTTCGCATTGTAGCACCACGACAATATATATATATATATATGTTGTTGTTATGTGGGGTTTAACGTCCCAAAACCAGCTCTGATTATGAGAGACGCCGTAGTGGAGGGCTCCGGAAATTTCGACCACCTGGGGTTCTTTAACGTGCACTGACATCGCACAGCACACGGGCCTCAACATTTCGCCTCCATCGAAATGCAGCCGCCGCAGCCGGAATTCGATCCCGCGACCCTCGGATCCGCAGCCGAGTACCTTAGCCACTAGACCACCGTGGCGGGGCGACAGTATATATATATATATGTATATATATATATATATATATATATATATATATATACTGACATATCTTAATGTCTAGCCGCCTCTCGGGAAGAAGTAATTCGCCTTACGCACACAAACGAGGCGGTAAAGCGAAGCAACCCAAGCCATCACACCACGAGTCGACGCTTTCGAACCTATGAGAGAATTTTCAGGGCTCACAGGATTGGTTCAGCTTTGGGGCAGCTCTACCAGCAAAGCACAAATGCTTCAGCACACACCAAACATCGGTTGCACTGTGAAATACGAGAGATGTTTCAAAGCTATACTTTCAGTATAGAAAGAACTATAGGGTAGACATAAGAGGTGGAATTGGGCTAGCGAGAAGCATCGCTAAAGTACACTGGTTCTTACACCACAATGCCGAGAGCACTAAGGACCACAACAACAATAAGAAATGTCTCATTCATCGTTAGCTTTGCTTGCGGTCTGCTGTGTACTGATCAATGCGTAATAGAAATGGGAAATACATAGAGGTCGACGTGGTATGCTGGCTTAGGTTTGCAGAATTTTATGTCATAAATGTCATCCATCAAGTGAATTGCGAGGATTGGCCTAGACAGGGGTCGCCCTTTTGCTTTACCTCACGAGAAAATGATGTGTTTGTTACGGGAAAGCAAACACAGCTGAACAAAAACAAAGAAACATTCCTAAATTTGGGACGCCTCAATTTGGGTCACGAGAAAGCGGAACAGCAGCGCTGTTGTCTGACTGTGGCCGACGATGCTGCGATACGCATTATAATGAAAATGCAGAAAAGCTACTTCGACGAAAAAATAATGAAGGAAATTTTGAAAGGTTAGCACATGTAACGCACACACTAACAAAAACGCATACGCTTAATGAAACTAGATTATATGCTTGAAGACATAGGACATACACAAAAATTGCAGGTTTATTGAAGAAATAAATAACGTAACTCCATACATACATACATACATACATACATACATACATACATACATACATACATACATACATACATACATACGTACGTACGTACACACATACACTGCACCTCACTCCAGGTACGCTTGTCCTCCGAGCTTGAATGTTTCTGTACTTTCTTCAATATGGAGGAATATTTTTCGAAGACTAATTCTTTCAGTCGTTCACGATAAGTTCACGGTAATGTTCTTAGCACTCCGCGACCGAACAGTTCAGGGTTTGGCTTGCAAGTATGATGTATGCGCAATGTAACAAATGCTTCCATTTTGCAGATTCTCCTTGTGACTTCAGTGATGTGACCTTAGACGAAGAAGTCATTTCCAAGGTCATCGGCCAGCTCCCCGAAACTGTTGAGTACGCTAGACAGGGCTACAGCCAAGTCCTTCCGGGACTGGAACTCGCTGGACTCACAGTCCACGGCCTGAACAAACTGCGCCAGTTCGGGCCAGCGATTCCCTACTGCACAAACGGAACTCGCATGGTGCAAGTCGAGCTGTACAGTGATGGGGACACGCATTGTCTGTCATCGTGGAGGATCTGCTCGGGCGATGAAGGACGCATCACAATTCGTGCCAGGTTCGCACGGCTGACCGCACAGTTTCGCGTTGTCAACTCTGTGGCCGCGGGCCTCAAGCTGGAGTACGATAGCGCCCTTCCCACTTTAACGCAGAACGTCTTCTTTGGTGTCGAAGGAGCTGGACATGTAGTTCGCACACTGTTCGACGTTTTAAGCTACCTACTACCGAGTTTTGTCGAACAAATGTGGAGCATCGCGTTTTTCCCAAGTCTCGAGAAAGGCTTCCGCATGATAAATGAGGGAGGTATACCAACTGAATGAATAAAAAGCATTGTGTCGTCATGAATAGATGTGCTCTTTTTATTACCTCATTTTTCTGTTTCAAGAAATTAACAAATGTATTTCTTATAGCTCTGAATGTGTGGGAATCTGATGCTTCTTTAACATCTTGCTAAAGTATTCGAATACGTTACGCAAAATGGTATTAATTTCGAGTTAGCAATTGGAAGTTGGGAGATTCGTAGGTAGCAATGGGAAACAATATGCGGCGGCTACGATTTACGGTACGCTAATAAACCACTCCATTTGCTGAGAAAAACTGCTATTTACATAGGAACAGGAAAGTATGGAGTCCGAGGCAAGGTTTGCATTGGCCATTTTAAAGACAAACCAACCAAAAGAAAAATCCTATGCAGCCAAAATACCTAGCCTACAAGTGCGTTTTCTTTTTTTCTTTTTTTTTGGTCAAAGTGTTCTGTAGGATATCAGTTGCTGTTTTGACAGGCAGAAGCTTTTGGAAGCGAGGAACGACCAGAAGACTCGCACTGCTTCAATGTGCCCTTACGGAACTAGTCTCTCTCGCAAAAGTAAATTCAGCGACGAATGCGAATGAACTGTCTCGTCGCCGGATCCTCAGCACAGAAGCGTCGGACGCGAAATGTTGAGGCCCAGGTACAGTGCGGTGTCAGTGCACGTTAAACAACTCGAAATCGTCGTATTTTCCCGGAGCAGTGCAGTGCGGCGGTTCTCATGTTTATATGGCTCTCTTCGGAAGTAAACCGACAGAAATCAATAAATCGCCAAAAACACATTTTCTATCACGCACACCCGCACATGTTCACTAGAGGACACTCAGAACAGAATTAGGTTTGATGAGATGCTTAGGAGCATGAATGACACTAGAATTACAGCGGAAGTATTCAGTTGTTTGTGCATAAAAAATCATGACTCAAGGCTTCAAAAATAACTAATCAGAAGGCTAAGCTTTAGTTAATTACTGTACGAATAGCATCGTGAGCGAGGCGATAGCGGACAGCATCAAGCGTAACGTCAACGAGATGGAGGTTATTTTTTGCACAGCGGCGACGGCACAATCTCAAGCATGAGTGAGTACCGAAAAGGCAAGGACGAACCAGGAGGAGAAACTTCCTAAGTTATGCCCGCCACGGTGTTTTAGTGGCAAAGATACTCGTCTGCTCATCCGAGGTTCGAGAGACCGAATCCCGGTCGTGGCGGCTGTACTTCGATTGAGGGAAAATGGTGACGTCCGTATACCATGCGATATCAGTGCACGTAAAGAACCCCAGGTGGACCAGAATTCCCGGAGCCCCCCCTTACGGCATCTCTCATAATCATAGCTTGTGTTGGGACGTAAGATCCCGGAAATCAATTATATTAATTCAAGAGGAAGGATCTTATTGTTTCACGTGCGGCTGTGTTGCCTTACACTGTGTTGTTTGGAAGCTAGAATGAACAACAAGGAACTGAAATATTCTTGCTCTACGAAAAGCTAGCGAAGCGGCAGAGCGCTGTTTAAGTGAACGGTGTGGATCTCTCCCGAAGCGTATTTCGGCGGTGGCCAATATGAAGCCTTGTTATTTGAGAACGTCACAGAGGATGTCGCGAAGGTATCGACTGGGATCACGTAAATACGGTTGGAGGATTGGTGCAGAAAATGTATGGAGAAATAACAAGAAAAACGTAGCATGACAACGAAGAATGTTTTATCGTAACACACACAACGTTAAGTTATGAACCCAAGGCTTAACGTGCAAAAACATAGGAGGTAGTTCACATACGAATGCATTGAACTAGCGTAAGCATTGAGCCTGTTGGCGGAAAGGTTACCTTCCCGCTATTAAGGGGACTTTCATAACATGCAAGTTTCCAGTACGGGTGCTTAGACTCTAGCTACGCCGCCCATTCCTAGAAATCACCGGCGATTTTTTTTATGGACAACGCGAAATCAGTGACGTGCCCTATATGCAGCTTGGCTGTAAAAAGCCATGTGGATGGATGCAAAACAACAGTAGAAATGTATTTGGCTTTACCGATAATTTGACCGTCTATGTATTTGCCTGTTTTATTTTTTCATTTATCAGGGATCCTCAGTATCGATAGCACTGACTTCGGCGAGTGGTGAGGAGAATACACACAAATGTTTTGATAAAAATAACATGATTATACATGTTACAATGAATAATAAATATACATATAAATAATAAATAAGTGCAAACTTTCTGATTCAAGACAAGGGGCCGAAGTGTTGTCCTGTTAAATCATAAATATCACACTAACACCACGTGGTCGAAATTTACGGGGCGCTCCCCTACGGCCCTCTACGGGACATGTCGCGGTTTTGGGAAGTAAAACGCCAGAAAGCATTATCATCATCAATATGGCATTTACAGAGTTCTCAATGACGCACTCAGAGTGCAGTCGCAATCTTATGTTGCACGTAGTGCATAGGACCGTAGGTAAGACGGAGTGTTAAGCACTCCCTTCACCGATTTCTTGATCATTGTGTCCCTAACTGGGCTATGCCATTATCGAATCATTCACATCACAGACTGGGCCCCGACACAATGGTGTAGTGACTGTGGTACTCGGGAGCTGACCCGAGGGCCGTGGGATAGTATCCTAGCCGCGGCGGAGGCATTTCGATGGAGGCGAAATGTTGAAGCCACTGTACTGTACGTCAGTGAACATTAAACAGCCCCAGGTGGTCGAAATTTCCGGAGCCCTCCACTACGGCGCCTCTCATAATCAAATCGTCGTTTGTGGAAGTAAAACCCCAGAAATCGATCAATCGCACCATAAAGGCAGCAAAGCTCCCTGCAACGACGCAGCTATTGGCTCACTTGCGTCGCCTTGCTCCTTGCCACTCCAGTCTCTTCAACTCGCTTAGCTACGGGTTGCACGCTTGCAATGGCTGTGGCTCTCACGAGACAGTCGCTGTGCGAGGCCTCAGTAGCGCCTCTATGTCGCTCCTGAGGCCTAGCTGATTCAATAGTGCTGCTGTAGTTTTTATGCTTCCTTTTTTTTCACGGCTACTGACCGAGGGTCCCGCTACAGTTTTGATTATAGGAACCTCGCCTGTATATATTCCTGTATCCATTTCAGTGTACCCTTGAATGATAACAAAGTGACTTCAATGGCTACAATAGAACCATGGTACGCGGACGAGACCCTCGTTGCGCCGGGAACGTGGGGTGAAGCGGCGAGCTAGGTCTCTGGCCCTCCAGTGCACACGTTGTCACTCGGGGGAAAAATAAATGAGTCTTTGCGTGCCTATCGTGAGGCCCGTAAGCAGGGGCGTCGTCAAATTGGGTCTGGTCGATCTTTGAGTGGTTGCCTACTTAAAACCACGCAGTAAATTACACGCACAGAGCAGAGGGCTCATAGTGGTCTGCTAATGAAAAGAAAGACGTACACCATCGCCAAAATGCATTTGTACGAGATCCGCAGACGTGCTTCTGGGTTCTTTTAAACGGCAGAATGCCTATTGTATCAATTATTTTCCCAACGTCATGGTAGATAATGCTGGCGCCGTATTTCTAAATGGCGCATGTAGGGACTGTGATCAATAATTAATAAAAACGGCACAGCCGGACATTATAGATGATGGTTGGTTGTGCCGGGTTTTCTGGCACAAAAGCGACCCTGGCTATTTTGCGCCAAACGCAACATTATAGATGAGTTAAAAATGGATGTTATTAGTATGGTTAGCGGTTCTTTAGTTACTAGAAAGTAATTGTAAGGATGCTGAAAGCACAGTGCAAGAGACAGAACGAAAACCTGCGCTACAGACAGAAAAGGAATGTTTGAGTCCAGTAAGCTTAGTTAGTGTTGGCCCATTGGCGAGGATGCTCATCACATGACATACACATCCAGAATTACTCTATGCATATTTTTTGAATCATGTTAACTTTAACAGTGTTACAATACTATATAAGTGTATAGCTATATGTTTGTGTAAGTGTGTTGATATATGTATGCCTAGGAAAGTGCACAGATGTGTTACACAAATGGATTCACCCTATTTGTACTGCGGCTCTGTGCAGTCCTGATGGCTCGTGATCGCACGTTGCCCTCCGCAAGATGAACTGTCACATTGCGTGCCACTAGTTCAGAAAAACAATAAAGTTCCTAGTATGTGAATGGATGCACTTGTTAGACGCATGTGTGTGTTTGCCTGATTTTTGAGTGTGGAGTTGTTCTCATCCTGGTCTTTAACTTCAGTTGTCATTTCCATGTAATAAAGAAAAAAAAAAAGCGGCGGTGGCGCAGTGGTAGAGTATCGGCGTCAAGTGCGAGAGGTACCGAGTTCGAATCCCACTGCCGGACCTAGGACCATCGGTTTTTCTTAAAAAAAAGCAGAGCGCCCGACCTCGCCTTCTGTTGAGTACAGTACCCTCTCGAGAAGACATCCCCCAATGTGGCGTGCAAGTGGCATAAAAAGCGTTTTTTTTTTCGAAAAATTATTGCGATAGATTTCTATTGCCATCCTAAAGAAACATCATGGAACATCTCTATAGAAATTTGTCTTTACAGTCTCAAAATGAACTCGGTAGAAATTCTCTATTGAAATGTTTCTGTACGATCTTAAAAGAAACTCGATAGACGTGCTCTATAGGAAACCATCTATAAAGTTTCTATAAGAATGCGGTGGCCAAATCACTTTTGGAACTCCATAGAAAAATTCTATAGGGCGTCAAAATAAACACCATAAGATTCTATCGAGCAAGTTCATAAGGCTTTCTAAAAAAAAACATTAAAAATTTTCGTAAGGGACACGTCTTGGCCACTTATTAGGCATGAGACTACTCTTCGATGCCAGTTTGTATACTCATCCGTAAGGAACTGATAGCTTTACTGCACAGTTGCGTCGACACTCATACACGTATAAGAACTTATGCCCTTTCTATGCTTGACGAATTGCGCAGCAGACATTGCCACCTTCCAAAGTTGTATGTTGGGCAGAGAGAAAATAATAGAGAGGGAGAACATTTTTATTACTCATACATATCAATCACCATTTCGTTCATTATGTGGCAAGCTTGCGGAAATGCGCCGCAAATGAATGAGCTTGTAGAGGGCAGTGTGTTTAAACTATCATGTCGAAGATGAATTTGCTTCGATGATATTTTTTTTTCCTAACGCTTACTGGCCGATCCTCTGTGTTCGACAAGTGTGAATGCCTAAGGAAAGGAGAAGACAAGACGCAGAAACTGAAGCGTTGCAGCCTTCGCGTCCTTTTTTCTCCTTTATTTTCGATTGCCTCCTCTCCTTCTGCTGCCGCGCGATTCATGGCCGATCTCCCGCAGTGGGTTGCGCCATACTTTCAGGAAAAAACAAAACAAAAACAAATTTGGCGTCATTTCAGTCAACCTGCTAAGAATGTTATTTCCTCCGGATATTCTGTTCCCACAGCTCGTGTTAACAGGCAGGCACTCTGTGGTTCGTATTTCAGCTTCGTTCAATTATACAAATTTTCTAAGGTACCATTGGATAGTGCTTCCCGACACACACTCCCACGCTCCAGTGAATATAGGACGGAACCTGGTTGAGCGGAGTATTGGCGAATAAACCTGAGAGTGAGCTCGGTTGGGCAGAATTGCGCTGAGTCACAAATCAAATCAAATCAAACTAAATTTTTGTGCCTTTATTTGTTTATTTCTTATACCCTCAGTGAGCAAGGTACATTGCTGATGGAAAAGGCAATTCAACACAAAGCGAAAATAAAACAACACGAAGGAATAATTTCACACGGGTAGAAATATAAGAGGTAAAAAAATGAAACTAATAGCTTAATAACAACAATGCAAACTAAGAAAAATGAAATTAGGAGTGGGCAGGAGCTGCAAGAAAAAAAAAACTCGGATATTCAGCAAAAACACAAAAGCAGCAACTAGGTAACTGTCAAGAATAAGATAATATTTTGTGGAAATAAAGTCATCAACAAAAGGCTGCTTAGAGCAAGGGCACTGACATGAGCAAGTCCTTAATTGACACCTCTCGCATCGTAGGCCACAGAGGCGTAAATAGCAATGTGACATTTATGATAAAAGAAACGGGCAGGATACGGTCAATTAGTCGTCAGGGTAAAATCTTTGGCGGTCGCCAAATAAACATCCGCCTTAACAGCGATAAGAAAGCGCCTCATTTGAGACTGCGTTGGTTCCTGTGCGCTACAATAATGGCGGGTCAGAGTTATTGCAGCGATGCTGCTTTGGGCACACCACAAATGCTCCTTAGTCATGCCTCTTGAAAAGTTCAGTTTTTCCAAAGTTTCTTTTGGTACGCACGGATGCCGATGTCCGCGACGCAGTTTGGCCACATTGCATGGTCTTCTCTATATCAAAGAATATTGTTGCTTTTAATGATGCCTATGACAGAACGATATGCTGTGAACTACTGGTGCATTTAAAAGGGAGGAAAATTACTGGAATTATGAATTGCATTGTGGAAGTTGCCAGAGAATACTCTTTGTCAAGAGCTTTTAAAAATTGACTTAAGCGTGGACGTTGCTCTTAAGAAAGCAAACGAAACACTTAATGTGTTGCTTACTAGCGGTGCATCTAACACAGAGAGAAATTACCTACATTGGGAAATACAATGCCTAAGTAACTTCAAATACACTTACTGAAGGGGTTCTAGAAATTTATTTTAGGGTGTCCAAGGCTCATTGAAAGGAAGGCCAGAATTAAGCGCAATATATTTTCGTATAAAGAAATATGGCACATCGGCACATTTGTTCTCTACGGCTTATCATATTCACCTGTAAACATTCCCGATAAACGGTCTGGAAAGATCGTTAAATTCCCTTATTGCTCATTCGTAATAGTACATACGGCACAAAGAAAAACATACAAGCAGAGAAGAGGAGATAAACCATCGCTGACCTTTATTACCGAGGCACTGACCTTATAAATAACGGAAAAACACGCAAACACCATAGAGTCTGCGCACACAAAAGACGCGTCACAGTCAAATCTCCAGGTAAGTTAACACCTATTCATGTAAAGTCACAGATGGTTTAACAATGCACGTCAGGGCCCAGTGCGCATGATTCTCGTGCTCTTTCTTTTATTTTGGTTCTCGATCGGGCATGTGTCGCAGTAATAAATGTACAGTTCTAAGTCACTGCTGGCTTGCCTCATCTCCTCTTCTGAGACGTTCCTTTGCGCTGTGCTACTAAAAATGCATACCAATTAACCCAACTGGTTACACTTGTGCCTTTGTTTTTGAGTACATGAAATAATATGCGAAAAACCGATTGTAGTTGAATATTGATTGGCAAGTCTCTGCGAAATTCAAGCGCCTATGGCGCGTAGACGCATGCAATGGGCCGAGCACTATACGTATGGGCCTCACGGTATCGAAGTGTGGTTGATAGAAACGAACATGACTAGTATGTTATGTTACTGAAGTAAAGATTACTTTTTCATCTTGCTCCGATATTCATACCCTATCACTGAAAATTTCGTGCCTATCAGGTGACTCAGCCTCTCAGGAGCGCACCGAGACGTATGCTCATAGATAGATAGATAGATAGATAGATAGATAGATAGATAGATAGATAGATAGATAGATAGATAGATAGATAGATAGATAGATAGATAGATAGATGTGGACACAGGTACGGATTCTTCGCAAGAAATGCACCGGATTTGAAAGCAAGTTCCTTATTGAGGCGCGATCGGAAACCGGGGTACTCGCACACCTATGGCGAGGGTCATACTTACACACGCTTGCTTGCAGCACATATATTTATGGGAGCCTTGTGAATGCGCTGTACAGATGATTGTAGGATACCTTGCTGTGGGCGTTTGCATGGGAAGTTTGTACATCAAGCTAGTAGACTTGCTGTTGGCGAGCAGGAATTAGTGTTCTTTGTGTGTTGCGGCCGTGAAGGTCTGGGAACTAGCGCCTGCGTCAACTTCCGGTCACCTTGGGCGGGCGTTTGCAAGCTGTTATGGTATTGCTGTCGTTTGTCTTCGTATGCTAGCCACTCACGGTTTTCATTACCAATGTTTATGTACTGTGAAAAAGACTGAGTTTCACAGCGAACACTCCTTTCATTGGGAAACTGCATGCGTTGGCTTTTATAAGCATGTTCAAGAAGAATCACTTCTATTAGCTGGTGTACTTACTATGCAAACATTTTCTGGCCGACAGAGCTGTATCGATTATCAATATATGGCGGCCGCATATATTGTGCACGAAAGGTATTGCAGAGCTTACTGCAGTGATAAATGCATAAACAAAAAGGAATAATCCCAGCAACAACAATCTTCATTGAATTTCTCTCCAGCTTTTGCGTACTTAATCTCTTGTACTAGCGCGAAATAAAAAAAGATATCCTTTCTGATAACTTCCTTCTCTTATCTACGCGGTATACCACAATGTCTTCTGTGTGTGTCTGTTTGGGGTGTATGTGTGTCGTTTCGCGATGCAATACCTAACGATGTCATGTAAAATGTGTAATGCCACTGAAATATGCCAACTGCAGTCGTATTTACTCTGAGGTTATATTTATCATTTGATAACTACATGTATCGTATCACTGACTGCGAACAGAATTACTGCGGTAACTGGGGCTTAGCGTAATCAGGAACTCTGAAGAAATTTCCTGACCAAGCGAGTACATGACAACACGAAACACATATAAAGAATAGTCACGAAGTTGGTGCGATGCCCAGCTTCGATAAGAGGAGTGTTTAATTAGTGTCTCCCACAGCCTTTCGTAAAAAAAAACGCCTAATGTCAGAGCAAGTAGCCGTCCTTTCTCCGTTATTGTACACGTTTATTTTTTCCCCTTATCTATCCGCTAAACTCAATACCCGAAAGGCAAGGCTACAAAATACTCTTAAGATATTTGAGTCTGTGCTCCCCTCTAACATCGGCGGAAGAAAACATCTCGCAGACACGTCAACACTTCGTGACGACATTGGCGCGATGTCTAGACCGTCAACATGGGCGAGTTGTTGCCAATCAGATCTTGTTAGCGACGCAAATGGCGACACATTAGACGTGAGCTGACGTTGGCGTCGGGAACGCAAGGATGATGTTTGCATCGTTTCATAAGTGTTGCATGGATGTCGCGCAGTGCTTGCTCGAAAAGGAGCAACATTTGGCGATTACGAAATTCCTATAAAAAAGGTGCACGGATGTCAGGCGTACCACAGTCTACAGCCACTTGTTTGAAAGACATTCCTCGAAGGGTGCACTCACTCTTCCGTAAAACCCTGGTGCACAACTAAAGGCATTTTCGTCGTTCGACAACTGTGAACGCCAGGTGAGTGTTCTACAAGGGATCGCTTTCAGGGAAACAGTGTTCATAGAATCATGTTTTTAGTCCTTAGCACGAAAGATTTATCAGGGCAGTCGGGGAGCTTTCATCCGATTGCTTGTATAATAGAGCTCCTGAGGTAAGCAACGGCCGCTGAGAATGTGAGCTATTTTCTTCGAGAAATATATTGAAGTGTCATAGTTGGTATCGCAATTTCACACTCTCAAGTATTAATTCCCATGTTTAGGTATTCGCAGCATTAATGAGACATAGACACAAAATTTATAAAAGCGGAGATTTTGAAATCAAGCACTAACCATATTCACACTATCAATCAGGTGATAAGGAATGCGCGGAGTATAACCGACTTCAATTTATAGCTATCATTGATTACGAGACAGCATTTTACTCGGTCAAGACTTCAGCAGACATACAGGCATTGCAGAAACAGGGCGTAGAAGATCATTACGCAATTATACTAGAAGAAACATACAACCTCTCCAGAGCCACCATAGTCCTCCATAAGGAGCGCAGTAAAATACCTATAAGGTATGACGTAAGGCAAGGGACAAACAATGCTGTGATGTCATTTTCAGCACGTTTACAAGCGGTATTCCGAGTATTGGATTGAGATCAGGTGGTTGTGATGGTTAATGCTGAATATCGCAGTAACCTCCAATTTGCTGATGACATCGCCCTGCTAAGTAACTCGGAAGGCGAACTGCAAAGCTTGATCACTGACTTAGACAGGCAGACTAGAACGGAGTGCCAGAAAATTATTATACTAAAAACTACAGTAATGTTCAGTAGCCTTGAACGAGCACAGCAGTTTGAGATAGCTGGCGAGGTAATGGAAGTGGTAATCGAATATATCTACATAGGCCAGGTAGCGACGACCGTTGCAAGCCATGAGGCTAAAGTAATCAGGAAGATAAATGTACACTGAGATAATGAATGGAAGCTTACTAGTGTCCCTTAAGAGGAAAGTGTATAACAGCTGCATCTTACAGGTACTTACGTATAGTGCAGAAAGTTTGTGATTTACTAAAGGGGTCCACAAACTGACGAAGACACTGCGGGCAATGAAACGGAAAATGATAGGCGTAAGCGTAGGGTACAAGAACACAACGCAGTGTGCTAGAGAACAAAGCCGTGTTAAGGACATATTAGTAGAACTTAAATAGAAGAAATGAACGTGTGCGGGCCATGTACTGTGAAGGCAAGATCACCTGTCTTCATGAAGGGGAACAGAGTGTATCGCTAGAGAAGGCAAACGCGGCAGGCAGGGGAAAGCAGAAAGTTAAGTGAGCAGATGAAATATGGAGAAGTCTACCTGGATAAATTGGTCGGAGTTAGCGCAGGACCGGGTATAATTGGAGATCTAAGGGAGAGGCCTTTGTCCTGCTTCAGGCGTTGACAGACTGATGACGAGATTGGGGCAGGGAAGGCTTGAATATTTGGCTGTTGCCAATAGATCTGTTGTGAAAATATCATTATGTTTGCAAGATAGAAAAGATTATACTGCAGCATGATGCGTGAACATTGAAGCCTGTCTATTGAGAGGAACATCAGGAACTTTTTCATGTTCTTTTTATAGTATTGCTCACCCAAATTGAAAAGGTGATGCTACACAATAACTGCGTAATAAATTGTCCGGCTGTTATATATGGGGTAATATAGCGGCTTCTTGTTTTCAAAATTGAGAAGTCAAAGAATCTTGATCAATTTTGTCGACGAGAAGCGGGCGATCGATTGCTGTATTCAGTATTGAAAAGTGCACTTTTCGAGTTATATACGCGTACGAGATTACAAAAACCTTGTACTTTTTTCTATCACACAGCGAGTATTGTCTCCTAATATATGGTTTTATATATGTAATTTCAGATATCCCTAAACGATGGCCTATTCCCCTATCGTCTTTGTGCTCTGTACGTGCTTATCGTATGCTGCTGCACAGATCTCTCCAGGTAAGATCTCTCTGTTCCCTTCCGCCTCGATAAGCCTAAATGTGTTCGGGATTTATTCGTCACATAGGAGATGAGCTGTGCTTTTCCAGAATGTTTTCAGTTTCTTTAGTATCATGCATTCATAAATCTGCTCTAATGTTGCTTGATTTTGATGTCTAAACTACCGTATTGATTGCTGCAAGCTTCCTTTTTTGTATATTACAATCATTTGTGGGTGAGAATGTGCACACCTGCGTCTTCTTTGTTCAGTTCTTTGTGTATTCTAGGAAAGTTGTGTAGGAACATGGTCAACGTAAGATCACGTTATACTTTTCTCACTTAAAGATAATTTCACTTTTCTGTGTACTAAAAGGTGTGCCTCACACAAGTAATCATTCTGAAGCTTTTTATGAAAAATCAAAGAGAAGAACTAAACACAACAGTGCATAGCATTGAACAGATGATGATTTCTGGAGTTTAACGTCGCAAATCCACGATCTGATAATGAGAGATGCCGTAGTGGAGGCCTCCGGAAATTTCGACCACCCGGGGTTCTCTGACGTGCACTGACATCGCACAGCACACGGGCCTCAACATTTCGCCTCCATGGAAATGCAGCCGCCGCGGCCGGGATTCCATCCCGCGACCCTCGGATCAGCAGCCGAGTACCATAGCCACTAGACCACCGCGGCGGGGCTAGCTTTAAAGGTCATCACAATGACATCGCCACGACAAATGCGTAGCACCTACTTTGGTAAACCACATTGGCGATAGGTCACCACAACCACAGGCCAATCATCTTCATAGTTGTAATGACCACAGCCTGCTGCAGGCATTGAGGCGAATGCTCGAAGTTTGTTCAACCCACCAGTAGCCTCGACAACCTGTCAGCTTCATGTTTTGCATCGTCATGCAGAACTCCTTTGTGCAAACGTAGATATTTCCTCCAAAAGTTGAACGCTCGATTTCGTCACCCGTAAATGTTCGCCGTCTTCCTGCGAGAGATCGTTGCCTGTATTTGACATTCCTTGTTATTACTACAGTTCCGTTACATCCTATGAGGGGCTGGAACGAGCAGCCATAGATGTAGAAATAGGGAGATAATTACGCAAGTATTTGGCATATAAAGCATAGGGTAACCTATGTGAAGGCATATAAAACAGACTTAATAGTAATGTACGAGTTCTCTTGTTATCAGTATTTACTTTCGCCACTTACTAAAACGTTACCATGAAAGACTTTACCTTTGGAAATTGAAATGGGCAGTGTTAGGCACAATATTTATACAGGCAAAGTACTGGCGTGTTTCTGAATTGGTCATTGAAGAATGTTCCGCAGTAAAGATAGGAGGCACGTGGAAAACGTATTTTCTGTAGCGTGTGTAAAAACTGCGACAAATTGGATTTACCGAGTAATATACGTTTGTAAAAGGGCACTTATTATTTTAATGATGTTTTTGAACAAAGTTAGGTCTTCGTGAGAAAATGAAGGCCAGCGAATATGAATCATATAAGCAGTGTTTTTAAATCTCTTATTGCACGGAATAATTGAGTAGATATTGAGTAAAATGCCAATTGATAGTTCTACATGCGGCTTCTTCGTACTTTCTCATTGCAGCGTCCGACTGTGACTTCACCGGTATCGATGTGGAAAGCGCCATCACGGAACTTATAGCCAAGTTTCCTGAGTCCGACTTGATTGGCCCAGAAAAGTATTACCCCGTATTCGCTGGTCTGGAAATAAGCGGTTTCAACGCGAGTGGATTCCATAAGCTGCGGAAGTTTGGTCCTGCAATCCCGTACTGCTCCAACGGTACCCGCATGGTGCAAGTCGACTTTATCGACATTGGCGACGTGGTGATAAGCACACCCTGGAGACACTGTTCTGGTCATCAAGGCACACTACGCGTAAGCTCCGAGCTATCACGTTTCACGGTGCAACTCCGCGTTGGACTTGGTGAGGACAATGAGCACGTCAAGCTTTCTTACGAAGGACCCATCATTCCCGTGATGAGCAAGAATGTTCGCATGTCCCTGGACGGTGCGGGAGAAAACGTCGATAAAGTGCTCACTGCGCTGACAAGTGCCTTTCCTGCAGTGAGCAGCGAGCTCTGGGATCAGCAGTTTTATTACCCATTACTTCGGGCTCTGCGTCGAGCCACTGAGCGAACGTAAAACTGAATTAGTTCTTATTGAACGAGTGAAAAAAATTTGGACAATAATTTCGCACAGATAATTGGGTTCAGGCAAGGAAAGAATACGTCACAAAAGATGTTGCCAAGAATTGGCGATAGAACGCTTTCCGAGTTCACGCATGCCATTTTATGAAGCCCGGGGATCAGTCTACACGTGAAAAGGAACCGCATTACACGAGCGTCAACGATGGGTACAGGTGTGTTTATCAAGGTGGGTTCATAACGCTCTGAAAAGGCGTGTCGTCACTGTCAGAAGAGAAGAAGAGGCGCATGCAATATTCTTGTATCCGTGTTTACACGGCTTTTTTTTTTTGTATAATGGTCTGTCCTACCAACTCGCTTTGTGTCTTTTTAAGTTTCAAGGTGGGCTGCTTTTTGCATCACTTGTATTCGGTTTCTTCAATTGTTTTGGCGCGTCCGACGAATTATATATCAAGTTTGTTGCTTCATTCTCGAGCAGTGGGTTCGGAGCCTGTCATCGATAAATAAAGTTTATTGAAATTGCACTCTGTTTCTAATGTTTCCTCAGTACGGTTGCGTCCACGGGCAGAGCAGTGTTGGACAAAGGATTTTTTTTTCCTTGCTACGGACGTCCTAGGTATAAATTATGTACCGATGCAACTTCTAGAGCCATCTCCAAATACAGCCCCTAGTACAACCAAGGAGATTTGGAACCGATGGTTTCTCACTGTCGTTTCCTTTTTATTTTTATTTTTTTTGCCTATTGCTATTTTTCTTCTGCATGCCCTGCAGAACTTTAGAAACAGCTTCGTCGTTCGGGGTTTCAGAAAAAGAAACAGCCAGGCTCAAGATAGAAAACATGCGTATTTATATTTAGTCAAAGAGATCTCGGCTGTCTAACATTAACAAATTTTCCTTAATTCGTAACCAGAGTTGACCACTACAGCAAAACACTCCACCTCTTCGTGGTAACTGATACCATGGTTTACAAGTTTTTGGCAGCAAAACCTACAGCGGTAGTCTTTATTCCACCCACAGAAACAAAAAATACAGAATTCCGAAAAGAAATTGAAATAATCGACCGGCCATTTTAGTTCGCTCTTCTGTGGAATCACCTCCGTTCAAGTACAAAATATTTCAATGGCAATTTTTCAGAATTCTCGGAGTTGGGCTTTTCGAAAGAAAACAAATTTTTTAAAGAAATAATGTGACAATTTGGGCGGCCATCAGTAATTCTTAGAACACCCAATATGCATAGATAAATACGTAAGATAGTCTAACTAGCATATTAATTAGACGAATTTTGAGGTTATTGCCAACGGCGAGTCTGTAGCCAGACGACAATGCTGTATCAGATTTTAGAAAAAAGAAAAATATTGTATGGAGGCCCGTGGCTAGCTAGAGCCTGCGTGTCTTCACCAAAAAACAGAGACTAGCTGGAAAAGGAGCACCGCTAGCGCTAGTTTCTGTTTGTGGTATGTTGCAATGCCTACGGTGGAATGCCTACGAGCTCTCAAAACTCGCGACGGAATAGACTACGATGATAAAAGTTTTTCTCTTGCACCGAACATATAAAGAAGACGTAACGCTGGCTTGTGCCTGTGCAGGGTGTCAAAGTTTAGCAGCCAGAAGGAAAAAAAATTGGCAGATCCCACGTGCAGTCTGAATCAAGGAAATGCGAAGCACGCATCAGGAACGTAAAATGGATTCGCATTGCTGTCTCGATATACCGAGTTTGGTACATATGAAGTTAATGAAACGGTCGCAAGAGCACCAAGACTGTGGCACGTAAACCCTGCCGCTCATCACACGCATGTCATGATTCTAAGGTTCTGACCTGTCATTTATGTTCATTATGCACTCGCGTTGTGGCAACCAATTTTCGTATACATCCCATTAACGAAACGACCAGGAGAGCACCAAGACCATGGCATGTAAATCATGCCGCTCATGACATGCATGTCATGATTTCATGTTATGACCTGTCATTTATGTTAGTCATGCCGTCATGTTGTGGCATGCCAATTTTCGTGCACATCCCGTTGAAGAAACGCGCGGCATGTAAATCATGTCGCTCATGACATGCACGTCATGATTGTCATGTTATGACCTGTCATTTATGTTCCTCATGCAGTCATGTTGTAGCATACCAATTTTCGCATACATCCCAATAACGAAACGGCCAGGAGAGCACAAAGACCCAGGCATGTAAATCATGCCGCTCATGACACGCATGTCATGATTTTCGTGTTATGACCTGTCGTTTATGTTCGCCAAGCAGTCATATTGTGGCATACCAATTTTCGTATACATCCCATTAACGGAACGGCCAGGCGAGCATCGAGACCATGGCATGTAAATCATGTCGCTCATGGCGTGCATGTCATGATTTTCGTGTTATGACCTGTCATTTATGTTCGTCATGCTATCATGTTGTGGCATGCCAAGTTTTGTATACATCCTGTTGACGAAACGCGCGGCATGTAAATCATGTCGCTCATGGCATGCGTATCATGATTTTCATGTTATGACCTGCTATTTATGTTCGTCAGACAGCCATGTTGTGCCATACCAATTTTCACATACACCCCATTAGCGAAACGGCCAGGAGAGCATCAATACCGTGGCATGTAAATCATGCCGCTCATGACATGCATATCATGATTTTCATGTTATGACCTGTCATTTATGTTCGTAATGCCGTCACGTTGTGGCATACCAATTTTCGTAAACATCCCATTAGCGAAACGGCCAGGAGAGCACAAAATCGTAGGCGGCTAGATAGATAGATAGATAGATAGATAGATAGATAGATAGATAGATAGATAGATAGATAGATAGATAGATAGATAGATAGATAGATAGATAGATACGCTCAAACTCGCCGAAGTTCGCTAAGAAATGCTTCGCATTTAATAGCGGAAATTTCGGACACATGATCAGCGGAAGTTGCATTTCCACGTCAGTTCCGACGACTGTGACACGCTTACTTTCGTTTCGGTGCGGAAAGAACCCTGGATTTCTCGCACTGCAGGAATTTAGACAATGGCGTTTTCTTTGTTTTCAGATTGCTGACACCGTCAGCTACGTGGCTAGAATCTTGCCATTGACAAGAACCGCCAATATTTGCTATTGAAAAAGCTAACTAACGAACCTCATTAAGAAGTTAACTTCTAAGCACATTTCTGAGACCTCGTCAGGAGCACATGAGCTAATATTTTTGTTGCCAAAGAGGTTTTATTCCCTATCGAACTTCCACTTACTTGTAAGGTATTTCGACGGAACACCACGTATATTTAGTATGTATTTGTCAGGCATCGGTAATTTACATAAAAATTTCGCAATGTGGCAGGATCCTGCCCCACCCCCTCTCCTTCATTCACTCCTGCTGCTCTGGAGCGTATTTTTTTTTCTCCCAGGATATGTGATGACCAGAACATTTTTTTCTGACGCGGATCCGTTGGCTCAGTCAATCACCAACTCGCTACGCCGCTCAGGTCGCAGACGAGAGATAGGTCGGCGTGTTCACAGCGCATGTACTAATTAGGCGGCGATCATTTTGTCGACTCCACTCCCCTTGTGTGCGTGTTTTATACGCATTTCCTTTACATAAGTAATCGTTACCAACTCGATCAGCCGTCTGTCCTTTTGGAAATTACAGCTTAGATCCCAAATTCAAACTGATATCCCGGCAAGCCAACGCAGAACACACAAGGAAAAACACACACCACAAGCACTTACGCAAAAATTAATTTTTAATGAACGTAAGAAAACACATACATAGAAGGAAGGATATCGCGCGTGTAAAAAGAGTTACAACAAGGAAAACATCCAAGGCACGTGTTAACATTCAATTAAAAAATTGGCAGCGTATCTCCGTGCTGCGCTGCAAATGTCGTCGAAAGACGATAGTCTTCTACCGGCCGTACTACTTGAGTCCCGGTTCGCGTGTTTCTATTTCCCCGAGGAGTCGCGCAAGCGAGAGGGAAAACGAAGAGACGCGAGGAGAGAAAGGGGCCGGCCGGAGTGGCCGGCGGCCGTTCCGCTGCCTTGTGCTACCCGTTCGGCACGACGTGAGATATGGGCGCCATCTGGACATGATACCGGGAAACGCAAGAAGCTTCCGTAGTACGCAGAACTGCGTAGGAAACGTCCGCTTTTGCGCATCCTAACAAGCACTAGGGTCTTTAGAACTACGCATCTATGAATTTGCTACTAAAGGAACACACCGCCTAATACTTACGTATTGATGTTGCGCCTCAGATATGCGCAATATTTGCTTTTTGGTCGACTGTGATCACAAGAATGAACGCAACTGGGTGGTCGCAAGATGGGCGGTCATTTAGGATGGGGTTAACCTTTCGCAGCAGGACAGACACACACACACACACACACACAGACAGACCAAAATTTCTGCGTTGAAGTTCCCCAAGAAAGACTATCGTCTTTAAAATATACATACTATTGTCCTTTAGTAATTTAGTAGATGGCCGACAAAAATTCGGCAGTTTTTCGCAATATCGTAGGCTTCCGAGATTTCTGCCGGGGTCTGGAGCTGATCGCGAAACAAAATGACTTTGCTTCGTAACAGTCGTAACATTACATTAGCACGACTAACAACGGGAGGCAAGATGAGCTGAATGCCCACCGTTCAGTGCGTTTGGATGAACTACTAGGCGATTGTTAATAGATCACCCAGTCTGGCCGATGCACCTGTGACCACAAGGGTATACGAATCTGGTAAACAGTTTCTGAACAACGGTCTACAAAAAGACGCTTCATACGCTTTTTACCTCACTTTCGAGTGCCCGCTACGCGACCTATCGCCCTCCTGAGCACGATGGAGTCGAGGCGACCGAGCTTCTGAGGTGCTCGCCTAAGCAACTATACAAATAGTATAAATTTTAGTAATACTTCGTCTTAGTTAAAAGGGCTTTGCGATACTTAAACATAGTCATAAAGCAATGACAATCGGTCGTGAAGGCCCCAATGAACAGGTCAGCCAAATCATGATTAGTTCACTGCGTGCAACGGGAATTGCGTTCGGTTTCAAGTACCCCTGAAAATCAACCACAGCCTTTTCCGGAAACTGCGTCACACGTCGAACTGGCTACGTTACTTAACTTATTCTATCCTTCTTAAAAGAAATATAAATTCGTTTTTTTTTCTCATTTCTTGAACTGGAAGTGTACAACTAAACTATTCCTGCGGATGCATCTGCGTTGGTGAAACTACCAATCCTAGTTCTAGTTGAAACAATGGAGTCAACACAGATTGGCGCGTCATATGGTGAAACAAGAGCAGGCAGTTTCCACCCGTATTTAAAAGCATATTTAGAATGCCTTAGTGCGTGCAGCGCAGTAAGATTTAGCTCACGTGCTCAATGTAGCCTCCGCGACTGATCGGTACCGTTTCTAGACTGCGGTAAAGAAGTGTTGCAGGCTCCGTTTGAAAAACCTTCATTCTTTTTTAGTTTTCCAGGGCTTGATTTCCCAAAACCACGCTCTTATGAGGGACACCCTAGTGGAAGCGTTCGGAAATTTCGTGCGCTGACATCGCCCAGTACACGGTTCGCAGAATTTCTCCTCCATCAAAATGTAGCCGCCGTGCCCTAGGTGCGATCGCTGGACCCTCGTACAAGTGGACGAGTACAATAGCCGCTAAACCGCGGGAAATCTTTACAGGATAATATTCAGGGATGCCTAGGCAATTTCTCGTTTTTGTCAACAAAGATACACTGAATTATTTTTATGGAGGTGCTAAAGGTGTCTAGTGAATAGAAAAAAACAGTTGTGGCTGTTGCCATCTTCAGAGTTTATTGCGCGGGCTTAAAAGGGCAGAAAACTGAACGGTTTGGCAAGTTTTGCAAGGATTCATAATGCAAAGGTGACGCGCAATACACGGGTATAGGGCAAGAGAGGTGGACAACAGAAATTTTCGGGTTGTCCACTTCTGTTCCCTTGCGTCCGTGTTTTGCACGCCACCTATTCGTGTTATTTGCGCGGAAGGGCGCATGCGATAAGAATATCCTAAGTCAGGGATGACGTGAACACTCCTGCGTATGAGGCTTGGCTTGGGAGGACGACGAATAGCTGCTAAGGCAAGTATTTTAACGGTAAATGTGCGCATTGCGCGTGCTCCCCTTTCTTTCAAAACTGATAGCAGATCATATGCTGCGTCGGGTTCTAGAGCAACAGCTGTTACACCATGCTCTGGCAGCCGTAGGAAACAAAGGACAGCGCATGAAGAAGCGAAGTGAACACGAGAACCCTCGTGGCTCGTGCACAAAAGAAAAGAATGTGGCGGTGCAAGATTGGACTGACCGATGGAAAAGGGAAGTGCGGATGTTTGTGTTTTCTTTATTTGAAGCATGTTAGTACTGAGGATTCTACAAACACAGAGAAGGAGGTGGCATAACCTAGAAACCGTACAGGGGCCCTGCCGTTAAAATGAGCAGAATATCTCAATAGAAAGCAGCAAGGCGGAACAAAATAAACATCGCAATAAATGTGGCACTTGCTAACACGTTAACGTATTTTATACGATAATACAACATATTACGAAATGGTGAATTATTCGAAGAACCTATCGTTGCTCTCGTCGAAGGCAAATGTTCATGAGCCTCCAATTTAGCCGCAGGTCCTTGGGACCCACACTTCCTTTCTTGTTCTCGTGAAATAGGTTCGTTGTACATCGCCCAACAACCATGTCCCCATCGTTGACGTTCGCCTGCAACCGCACTGTAGTTCGTGATGGTTGTCTGCCATCCCAGGCTGTTAATCTCTCTATCGTATGTAGTTAAGAACAGTAATAATGTCTGTGGCTTTACGGCTCAAAACCACGTTATTATTATCAGGAGGGCTCGCGAAATTTCGGCCACCTGGGGTCCTCCAACAGGCACCGACATGACACCGTACATTATGGTCCACTGTTGAAGGGAACACACTCTCTGCGGAGTGCAAGTGTATCCGGCGCGACTCGCGCATCGAGCGATGAGGCGCAGGAGCATAGAAATCCAGGGGAGGTACTTCGTGTCGTCTGCTACAGCGCAAGAGCGCAGAGCAAAATTGGCGCCCATCGCCTTCTATGGCGCCGCTCTTGCCGTCGCCACACAGCGCTCACGCGAATTCGTATACGAGTTCCGGAAGGGACATGCTTGCTTGATCCCGCTACATGCTTACTTAATAAGCCCACGTTCACTACAGTTCAGATTGTCCTAAAGATGCTACTGTTATATCGTATTTTCATTTCCTATCGCACTCATTGCTTCTCCCTTCTGGCGATACTGTCATTTTTTTCATCACGTTCGGTGATCTGTTCCGAAGTGTACCCTCGGGAAATTCGTTTTGCCTTCTTGCAAAAGGAATAAATGTCCGTAAATTAGGTCGAATTGTCACATTTATGTTGTCAGATTCTCGGCAGGATGGCATGGCCAAGACACAAGCGGTGCTAGCTGACCCCTAGGCGCTAACCCTGCACTAAGAAGGCTACCGGATTCTGATGAAGAGTCTCATTTGTACCCTTGTTACTTTAATTGATCCAGTACCCATATAAGAACTTCTTACATTTACATAGCTGTTTGTCGGGAACGCAGGCTTCAATATTGAGTATTCAGTAACAACAGCGTGGGCGTGAAGCTCGCTTAGTCGTCGACGTGAACAAGATATGGGACCATAGATTGTTGTGACTGCCGGAGGCGCCGACGGGACGTTGTTTATCCTATCTGATGCCGAGAGAGCATGCACACACTATCCCGTTGCGCCGGCTACGAAGTTGCAACTGCAGCAGCCCACATTGGGTTACCGTCGACGTATCGCGAGAACGTCCTCGTCCTATCGTGTTAACGTGTAAAAACATAGCTGGAGGCCACAAGCCTAGCGACTTCGCAAAGTGGGTTAATGTGTTTACGTGGTGAACTCGTAACACATTGAGGTGTGCATGCCTTAATACGAGCCTTAAGGTAATAAGAAGTGCGAAATGTTGGGCTAATTGGTAGGTCATACTTGCCGAGAAGAGCGCTAAATATTGAGGAAGAGTAGGTGTGGACATGAAAGAGGTTCACTTGCAACTGAGTTTATTCATTCGAAAGGGAGGCTCCCACCAGGAACCTTGAAATGCGCATATTCTAACGTCTGAAGGATTCCGCCTAACAAAAAAAAAAAACGAAAATAAAAACCGGACAAAAAACACGAAATTCATCTAAAGATGGCGTAGAGCCAAGCAAGCGTCGCTAGATGGAAGCTTAAGTTGCGAGCTTTTTACTGCATCACTAGCACGTGCCGGAAGAGCACAGGCTAACAACAGAACCGTATGGAGCGAGCAAAACGCACGCTTGTCATCCCAACCATATGCCAGGAACATTAAATCTTTGTCCTTCAGGTGTACTGACGGAGCGCTAATACAGCGATCACCATAGTCATTTATCTGATATACCTCGAGGATTTCCCTCTCTAATCTACCCTTAGCCCTACCAGTGTATTTGCCGTTGTACAAATCACGGTACATCTACATTTCCTAAAGTGAGCTGGTATGTGTGTGGCTTTATTAAGGATCTCTAAAGGAGTAAGCGTGCTTTTTTGACCTCGTTCTCGCATGCTCTTTTAAGCGCTTTCCTGCATATTAACTGCGTGCCCTTTGAACCGATTATCCGCTTTCTCTTCCCGTCGCTTATGGCGACAGTCGACTACCTGTTGTATAAGGTGTATCTCCAGTCTGCTCATTCACTTAATCGCTTGGGATGCCACCGCTATGTGTCGTATTAGCATAGGATACCAGGAAGCGCCACTCTTTATTATTCGACAACGCTTTTGTTGATACGATTTGATGGATTCTGAAGATTGTTCTTGCGCATCTGTTTGTCAAACACCGCCAACATGTGTATTGAAAAATGGCTATGGCATTGCATTCCAAGGCCGCCAATATATCAAAGAGCTGGCGTTTCTTCTCTTTTCCCGTGGCCCCGCCACGGTGGTCTAGTGGCTATGATACTCGGCTGCTGATCCGGGGGTCGCGGGATCGAATCCCGGCCGCGGCGGCTGCATTTCGATGGAGGCGAAATGTTGAGGCCCGTGTGCTGTGCGATGTCAGTGCACGTTAAAGAACCCCAGGTGGTCGAAATTTCCTGAGACCTTCCACTACGGCGTCTCTCCTATTCAGAGCTGGTTTTGGGACATTAAACCCCACAAATCAATCAATCTATCCCCGTGACGCTCCAGTACGCTTGACATATCGCCGTTTTGAAGGTCCGGCGGGAACGTCTATGGCAAAACATTCCGACATGATGCCCGTCGGTTGCCCGGCTTCATCGGTGACAAGAGTTACTATGTGTGCTAGATTGTAGGAGTTCATTTGTTTCATCATTGTTAGTTTTGCTGAAATGAAAAATTGTAATCAGTCCAGGAATCATACGGCGAATTGATTGGAGAAATTGCTTTTGTTATATCGCTATATAAGTCAGCGGTGTCGCACATCGCCGGTCAAGTTTGGTAAAAAACAAGAGTATACAGTGAAGCTAGAGTGGGACTGGCAGGACACCTAAAGTACTGCCACTCCTCGCCTCTAAACGGCGCTGCAAAAACGAAAATGTACACAACTAACAAAGACACGCAACATAGGTGCCGTTATCTTCTCGAGACAGCGCCTGAAAGACGCTCTGTCGACATTCGTACCGGTCAGTCATAACAGCCACCTGAGCTTGCTGACTTAAGTTCAAGTCTAGCACATCTTGGACGTCACAGCAGATATGGCCGGTGTCCTTTGCTTGAAGAAACCCAATAAGTTCTGTTAGGAAAGTGAGGTAGGCGTCGGGAAAAGTGTCATCGCGATTGCACTGGGACGTGATGCCCGTATGACACAAGGCGAGGTTATCAGCCTTGGAGAGGCCCCTGGATCCGTTCTTGGCTTTAAAAAGCAGTTATAAAGCCGCAACTACCAGAAGCCCTAGCTTACACAAAGGGCGTAAGCTTCCATTGGACAGAGATCGTCGCATTGTACACCTTGTAGAGCGCGGCTGCAGAAGACCTTCCCCAGGGAAGTGAGATATCAAGTAAGTCAATTTTGTGTTGTATTATAGTAATTATTTACCGGCGGTTTATGCGCAACATGACCACGATTTGATTACGAGGCATGTCGTATAGTGGAGGGCATCGAGCACCTTGGGTCCTTAACGGCGCACTGATAACGCAGAATACGCGTGCCTCGGCTATTGGCACCTCAATATGAAACGGATTTTTATATTCTCAGCTGGCATTGCTTTTAAAGATAGGATTTATCAAATGCAACAATAATTCTGATTCATGACTTACAAAAGACATAAGCCATTGCTATAAGGTTCTGCACTTATTGCAGCGCTCAGGAATCTTAAGTTATAAGGTATTAGTCAGAAATAGAAGGTAACTTAATATCAGTTGCATACCCCGCCACGGTGGTCTAGTGGCTATGGTACTCGGCTGCTGATCCGAGTGTCGCGGGATCGAATCCCGGCTGAAGCGGCTGCATTTCGATGGAGGCGAAATGTTGAGGCCCGTGTACTGTGTGATGTCAGTGCACGTTAAAGAACCCCAGGTGGTCGAAATTTCCGGAGCCCTCCACTACGGCGTCTCTCATAATGAGAACTGGTTTTGGGACGTTAAACCCCACAAAACAACAAAACAACAACAACAATATCAGTTGCAAACCTTCTCTTTTGAGGTGCCCTGAGTTGTCGGTGTAAGCAAAAAGTCAAGGAGAATAACAACACGGAACTGGAAGAAATTGGAAGAACTGCTACTTAGCCACAAAATCACCCTAAAGCAATTGAATAATCTAAAACGACTAACTAGCCTTTCTAAAGCGTTTGCACTCCGCGGTTCTTTTACAATTTTATAACAAAGATGCCCAAACACATAGAGAGAGCACATTTTTTTCACGCACTATGGATGCATATTAGAGGTTTCGGCTTGTCGCATTGCGGATAATTGTCGACATCTCTGTTGCAGCAGATTCAACAAAATGTGCCAAGTGACAGCTATTGTTTTCCTAGCCATTTTGTCAAGTTCTTTAGCTGACAAGTTCTACGAAGGAGGTGAGCTATTTCATTATTTCCTAGATGGTGTACGTATCGGTCTTTGAAAAGAATAGTGTTATTAATGCAATTCTTTATTCTTACACGTACCAGAACGATAACCCAGGCCGCAACAAAATGCTTGAGGAGATCCGTTTAAGGTGTGAGCGTCTTGTCACAGGTTTCACATTAAGGCTGGTGTCTCATAGGCGTCTCCAAAACGTCTTCACGAAGCGGAACGCAAACGTCCATTATGCAATAATGTATCTGATGGCATCGCTTTCAGCGTAAGCTTTGCGACCACACTAGGTAATAATTCCTGCAGATGCCGGTGAGTGCAGTCTGAGCACGCCACTTCAAAATGTTTTGCCATTTCTTCCCTGCACGCTTGCGATTTTATTTGTCTAATGGCGTAACAAAGACTGACAATCGGGAAGGGTCCGAACACGCTAAATAATTTTTTCGTTTGTTTGTTTGTAGGTGCGCGTTATTTATATCAAATAGTTTTTGATTCTAGAATTATACTAGTGTCTTCGTAACAGCCCGCTTTTAGCCGCGGTGACTACGTCATCTTGCGTACCGCGAAGGCGGGCGCGTATTCTAAGCGTGAGAGACTCGATGTTACAAACAGTACCCATTGTATTTCGGCTGGTGGATGTGAAGTGACTGAAAAAAAAAATGTAATAAGGAATTCGGATACCATCAGCCAGAATAGAGCAGTGATGGCTGATAGTATACGGAAGCTGAACACTTGCCAGGTCATTTTCTCAAAACAAGACTCCACCAGGGCCGTTTTTGCGCTAAATAATTGGAGCTTTTTCGCTTGCTTTAATTTCACATGCGGTGATTGAGCTACCATTAACTAACTAAATAAATAAATAGCACTTACGATGGCAAGAAAATAAAGAAATAAGCGATTAAAAAATAAATAAATATGATATACAAAAAGTAATAATATTGTGGTAGCGATACATGGTTATGAAACACCGCCTGTATGGTTAGTAGGGCTGGTGCTATTAATTACGCATTTTTTTAAACACTGAAGCTATCAGGTGTGCACAGGTTAACCAACAGATTACATCCACTTCGAACAGATGCCTCATGCGACTTCGGAGGCCTGCAGCTGCGGGAAGAGTTATCACGGGTGCTCTCCAGACTGGCCAAGGTTCCCGAATCGGCTCCGCAAGAGCTGCGACCGTACATGCCCGGATTCGAAGTTACCGAATTCTCCGTGGAGGGCCTCGACACGATCGCTATTCACGGACCCCTTTTTCCTTATTGCGTCAACGGAAGTCGCATGCTTCGGGCCGACCTGATCAGCGACGGCGAAATTGTGTTTTCGTTGCCGTGGAAGGCCTGCACCGGACACGAAGGCGTCTTCAAAGTGAGCACGAGTTTATTCCGCTTCACCGCTCAGTTCAGCGTCCTCGAGTCTCCCGGGGGAGGTGTCAAGTTTGTACTGTCTCGTCGTGTTGTCCCTGAAGCAACACACGGCTTACGTGCTTTCTTCGAAGGTGTCCATCCTGATCTCGCTCAAGCGACCGGAGTGTTGAGCATGCTTTTTCCGAGGATAATCGATGAACTGTGGTACTGGCAGTTCACCTCTGAATTCGACAAACGATTTCGCCAAGCTTCCCAGTGAATGGTGCTCAAGACTTATTGAAACTGACTTCGTAAGCCGAGAAACTTCGGCATGTAACTCTCCAGCCTTTCCTATAGTTATTATTAGTTCTGCTGAAAGTTTGCTCACATGTCACAAAGAAATAAAGCCTGTTCTTGTACGCTGTCTTCTATATTGTTGAATGTGCTTTGGCCTGAATTTTTAATAACTCTTCAGGCCATGGCTAGATACAAGGTGCGAACTACAGAGGGACCCTGAGCCCTAGTACCAAGAAAACGTGCAAGAGAATTTCGCCTACAATGAAATGCGGCCGCGGTGGCTGGGATTCCACCTTGCGACCTTCGCATTAGGTTCGCTACGGCCGTTTTAAAGCAAAATGAAGACTCGTGTTTGCCTTCAAAATTACCGAGCAAATGGACAAGCATAAACTCTTTTTTTATGGAAGAGGGCGCACTTTAAATTTGTTTTTTTGTAGTTAGGGCGCATTGACAATTCTCATCGAACCTGAAGCGGCCTATTTAAGATTAGCATTTCCCCGGGGTCGTTTCTTTTTTTTTTCCTTCATAATGAACAAGCTGCTCTTGAGGCGGCTAAATGTATTTCTTTATCGCGAGATTTCTTTTTTTTCGTTCCCTTCTATTCCCTACATCGAGGATCGCAAACTGAGTGCTTCCATACAACGCATAATTATATCCGTCTCACTTATTCCTCAGTCGAATTAGTTTTGTTGAAAGTGATAAATGCTTCCAATATGTGTCCTCTAAGAGTGTGGTAGGCGACGCCACCCCGTTCCCTTCTCAGCAGCATTTTTGGTAATATGATCTAAGAGGTCTCGGACGTCGCCCTAAGGTGTGTACTGCGAACTGCTACTAGCAGGATCAACGTCATTGAGCAAATTGAACAGTTTTGTCAGCAACGTGCATTTACCAGGAAGGCCGAGAACACTGACGACTAAACTGCAACTCATGACGTGCGGACACTAACGTAAGAGACCAGATGTCAGTTTTCTCGATGACATATTAACGCTATGGTCTGCAAATGTGCATATCACAAACGTCAAGTCACACAGGGTAGAACAAAACAGGACAAAATCAGGCGAGCATATAGGAGTACTTATGCTTTCACTTGATTGATTTCTGGCGTTTTGCGACCCAGAACCACGATATACTTATGAGGGTTGCCGTAGTGAAGGGATCTGGAAATTTCTACCACCTGGGGTTCTTTAACACGCATTGACATTGCGCAGTACACGGGCCTCATCATTCCGCCTCCACCAGTGGATATGTTTTTTGATTAGATTAATATAAGAGCAGAGCAACGCACTAGAACCGAAATTGACGATAGACAAGCCGCATCACCATGCCTGCTGATGCGACAGGTTTATTTACATACCATGCGACAACAGCAGCCATGGGCCAGTGGTTGCGTGCTTTCGCGGCACTTCGGAGGTCGAGGTTCGATCGCTACCCCCTTAACGTGTGGCAGGTTGCCACGGTCTGTTCGTGTGTACTTGTTATGTGGACATTTCATTCACAAGCCACATCAAATGGTATGTCTTTGTCTTACTTTGTTTGGTCCTTTGTCGACATAGGCGACATTGTTGAATCACTCACCTGTGGCGCATACCCACCTAGCCCGGGCCGGACAACTTGCGTACGAGCCGCATCCGACCATATTATTCTTATTCCTGACGTGCATGACAAGGATATAATATTAGAGAAGTCAGCATAAATTATTCATATTTTTCGTCTATACAAGGACTACCATCCGAATTTTGGTGCATTCCAAATGAACGAGATCACCAGGAGAGCACCGAGACATAGATAGATAGATAGATAGATAGATAGATAGATAGATAGATAGATAGATAGATAGATAGATAGATAGATAGATAGATAGATAGATAGATACGCTTCTAGTTGCTTAAATTTGTCAGGAATGGTTCGCCTTCAAACCATGTGTATATAAACAAGTAATACTGACAATAGGCAAGTTTCTAGGGGTTCATAATTAATAACAGCGCCACCAGAAATTAAGACACCGAACAAACGCAGGACACGAGCACAAGCGCCGAACTCTATCTAAACTTTATTCACATCAACGCAGATATTATATGCACCCGTGGCTTCGTAAACAAAGAAACAGACAGACTTACAAAATCACCCCTGCAGATACAGAATATCCTCTTGCTTCAAAGCGATAGATGGGAAGCTGACCCAAGAATCTTTGTTAATATGAATGGGTGATCTTGTAACTCGTAGTATGTCTTTGCTTTTGTAGCCAGGTATGCATATAAAATCTGGGTCGATGCGAATGCGTATGCAAACAACGTTTCTTAAACGTTGACATGAATCCATTATAGCGCGTTTAATACAACAGCAGTCAACTATAGCTAATTTATAGCAAAATCTTAAAGCGATGCCGCACATTGACAACTAATATTGATAAAAAAAAGTGTGCAGAGAGAAATCCGCATCAGAAAGGCCACAGCCGATGGCGCAAGAGCTGCCGCAGCTCTTATACAAACGTGGTGGAGAATAAAAACATACTGTACACAACTAAGAAGAGAACGCAACATTATTACAAGTTATCTTTCCGAGACAGCGCCTGAAAGACGCCCTGACAGCATTCGCACCGCGCAGTCATAACAGACATCTGAGCTTCTGCTTCCAGTTGCAGACTTGAAGTGCAAGCATTGGACACATGGAAGGTCACATAGATATGGCCAGTGTGATTTGCCTGAGGAGACTTGATGAGCTGTGGTGCAAAGGTCAGTCGCGCATCGTCGTGAAACAGGTCATCGCGATTACGATGGGATATGGTCCGAGTATGCCGTAGCGCGAGGCTAAAAGCGTTGCGCTTGCAGCCTCTAGTTTGGCTTGAAAATGCTTTTTGGAAGTCGTAACTGTTAGGCCATTCTCTTACAGAGAGCGCGTCAGATTCCATTTGTGAGACATCATCTCTTTGTGCACCTCGAAGACGGCGTTCGCCGAATACGTTCCGCAGCATCGTGTGATATTACGTAAGTCCATTTTGTATTCTAGACAATTAACTGCGACTGTATCACGTGCCAGAAACCGCGATTTCATGTTGAGCAAAAGCAGCATTGGAAGGCTGCGGAAATTCGGTCCCCTGGTGTTCTGTAAGATGCCGTCATAACGCACAGTTCGTGGGCCTCTGGAATGTTCGACTCCATAGAAAGCAGCACAGTATTATCGAGTAGCTGGCACATCTTACCAGGGCTCGACCGTAGGTATCATACTGCAAAAGCAAATAAGAAAAGGCAAGAAGACGGGATATATGGAATGAACAGTCCATCAGGTATCGAATTCAAGAAATTAAAAAAAAAAACGCTACAAGATCCCATACTTATAGCAAATCTGAAATCGTTCATATTTCGAATACGGAAGAAATCAAACATCACATATTGCATCTGGGGAATATTTTTTTTCTTCAGTATGGATAATGTCTGCCTTATGAACCCGAAATTTTAAGTGTTTCGACGCAGTTGTGGAAAGAATTAAAAAGAAAAGCGCTAACTTGTGGAAGCATACCGCAAAAGCAATTGCGGATACTCCAATCATTACAGTATTGCGGCTCCTAAGTCAACATTTCCCCAATTTTTTCACGCCCAGGAGCTGTTTCACAGTCTGATGTGGAAAGGCTAAAAGGCGATACAGAGATATATTCTTTTATTCCCCTAGCACGGAAGTGCAGTACAGGTCTCACTGTGTAGCATGGCACGCAACGCTAATATCTACGTTGTCGCAGATTCATGAAAATGTGGCGAATGACTGCAACCGCTCTACTGGCCTGTTTGTCAGCGTCATATGCTGACCCGCTACAAGATGAAGGTACGCTACTTTGTTTCTTTTCTACATGTTGTGACCATAATTGTCTCGGAAAAAGAGAGTACAATTAATGTTATTACACTAACTCTGTATGCCAAAGCAATGATCTGCAGTAGCACACACCATCTTGAGGACCTCATATTAGGGTACCGACGTCTTGTAACTGAGTAAGCAGTGTTGCAGATGTTTCAAATACGTCTCCGAAACATATAGTAACCCGAACGGAATCGATATTTATACACTAAGATATCGTGGCAGGAAGGCGTCGCTTTAAGTAGGCATTTCGAAATTTCTTATGGAAATATTCGCAGACTTCCTGATACTTGTACTTTGAATGTGCTTTGCCACACGTAAATCTTACTCGTTGTAGTACAGTTGTTTTATAGTATGTGTAGCTTTTGTTAAAATTCTCTTGGGATAGATTATTATTCCCGCCGTTTTGTTGCCACATTGAACCGTGGGACGTGGGGCTTGTCAAGTTGTTTCAATGCAGTTTCTTTCCGGTTACAGCCCACTTATAATGAAGCTGTGTATGGCAAATCAACAAATTTCCCCCCTAAACTATATAACAGATGATGCGGACGCTGCTGTGAACGGTCTCTACGCCGCCACTTCGAAGCGTATACAATCCACGTATGCGCATTTCATCTGTTTAGAGTCTTATCAAAAAGTGTAGCGAGTCGGAAGTGGTTCGAACACCGTAGTCGTGTGTGCTTTTTTATGTGTGTATAATCAGTGTAAATTTGAACATTTGAGAAACTTGAATCCGCCTACTATATACGACAATCAGCGCTGTACTTCATTAGGCAGCAGATAGAAGCTCTGTGACACCATCAGCCGAGAGTTGTTGAGCGGTTGTCATGTAAATGTTGGGAAAACTGGCTCCACCGCTCTTCATGGCGCTAAGTTATTCGCACTTCTTTTTTATTTATGCGTAATACCACCTGCTCTGACGCAAATACGCATGTGTGCATAAAAAATACCAATAATTAAGTGATAATCCGTGTTGAGGGGATCAGGGCTGCGAACGTTTATTCAAAATAAGAGACTTTTTATCGGTGGAAGTCCTAATGCCGCGAGTAACGCGCAATTTTTTTTTGTACGAAACGATGCCGTTCTCACTTTTGCGAAACCTAACGTACAGACTTCGTTCTGATTTACCAGACCCTTCTTGCGACTTCAGAGGCCTGAGACTGCGCGAAGAACTGTCCCGCGTGCTCCCCAGGCTTGCCAAGGTTCCAGCCATGCGCCCACAGGAGCTGAGCCCTTACTTTCCTGGACTCGAAATCGCTGAATTCACTTTGGAGGGCCTGGACGGACTCACCCTTTACGGTCCCATTACTACTTATTGCATCAACGGAACTCGCATGCTCCAAGCTGACTTTATCAACGACGGTCGTGCTATAACGTTCTCGTTGCCGTGGAAGACCTGTTCGGGACACGAAGGCCTCTTCAAAGTGCGGGCTACATTATTCCGCTTCACCGCTCAGTTCCGCGTCATGGAGTCTTCGGGAGATGGTGTCAAACTGGAACCAAGCAGTCGCATTGTCCCCGTCGCTACGCGGGACTTACGGGCTTTCGTCGAAGGTGCCGGTTCAGAAGTACGTGAAGCGTCTGAAATGCTGAGCGCGTTACTCCCAGGCCTGCTCGAAGAACTCTGGTACTGGAAGTTTGCGTTTGAATTCGATAGGAGGTTTCGTCACGCTACCCAGTGAATGATGCTCACCAAGAACATTGACTCCGCGAAAAAAAAAGAAAACGACGTGATGTAACTGTCCAGATAGTGGCGTAGCTACTGTACATCTTCGCCGAAAGAGTGCTCTTGTATAAAAAAATATATTTTGAATTTGGACACCGTTTCCTATTTCATCTTCGCCAGACTTTTCTTCGCTTCAGAGGTGCAATATTCCATGCAAGCAAATGCTTGTGTTAAGCTCGTCCACGACATTCTTGCATTTTCATGCGAGCAATCAATAGAATGATAGCCAAATTTGCCATAGACGGCCAGTCACTTAAGTTCAGGTGCCTCACTTCATAAACTACGTTAGCCACTACATGTACATAGTACAACGGCAACAAAAGTGCCTAAAGCCCCTTGAGCAACAAAACCAGGCTTATTTTCTCCTTAACGCTGCAGCGGAGGAAAACGGTGCGTTTTATTAACAGCCATTGTTGTGCGTAAATAATGAACTTCAACCTTCACAGCAGCTGAACGTTGTTGACCTACACTGTAGTGGACGGATTTTTTTTTCACATGCGTGAGTTTGGACATGCATTGAAAAATAAAAGACCATCTCAATACCACTTCCCTCGTTACAACAGAATCTCAGAGGATGATGGAGGTTTGAATTGATGAGGGATCATTGATAACGACAGAGAACAGAAAACGTCGCTGAAGCCAATGCTTAGACAAGTGGACTTGTCTTGGTCAGGACGGTAACCTCCTCAAGATGAAAACGTCCTGACGAAAGGAAATCCGTTTGTCGACGCGTTGGGTTTAGAGACACGTCTTGCTCTTCAACGTACTCAACGATCTTTTCCTACACGACAGCCCACAAGAAAACACTAGGTTGCATTTACTAGTGTCATGCTGTCCGGTCGCCTGACAGCTGCGAGAGAACCGGCGGTATTGCTCTGAACAACTTGAAGTGCTAGAAGTACTTCAAGTTGTTCTATCTTCCGCCTGTCTTCTGCCAAAAGTAGAGCAATATTGCTCTCTCGTTGGCTACTTTCCCGGGAGTATTTTAGTTTTATCTGTCGTTTAATTAGTGATTTACACAAGCCAATACAGAGGAGGTTCTACCCAGGTCCGCCCTGTCTCTCGTGCTCTCTCTTGGTGAATCCATGAACCTGCCACCGATAGGCATACCTGTGTATGTTTTTTCATGCATAAAGATGCCTTCAGCAGCGTTTCATTTACAGATTTATTTATAGGAAAGAACAAAAAAAGAGCCGAAGAACGTGGAAAACGCCCAGGTCAAATTCTTGGCACGTTACTTTTGAAAGAGTGTGGTGTTAACGGCTTTCCACTTTACGAATTCTAATCTGCTTAATAGTAATCATCCTTTCCATAACTCACATTATGACACTTGTTCAGAGTGAAAGCTTTATCTTACAGGTGGCCGCTTTGCGCTCTCATGATACAATGTTTGAGCTTATAGATATTAAATTTTTTGTGGAACGGAAATACGAAATGCCATGGATGTCTGTCAGCACTGGGTAAGCGTGCGCAAGCAACACCCTACAGAAATAATAAAATTTCGATAGTGTCCTGATTATGCTTATATAGGACTGTGATCAGCGCCTGAAATGTTACGCTGCTTTAACGTAAATTCAGCAGCTGTGGAGAGGCCGTCCGTGGCGAGACAAAAAGGGATTGTTTATTTATTTTAATTGTTGTTTTTACACACTGATAAAATGGAGCTAGTTCCGGTCAGGAGTCCTAAACCGAATTAACAAAGAGCGAAACTGCGTGCGCATTTTGTATAGTGCGTTCTGTAGGATGCAGTCAGTCCCCGTTATCGCGGAGCGGCTATAATCAGACATCTTTGTGGAGTGGCCTTTTTGAGAAGCGGTAAGTGCAATGAAGCGCCGCCACCTACAGAAAAAAGATCGACTCTTGATAAGAACACGCTATCCGCGCTCGGTAATTGGAGGGGAGCAACCATGTGACGCAGGGCACTACCGAATGCGCTCACAGCTGAGCTCTCTAAGAACTGCGTTTAAGTTTCTTGAGTGAAATTAGTCAGGTTTCATTCACCTGCTGCCACTAGCTGTGTCGTCTTTTTTTTGAAAAACACTGCAGATCACACACATTGTGGGCATCAGTGTCATGGGAAACACTCAGCGATGAAATTGACTACGATGAATTGTTTTGCAACTAAACCGTCTCATGCATAGGTCATAGGATTAAGGATTATGTCATTGTGCAGAGCACACGAGTGGGTGAAAGGACAGAAAGGTGGGTGAGTTGGTGGGAGTCCATAGTGAAAAGAACAGGCGTGCAAAACACGGACACAAGGCGAAGAAGTGGACAACACGTACGCCCATTGGGTGCATGCTGAACGTGGTCTAATCAGGAACGTCCACAGCACAAATTCAAACGAATGGTAGGTAATGGTAGCCGCTCATGTCAGTGCACAGCACAGACCTTTCTTTTGTGGATGTAAAGTGTACGCTACGGTGCCCTGATGTGCGTACTAATAAGCGTCGTTTGTTGCTGGACTCCTACGGGATCGAGCAAAGTTGGGCGAAAGCATACCGAATAATACTAAAACATATACATTGTTTATTGCATTGCAATGATGGCCCTTGACACGCACAGCGCATTTCCTGTTATACAAGCACGACCATCAATCCTGAAGGTGTGATAGGTTTACTTGCTATATAGACCGTGTGGGACGAGCCGCCGTAATGCTAACGTGCTTGCTTGGCACCTCGGGGGCCCTGGCTCGATGCCTGCCTACTTCTTGGTAGGTTGCGTGTGCGCCTGTGGGTTTGTTAAGTTTATATTTCAGTTGCTACCTACGCCAGACGGTGTGTTTCTCGCATTTTTTGGTGCATTCTGATGATATGTTAGATGCCTATTTCAGGTGGCTCTTGATTGTCATATGCTCTATAAAGTTCAAACACCTGTGGCGCATACCACCATAACGCAGGCGGAGCAGCACGTTCAGTAGGTTAAGTATAGTCATTAGTGACCTACGTGGCGAGTGTACCGTGTTAGTGATGTAAATATGAGTCATTAACAATAATTAAATAATTGTGCCTTACCTTCCAAATATTCGGGTGTATCAGGCGAACGAGGCGACCAAGAGAGCTCCGAGACACACGAGCATAGATAGATAGATAGATAGATAGATAGATAGATAGATAGATAGATAGATAGATAGATAGATAGATAGATAGATAGATAGATAGATAGATAGATAGATAGATAGATAGATACGGTCAAAGTTGCTCAGGGTCGCCAAGAAATGCTTCGCATTTAATAATACGGCGGGTACGGGTGCCTTGTATGCACAATTTCCTTAGAAGTTATCAAGCCCACTTATGTCCCTTGCAGGATGAAGGCCTTTCCTAACGATTTTCACATTTCCCTATAGAGACCACGTTGATTCCTCTTAATGTGTTCAAGCATTCCATGACCTTACCTACTTTTTAACTCGCTCTCTCTGTTTAACCCCTCTTGGTTTAGGTCGTCTTGTTCTCAAACTCCATCTGAGCATGTAAAGAACCTCTCCTTGTCGAAATTGCCAAAGCCCTCCTTTACGGCCTTTCTCATAATCATACTGTCGTTTGGGGACGCAATAAACCCCATAACTTCGCTGTGATCCGCACAACGTGTCCCGGCAACGTCTACTTATTCCTCTTAATTGATATAAGTGTATCCCTTACTCCTGTGGCTTGCTGATCCAATACGCTCGCTCTATCTCTTGACAGTTCAGGACAATATGTAGGCGAGCAAGTTGGTGCGAATTCGTAAAAACATTTCTTTGCCGCGAAGCACCACACACAAGGCAACAGGACATGACGGCATACTATCAACTTACTTGAGACTAGCGCTGTGTCCTGTCTTCTTCCTGTTGTGTGATGTTTTGCGCAAGAAAGCTTTCTCTTGACGTTACGCAAACCATTACACCTGAACCTATATAGCGCTGTGTTTTGGCATTCTGCGCCCATTGTAATACGGCTACCTTACGTCGCCAGCAAACAAGCCGCGTCCTTCGTCCCCCTTTCTTGTAATAGAAATACAAAAGGCTTACGCCTTCCCTCCTAGCAAGTTTCCGAATATAAGCTCTGACTCAATAGAAACGCACACTTTTGGTACGCATTTGTCGATATAAAGCTCAGTTAACTGCCTCGCACCACTAGTTCAATTAGGGCACCTATGAATCACCTTGACTGATATTTCATTCCCTTAAATCACATTTGATTAGCATGAAGACACATTTAATCCACTTAATTCTCCTTTCTTATTCACAATCATCGTCACTTCATTCACCTAATTGGCATTTTATTTTAGGTATGAATGACTGCTTCACGGCCTGCACTACATCCGGGATCTACCTACCCCAGCGAAATTTTTCTACTACGCCGTATTTCTTCTTGGGGAAGTGATCTGCTATGTCATGGCCACATGCAGCTTCGTTGCACAAGAATACAATGAAACTGAGCGCAGTTTTGCCTTTATTTCGCATTCCCTACGCAGCACAAGCACACGCAATTTGTTGCTGAAATCTTCACATATTCAGTGCGGCGCCGGTACACCACGGCTATTCCATGACATTAAGGCAACTGCTCCCAGTAGAGAGGGAGCGTCTCGCCTCCTCCAAACATTTTTCTAGCTGCTTCACGCAGGGCCGACTGGAAGTACGCGGGGAAATAATTGTTCCACACAGTTCGGGCCACCGAGGGAAAAATCTTGCTCAGCCAAGAAACAGCGAAGCCGACATCTTCTCTCCCGCCTTTTTCGACAGCGTAAGGTGAGCCGAACTGACAGGTACTACAGCGTCTTCAACTTCAAGCCTGTAAGCGCGGTAAACTGGGTGAGTGAGGACACGGAATTGAACCGTGAGACGTGACAGTGAGTTTTTGAGTTCAATTTGCCCGTCTTGTCCTGAGCAAGTCTTCCAGTTCAACGACAGTGAAGCGTCATTAGTGCTGATAAGGTCGACTTGTACCATGCGCTCGCCTTTAATGCAGAAAGGAAGCAATGGTCCGTAGCGGGTCATTTTATCGAAACCCTTCAGCTGCACTGGGCCGATTTCAAATCCAGGAAGGGCTGGTGCAAAGTCGCTCGGACTTATCGCATGGCTGCTGGGCAATTGAGTGAGAACACTCCACACTGCGTAGTCGAGGTCCATTCCGTAGAAGTCGCAACCTGCGTGAAAGAGACGATACGTTCGGGTATGTTGTTGTTATGTGGGGCTTAAAGTCCCAAAACCAGCTCTGATTATGAGAGACGCCGTAGTGCTCGGCTCCGGACATTTCGACCACCTGCGGTTCTTTAACGTGCACTGACATCGCACAGCACACGGGCCTCGGATCAGCAGCCGTGTACCACAGCCACTAGACCACCGTGGCGGGGCGTTCCTATATGTTAGATACAATAAAGGGGGTTGGGATATGTCGGTAGGCGGTGAAATGTAGCCACATATAACGCGCCTTCGCATGAACAGCAAAGCAATGACTGTTACAGCAAAAAATAGGAAATTGTACGAAGTGCGTGATTGGGCTTTAGTGCCAGTTGGAGTAGTAATATACATGATTTTGCTAATTATGCATACGTGCTGCTCCGACGGAAGTCTCATATTACGAGGTAAATTCCGACTAGCCGCTAGTGCAATGGTGGTCCTTATAGCAAACGTCTCCCTTGGGCAGTTCCTATGGTTACATATTGCCGATACCAGCAGCAGTGCATCTGTTACTCCGGTAAACCACAAATGGAATGGACTTTACTGTGAGCTCCCAGAGAGGACGATGCACGGCAAGGTAGAATGACAGCATAGGTCTCGGCTAGCTATCGCCCTCATGTTGCTGCCGTCGTTACAGCAGCACATCGCACGGGATGCAACACTGGGCGTGAGATTTGATGCGCATTACCGGGTCGGTGCTGTTCTAACGATATGCGGCATGCGACAGACGTTATACTGCGCGGCAGCAGCAGAATCCAGTGAATTTGTTTTCCTTCAGGCAATGGCCTTAACGAAATGGAAGTCACAAAAAGATGTATGTTATGGATGTTCTGCTTATAACGGTGTTATGACACCTAGCTCAAGCATTTAAGTTGGCCTAATGCATTATCTACCGGGAAAAAAGTTTCGTGTTCATTTCCAAGAAAATTTTGAAATTGAAAATATAAATAACCAGCCTGGCAGGCAATTAGGACAGGAGCTTCAACGAGACGAAATCAGATCATAGACCGTCAGAATGTTGGCCAAATTGATATATGTTAATTGGTGCAAAAGGCAGGAGTCAAAGGAGGCGGGGAAGAAATTAGTAGAAAAAAGACACAGAGGCTGAAAGAGCTCTCGCTCGTGCAACGTTCGCAACAGTCACGAAGTCAAGACATAATTTATTGCATTTTATGACAAAGTACACCATGATTAAATAGCCCGATGGTCTGCGGCGTGGGGTTTTGCAATTATAGTTCGGTGGCTACGTTTCCTGTCCAGGCAGCAAAAACAGGATTTTCTGAGGACTACCTCTTGGGCGATTCCTAGATAGATCTGCATGACTATAGTATGTGAAGCGTGGTAGCTTGAATGTAAACTTATCCGTACGGACTCGTCTTTGAATCCAAAATGAAGTGATATTTCCCTTGCTCGTAAAAATCTTAGGAATACGATGCACCTCGGCGCGATCACGGCTGTGCTCAACGACTAGGCTGTGGTACTAACTTGTTCATCATGCTGAAACAGAGTGTGCATGACCGGCAACGCTTCAGGATATTGAGGAGGGGGGGGGGGGGGGAGGCGTTTATACAGATGTTCCGAAGCCAATGATTTATCTTGAGCCATCCAGCGTGGTGCAGAGGGGTGGACGGGGGCGCGTTTCTACAGCTTATTCTCGCCAGGAAAATTGTACTGCACTTCGATTTGGCATATATTCCACAGTCCATTTCCTGAATTCACTTCCGCCTTAGGCGGCGCTGTCTTCTTAAGTGACATGTAAGATCCGCTTAAATGCTTTTTGTTTTGTGTGCATGCGTACGTGGAATCATGGCGACGTTTAGGCTTCATCGTTAGAGAACTTTTTAGCGCGGTTGACTAAGCGAAGCACGTTGGATCATAGCAGAGAGTGGCAGTTTCCTGTCGCCCTTATGGCCCTTCTGTTCCTTCTTAGCTCTTGCTCTCTTCGGAAACCTTCTATTTGCCTTGCTCGATAGCCCGAGCAAGACCAAGTGAGGAAGACGACGTCTCATAAATTCAAGGCGACCTAAACTTGACTGTCAAATAATTCAGTTCTGCTCCTCGAAACATGTGCTGTCTCTAATTCCTAGTACCATGAAGAACCTAGATATCAGCGGAGCCAGCATCTTTCCCAAAAGCGTGTTGTACGTTGTGGTGTAGGTAGATGACGTTTGCTATGCACAGGAAGTTTGCCATGTGGCAGTAAGGTGCGAAACTGCATTCTATATTATAAGAAGAAAATAATCACCACGTGTATCGAATAATGAGAGGCACATTTGTTCAAAATAAGGATGAAAAGTTTACTGAAAAGTTTGGTGGATCAGCTAATCAAATAAGTTGTCTAACTGACATTGCTTCTCCATGCAATAGTCCACGGACACGCGCGGTTGCAAACTGTATCATGGCCCTTCTCTCTGGATTTGGCTTGTAACGCAAAACGGGAGAAGCTGTCATGAAAGCTCAAATCCTATAAAATACACCAAGTTTGAAGCTGTATGAACTAGGTGCTCTACCACGGCACAACTTTAGCAGGAAAAGAAGTGCTTCCATCATGAGGGTAGTTAGTGAAAATTAAATCCCGGTAGGGGCACACCGCATAGGACATGAGGTCATGAGCAATAGGTATGAAAGAAAGAAAGGAAGAGGTCAGAAATAAAGAAAACGTGTGGCTCACACCTGCGTATAATATCAGTGTCTGTGGTAGTCCACGCGTTGGCATGTCTTCGCGCTCTGTGGAACAGTTTTTTGCTCAGAACTCTCAGTCCACGGTCTACACAAAATGAAACTGAAAACCACATAAAGCTTTCCAGAACTCTACACGCGAGCTCTATTTCCAACACCTGACAAATTCTCCTTTAATATTTTAGCCACTCACTCCGAATGTGTTCATCCGTATATTTAAACATTGCAGCAGTTAACACGCTAGCCCACGAGGACTAAGAGTTGCATACAGACAATCATGAAGGCTAGCGCAGCCAGCCCCGCGCGTTCGAATAAAATTGTCGGAACCATTTTGAGGATCCCTAGAGTTTATTTTGACATAGCCCCGAGCGCAATACAAGGAGATCAAACCTTCGACGTTTTCTATAGGACGTCCTTCCATTAAACTTCAGGTGAAATGCACTAGCGTGGAAGTGCATAGTTTATCACGCGCCAGCGCTTCGTTTTTTGAAAAAGGAAAGCCTGCTCCACAACCAAATATACACCTTTAGGTCAATTTCACAGAAGTATGCACTGTTTGCTTAATGTTCTTTAGTCGTCTTTCACGTTTATATGATGTTGCGTTCAAGGAAAACACAATGTCGTGAAGACTAAAACACTGCACTGCCAGTTTGGCCATTCAGTGCCCATCACGAATTAGACAAGCTGCTTTCACAGTTTGACGACACCGACTTATATAGTATATCAGATGCTCGAAACCTTCAAGACAGAAACAGAACGTTCCTAAAGCCCCGTCAGTGGAGTTCAACTGCAACAGTACGCATAAAAATTAGTAAAAATATTTCTCTACAAAAAGCTTGTCTTCGTTTGGGATTCGTAACCTACAGCGACGTCTTTCCAGCATGGTTTTCAGGCTTTCGCTAGCCTTCTGGTGACCTACGATGACCGTATGAGCCGCCCAGGTATGTCCCAGGTTCTGGGTTCGAACCCCGAAGCATGACGAAGCTTATGTTGAGTATTAGCACTTAGGTCAGATCCAAAGGAATTACTTCACACATAATGACGCGAATTTTCGTTATTTTGAGTAGTGGCTTTAACTGCGTGAAGATGAGATGCTGCAAAATTCATGAAAATATCGTTGATATATCGTGGAGTCACCACTGAACCTGCGAACTTTTTGACACAAGCAGGAGCTCCACTGGGTTACGTAGTTCTCTCGGGAGTAATTCTTATCCGTCCCTCTAAGAAGCTTATTCTGTTAAAATCGATGTGACGCTAGTTTCTTCTGGGTCTTATCTCTATCATATCAGCAGCAACATTCAGCTCACCTCTGCTTTCATTCTTGGTTGCGGTGGCCACGAGTACGACCAGACACAACTGCACAGGCAAAATAATATGGAAAATCATCCTTGCTTCTCAACCTGCAAAAGAAATAATTTTGTTTGTTTACTGGAAACAGGTTAAGAACAAATACCATAAACAGCGCCATGGAACTCATGTGGCGATGAAAGAACAATTACATTTCTGAAGATTGCTGATAGTGCAGTTCTAAATCTTACCTTCGACGTTCAGGACATCACACGTACCACGTGATATGATATTCAAGGATATTCACTCTAATATAGTTAATCTCATTAAGTTAATGAGCATAGCCCAACAGGATAGAGCTTGGCTCAGGCTTCCCAGCGGAAAAGCCCAATTTTTGTGCTAATTGAAGACGAATTTCTATACACAGTATTGCTCGTCAGCGTACCACATATACTTAGGAGAATGGAGAAATAACTTGAGAGTATAAGGGTCATTGAAACATGAATGAAAGATTAGTCCAAACGATGCAACTTGACACGCAGAAGTGGCCGGTAGCATTTGATTGTCGAATATCAAGACTGCTTATATCCCATTGTTCTTCACACAATTATCAGTGGTAGTGTGGCGTCCGACAGCCATTTGTCCTCCAAGCTGTTAATGCTGTACTGTTGATCTCGACGTTGACGCTGTCGTAATATACGAGAAAACAGGTTCAGTAGCTGCGACATCATAGTTACGTACAGTCACATAAGGAAACTCAGCAAATTTTAGATGACCATGATGGACCAGCCGTTTCAAAGATTTTGACGCTTGATTACATTCACTGTAGGTTGTTTCAATGCAGTATTTTGGAATGGTAAACACTGCTGCTTTCGCAGACGAATTTCACCAGCAGTCGTCGTTTAACAAGCGCAGCCATAATGTCGCACCAGCCGAGCAGAAGAGGCTAGGAGCAGTTCACCGAAAATAAATCGAATTATTGTGCATAAAAGTTGTAAAAGTATCAAAAATAATTGCCGCTCGTGATGTTTATCGTAAGTGGTTCGCTATGAAGTAATGGATTGAGCAACACATCTATTAAGATTTCTGCGACAAGAACCCTTTATTTCCTGGCATCGGGTCTAAGGGATCTGAAACAAAGGAGATCGGAGCTGCTGCGGCTGGACCTTTATGGAAATTGTGGACATAGTAAAGCTAGCTTTCCTGTCCTATATTTGTTCCAACTAATGGCGCCGTAGTCCGTCCTGTAAACAGCGTGTATGAGCGTGGATTTTTACACAAAAGACCTACGCCCAGCCTTTGAAACATCAACCTGCACAAAATACTAGCCCCACCTTGTGCAGCTACGTAAAGTAAACCCTCGTTAACTCGAACTCGCATATCTCGAAATCTCGGTTAAGTCGAATTTTTTTTTTCGCCATGCATTAACCTCCCATAGGTGCTATGTATTTGCCCCCTCTTATCTCGAAACGTTTATCGGAGGGGACAGCGGATGTCTGGGAATCCTGACCGGGAAGGCAGTAGTAAAAGTCCACTCCCTACAGGAAACAAGGGCTCAGTGCGACCGCTTAGCTCATACTGTACGTGCCGAACGCGGTCGTGAAGGGCGATTTTGAAATTCCCGCGGACGCAGCCGTTTCCTATCCGCCTTGTCAAGCAACTGTGCGTGTGATGACATGTGCATACCTGGTATTCTTTGTTTCAATCTGATGGCCGAAGTCAATCTGATGGCCGAAGCCTGTCGCCAACTACGCCCGCTGGCGATTGCTAACTGCTTCTCGCATGCAGGGTTTTCTCGCGCCCCGGAATCGATTGAAGAAGACATTGGCGCAGAATTCAGCGGCTGTGATGAGCTGTACAATGAAATGAGCAAGGCACCTGGCGTGAGCAATACTGAAGACGGTGAGATCGCCTTTGAGGAGTATGTGCTCTACGCGGCGGACGTGCCCGTTACCGGAATGCTGTTGGAAGCCGATATCATTGAGATGGCCGTGGGAGACAAAGATGACTATGCAGACGAGGAAGAGCCTCGAGAAGTGCCTACGACGACATAAACACATAAAAAGCTGCGCTTGCTCCGGAACAAGGTCGAAGCGAGTGGTGGTGACCAACGGCTCATGCGATGTGTTGAGCAACTGGAGAACGCCTTTCTCGGACCGAACGCGAACGCGAAACAGGCGAGCATCACGCAGTTTTTTGATCCTCGGTAATAAAAATTTTTTCCCTGCGAATTCTTGTCCCTTTACTACGACGGTAGCTCTCTCATGCAGTGGAGCTTTTCCTGGCAGCACTGGCTTTTCTTTTACAGTGACCTGTACAAACATTTTCGGCCTTTTGCTTAACTCGAAATACCGCTTATCTTGAAATTTTTCCCGGATTTGACGGCTTCGAGTTAACGAGGGATTACTGTATAATTGTTTATTTATTTAAACAATACCTGACCTTAGTTCATTACAGGCCTAAGGTTAGGCATTGTGTAAGAGGGGGCGGTACATAAAATTAACATATACATCGGATACATATCAACGAACAACGTCAGTGTACAACACGTAATAACTAAAGCTGGATTACAGAATAATGATGATGATTTGTGGGGTTTAACGTCCCAAAACCAGTTCTGATTATGAGAGACGCCGTAGTGGAGATCTCCGGAAATTTAGACCACCTGGGGTTCTTTAACGTGCACTGACATCGCACAGCACACGGGCCTCAACATTTCGCCTCCATCGAAATGCAGCCGCCGCGGCCGGGATTCGATCCCGCGACCTTCGGATCAGCAGCCGAGTGCCATAACCACTAGACCACCGTGGCGGGGCTACAGAATAATAGAGTAGTAAGAATGCAACACCAGTAAGATAGGATTTATAGAGAGGATAAGACGAAAGGTAAGTTTATCGACTCGTGTAATCGAACAAACTAGCAGCGTTATACAATATTCAGGCTCGTAGTTGTTTTCTTAGTGAAGAATAAAAGAAGGAAAAAAAACCGCCACACGATGGCAGTGGAACGAAAAAAAAATATACAGAAAACGTTGGGAGGAAAACATGGTAGATGTTATGAAGATGGCAAGATCTACATTTGTCTGCCATATAACTGACGAATACGTCACGAAAAGCATCATTTCCAGTCAAGGATACGATACTATCTGGGAGAGAATTCCACAACCGGATTTCACGTGGAAGAGCTGAGGAATAGAATGCGCGTTTGGATCCGTAAATGCGGGTATAGCTAAAATGATTATGAAACCTGCTCGACGCGAAGCGGGGTTGATTGAGGCATGCTAGTGTACTTCGAGACGATGAATGTATTTGTTAACCAGTGTCAACAAGGCGAGGGCTCATAGGTTGCAACGAAAGGTTAAGTTTTATTTGTGTTATGCTGGACTGATAACTGCAATTAATCGAAATGAAGCGGCTCGCCCTGTTCTGGATTAGTTCCAGCATTTCACTTAAGTACTTCTAGTCGGGGGAAGAAATAGACGAAGAGTACTCTATTTGAGGACGAACGAGATTGTCATATGCTAGTTTACGAATATTACAAGGGGCATTTTTTAAGTTCCATCACAAGTATCTTAATGGTTGTGACGCTTTGGCTGAAATGGAGGTGATACGTTGAGACGAAGGAAGGAAGCGTATATTAGCAGCGAAGCTGCTAACAGGGCAACTCCGGCGGTTTTGCTACCATATTCCGATAGCGCTGTTTTCCACTAGCATTGATATCCCCGAAGCAGCCAGAGTATTCAATTCGCTCAGAAACTCATTAATCATTTTAAATAACCGATTGAACGAAGTGTTCAAGCCTAAACCGAAGCGGGTAGACGCTTCGGGCAGCGTAGGCGATTACGTCACAGCCTCCCCGCCATCAGAAATATGGATCTCGTGCCAGAAAAATGAAAGTAGCGATGTCATCGACCGATTTATTTAGCGCTTCTGAACCTGACAGCGACAATTTGAGCGCTGGAGTACCGCCATCTTGCTTTAGACGGCCCGCCTGCTCGGGTAGGCAGCGTTGCATGTAATTACATCAAGAATACAGGGCGGCTTGCGTGAAAATCCGATACAAATATTTAAAATTCATTTTCAGGAAAACTAAATGACTTGGTACATATCATTACACTACAAAGGAAACATAGAGTGAAAATTTGATTCAGATCAGTGGGCAGTGAAAAATCAGCGGAGTTGCCCTTTAAGCTAGCTGCGAAAAGTCTATCGTGCCACTTTTAACAGCGAAGCTGTTTAAATTATGCGTAATTTCTCAGACATGATGTAATACGTTACGTTGAGTTAGGTGATTTTGGTGCAAACCTGCCGCATCACATTGCGTTACGCGATGTTGGCGGAAACGTGAGACGTGACATTTCGTTAAGTGATTTTAGCGAAAACATGTCACGTGACATTACGCTATGTTATTTGGGGAAGAACATCAGGCGACATTGCGTTACGTAATCTTGGGTGACCACGTGATATGTTCCTCCAATATCATGTAACAAGATCTCACGCGACAAGTTTCCGCCATAATGACATACCGCAATGTGACGTGACATGTTCCCGCCCAAACATCACATGACTATCAAGTGATTTGCTTCAGACAACCATCGGCCTGCTTCGCTGTTACCAGGCCTTGCGAGACTTAGCAGAAACTCCGTACTTTTTGTAACAGGACATCTTCTGATTTTACGTGTGCAAATTGATATTACAGACAAGGCGAATTTTCAGAAAGGTCGATAATTGTCAATTCTGAACGAATCCCACCTGTGTACACAGGTATCAAGAATGGATAATAAGAACATCATATTATGATGCGTATTGACTGCTTCTCCATGTATCTAGGAAAATATTATATGTCCCCGCGAAGGTTCTCGCTGTGTCATTGTATAACAGCACAACAATAAAACAACGGAGGTAGTGCGACATTGCACGAGCAAGGAGATGGTGCAGCCATCCTTCACTTGCCTGATAGGGTTACTGATGAAAGAAGAAAATACTTTAGATCAAGAAGAACAACAGAAGAACACATTAGTCCTTGGCAATAGATCATGCGACGCAGGGAACATGACACCAGTAGAATATGCATAAAAGACGCCTCTAAACAGTTCCTCTTCAAGTTATGCAGCTCAGCAACGTCCCAGGAAAATATTCTGCAAAATACTGGCGCGATTTCTCGCGATTTCTCAACAAAAACGTCGTCGTTCATCCCTCTTTTCTTCCAGAACAATTAACACTGGAAATGACGCATACATTTATGTGTTATCTCAAACCGTGCAGGATTGTTCAGGCTTAATTTACACTCATATAAACAGCCAGCGCATTACTCACGTTTTATATCCGCTTGGAAGACCGCGCTGACGAACAGCATTGGAACGTGAAAGCAGCTGTGTTGACTCCTCAGACGCTCCTAGGCGCAGTTTTATACACGAAGTGCCAATGACTTGGTAAATAGCCTTTCCGTGCAATTACTCCCTTCCGTTTTCTAAATCTCCCTTTGCGCTTCTTGAGGCGTGCGCTACAATCTTTTGATAAAACGGGCTACCGCAACGTGAAGGGTGTTTGTGTAGCAAAGCATCCGCAAGGACTTTGGAAGCGCTAACAAGCAGTGCCTGAAGACCTAGCGAGTTGACTCCATAGTGCCGGGCTATCTGCAAGCAAATGTCTATTTTTTGAAGTATTCTCTGATATTGTTTTAGCAAAAATTTTATTTCCTTGTGAGTGCTGCATGTCGGCCGTCAGACATCCATTATACACGTCGAAGCGCTTCGTGATCATAGCGACTATCTGAAGACTGGGTGCGTTATACAGGTATTAGAAGTATGGAATAAATGAATGTATTAACAATTACAGTCCGGTTTTCATTCTTCCATTCTTTTGGTAAGGTAATCGAAAAGCTATTGTACAAACGCCTAATGTCATATTTAAAAAAGTTCGACTTACTTTCTCCTCATCAGTTTGGCTTCCGTCCAGGTTTGTCAACTGAATTGGCGCTCATTAGTTTCACAGACAAAATAAAACTTGCTCATGATGACGGTTCACTATTTGGTGCAGTTTTTGTTCACCTTACTAAAGCTTTCGACACTCTTAATCACGCCATTCTCTTTCATAAACTCGCATCTTACGGCATTGCAGGTCCAGCCCTGTGCCTTATAAAGAGTTATTTAAAAAACAGGCCGCAAGTTGTTCAAATCGACGGTAGCGTTTCCAGTTCCAACATTACTAACCAAGGAGTGCCTCAAGGACTTATTTTAGGCCAGCTGCTTTTTCTATTATTCATCAATGATTTGCCCCTAACGCTTCTCCATTCTGACTGATTGTTATATGCGGACGATACAAGCTGTCGCACATAATCCATCTATTACCACACGTATTTTGTTCCGGAACATCGTAGCTGGCGGAGGCATCTGAGGTAAATCCTTTTCTGCGACCTCACCTCCATCTGTCGCACCGGCTAGTTTCCCGGCGATGGCGGTGGTGACAGCCGCCGTCGCGGTGAAGGCGAGTGGCGCAGTCGGGCAGGCGGAGGTGTCAAACTACGGTCTGAAGCTGGCGAACTACTGCGCCGGATCTCTTGGCGTGAAGTGCTTCTCGGGTGAGTGGACCAAGTGTCGTTGTTGTGCCCATAGCCGGCGCGACGAAACGTTGGTGGCGGATCATATCGTGATATGTCTCTGCGCCGGCGACAGAACCGAGCTATGTGACCGGTGGCGCCACAGCAGTAACACACAGGAGATTGACGATACGCGTTGTACTCTAGGAAAGCCTCGTCTCGACGCGGTGGCACAAATGCGTTTTTACTCGGGTCCTGGTAAATTGCGGCTGACTGACGAGGATAGCTGAAGCGGGGCTCGTACCGTGACTCTTGGCAGTGATTCCTCTGCGGCCACGGTGGTGAGCGAGCACTGTAGTTGTAGCCCTCGGCGCCAGTTGCAGCAATATCCACATGACGAGTTGGGACCGGTATCGGGGAAGCATCATGAGGTAGCGAGTGCCCGTGCCTGGTGAGCTCTTCCCGTACAATATCGCGTATCGTCGAAGCGAGGTCAAAGGACGCACAATCATCAACACTTGCGATTGTGGTCACATTCGGCAGCCTACCGAACTTAGGCGTGATGAGTCGCATCTTCAGAGTCTCGAACATGCAGCAGTGTCGTATTACATCAGCCACTGTACCAAGGTTCTCTTTGCCGATGAGGAAATGGTAGAAATCCTCGGCAATGCCCTTTAAAAGGTGGCCGACCTTGTCCTCCTCTGACATGCGGGAGTTGACTGTCTTGCACAGCTTCAGTACAGCTTCTATGTACGTAGTGCAAGTCTCGCCTGGTACTTGAGCTCTTTGCAGCAGCGTGTGTTCGGCCTGCTTCCTCTTCGCGATTGAGTCCCCAAAACACTCCGTTATCTCGGACACGAACCGATCCCACGTGGTGAGGATGTCCTCATGGTTATCGAACCATACAAGCGCCGTGTCCGTTAAGAAAAACACTACATTTGACAGCTTAGTTGCCGCGTCCCAATGATAATAATTGCTCACCCGCTTGTAGTGCGTCAGCCACTCGCCCACATCTTCTCCATGTTTGCCTCCGAATGTGCGAGGCTCGATCAGGTGCTGACGCTGCCACGGACACGCCGCAGCTGAAACAGGTGCAGAAGGGGCCGCTGGAAATGGTGCAGGGGCTGCAACTCCGGCAAAGGGCCCGTTCCCTATTTCGTTTTCATCGCGAGACATCTCTTCTGTCATCGGCGGCAACGGGGGCAGTCCAGCAAGGCGGCGGCTTCGACGAACAGCTTGCGGTTGAACCTCCGTCTTCAAGTGTTCTCCGTCTCCGTCTCCCTCTCCGTCTTCTGCGAAGAGCCCGATGGAAACATCTATTTCATTCAGGAGACCACTGATAAATAATAGGAAAAAAAGGGGCCCAAAACACTGCCTTGGGGTACTCCCGACCTAACAGATGAAATCTCAGACCTAGTGTGACCAATTGCCACGTAATGCTCGCGAGAAAGAAACAAATATGAGAACCAGTCCGAAGTAGTCGCATTTTTTAAAGTAACATCCATTTTACTAAGCAGTTTACGGCTGGACACTTTATAGAAAGCTTTTGCAAAATCGATAAAAATCATATCCGCTTCTCCCCGAGAGTTCACAGTTTCTGAAAGGTCACAGACTAATTCTATCAGCTGAGATGTACATAGGCCTTCACGAAAGCCATGTTGGCGTCGAGATAATAGATTGCATTCATTTATATAGTCTAAGGGACGTTTCGAGATAATATGTTCGAGCAGCTTTGAACATGTGCAGGTAATTGATACAAGGCGACAATTTTTTAACTTGCCAGCACTGCCACTTTTCGGGGTAGGAACCACTTTAGCTTGCTTCCATACTTTTGGTAAGGAATCATTAGGGAGCGAAGATCTGCACGTTACTCACATGATATCATCGCCATGCACGTCACGACTGGTGATACTGCAATCACGTGTGGCACATACCCGGAGTATTCGGCCAATGGTGTGTGTGCATGGGCGGTAGGTGTTTGAATTTTACACAGCTAATGCTACTAATTGGCCCAGTAAAATAAACACATAAGCGTGTTTAGTTCTTGTTTAAGTTTCTGTGCGTGTATCGAATTTTTTTACCTTCTCTCTTTGTCACCTTTCAACCAACCCATCCCCTCTTCCCCAGTGCAGGGTAGGAAACCGGAGAGTAGTATCTGGTTAACCTCCCTGACTTTCCTCTTAACTCCTCTGTCTCTTTAGCATATCCCCACAACACATTTAAAAACTGGAAATGCATGCCGTCTTCCGTAGCTTGCGATTCAAATGTAGACATAGCAAACCACACACGCACACGAAGACGTTGTAATCTCATAAAGAAGCATACATTGCTTTGCTTTGCTGGGCAAAGCAAAGCAATCACAGCGCAACGCGATAGCGGCGTGAACAGTCGCCGGTCGATGGAAAAAACTGACCAGCGGTGAATGCGTCGGGTTTCATACACTACTCACAGCGCATCCTCGTATTATCGCTGGGAATCCAGGGTTGGCTGAAATGTGTTCGTCTGACATGCAAAGCCTGTAGAACGCTGGACATCGTTCTCGAAGTGTAATGTAAAATGAGCGCTATTTGCGCTGCGCGTCACAGGAAACTGTTAACACGACCCCCGCCAACAAGCTAAAACAAAAGTACGCGCCAATACAATCCTTCTGTTGCCTCCTTTTATGCTAAGGACATCATCTGCTTGCTGAACATTGCGGCACCTCCCACTGACATTGTAAAGGGAACACGTATATTACAAAAAAAATCAAGAATAGAGTATCCACTTTGCGGAGAGCGTCGATTTATTCCAAAAAGAAAAGACATACAGTTCATGGTGTGAGTAAAATCAGCAAGTAGAACAGAACCACACAACAGCGTAACTTAGCAATGCAGTTTCTACAATCATCTTATTAGTTGCACAGTGGACATATCGATATCTCTCTGTGCACATATTTTTGTCTTGTGTATTGGTAGCAGGCGTTTATATTAATATCGGAAGTTGTTATACGACAAGAAATTTGTTGCCTGATTGTACTAATTGAGACAACGTGTTTCAAAGTGACTGCCTGTTGCTTGAAACAACGATTCAGTTGCGCCTTTACTGGTAGTTCTAAGGCTCGTCAGCGTACACTGTCCAGACATTTGGAATGAACTCATCGGGACTGGGCTCCAGCGCTGTTTTTACACCCATATCGATGGAACCACGCCGAGTGTGGTGTATCGCGCTGCGTAAATGATCAAGGAAATAGTATTTCCATACGTTTTGCGTTACAGAGGGCAGCAGCCTGCTCCATAGCGCAGTCGCAGCTCCTGCAATTTCTCCAGCGTCATAAACATCAGCGTAAGTATTCTCACTCTCAACGAGAACGATCGGCTCTTCTAATTTCAAGGCGAACCTGCTTCCTGATGGCTCCTGGACTACTTGGAGCTGCACAGTGAATCTGGCCAGCCGAGCACCAACCACCAATGTTCCTTGTGTCCCAGTGTACGTTAGCCACTTCATGGCCACTTCAAGTAGACGATCGTTGACTAGGTCGACTTGCAGTTTTCGCGTGCCGTTGACGCAGTACGGTAGTAGTGGACCGTACTGGCGGAGAGATTCGACGCCGCTCACGTTGCAGCAGTTGATTTTAACGAGCCTCAGGTACGACTCGATAGTGTCACGATTGCCCCTATACTGCGACAGCTCAGTAATGACAGTGGTGAGAGCATCATCCAAGTCCAGGTCAGTAAAGTCGCAGTCTGTGTCAAATGAAAAAGAAAGGTAAAGAGTCAATTGACCGTTTTAATGTCTCGATTCAAACTACATGGCTCTATCCAGTACGTTAATAATTGCGAACATATAGATCAATCACTAAACTATATTTCTGGCTTTACCAAAAAAGCCAGAACACCAGGGAATGAAAGGAGTCTTTCGACAGTTCAACGCGCGTGATGCCGCCATTACAAGCGTTTACGACAGCACACGGTACCGAGTTTCACACAATTGAAAATTTAAAAAGGAACAAGAAGGAAAAGGATTGAAAGAAGGAAAAGGAAACACTTAAGTTCATTGAAAATTGGTAGAGGGACAACTCTGTGGACATGTGTAGGCGCACAAAAAATTTTGTGGTTTTTGTCAATTTAGTAACAGTGGCAATTCGCAACTGTGGTCATTAAGATGCGGAAAAGTTTGAAATATAGCATTTTTAAACAAATCCTCACTTCGGTTGAAAGAAATAGTGTAGCGTTCGTAATTTCATGCGCGAAACCTACTTTGCTTAATCTCATGAACACGGAACCACGGCTCCTGACAGGTACGCAAGCGCAAGCTAGTTTACTCGAGTGCGGCATAGGATGGTTAGCGGCATAACTACTTCATTCTTCAGTTTTGAAGCATTTCCCACTGTATTAGACTAGCGCACATTCCGTGTTTCGTTATTTATCACTCGGATAACGGTTGCGCAGCGTCATTTCGTCTAGATGCGACTGAAAATGTGACTCACCTTCGCCATATGGTGTGGAAACTGTGATGACCACCCATGACAATACCACGACTACTGTGGTTACTGCACGCATAGCCCCTGCTGGAGTCTGCAAGATTTGCGGCTAGTAATTACGGTGTCCCCGGGTACGCTAGAATACATAGAGTATGAATTCTCAAAGTGTGATCCTGGGAAACGTGTCCTCCTCAATGATTGCAGTATAGTTTCTTAAGGCGTTATGGTGTGCGATTTTCACACATTTATTAAGGGTCAGCTGCTGTGCTTTACGAAAAAGATGGTGTAACTGGTCAGACATAGGAAGTAATTCTCAAAGTCACACACCGAAAGCCGGCTCATATAAATAAGCACAGCCGTAAGGAATTACGGAAATATGAATCTATTTACACGCCTATACCAAATATGACGCACATGCAGCTTACTGACATAGCAATTATAATTAATTTGCACATAAAACGCGCCAATGCGGACACCAAATGTACCTACCGCAAACCTTACATATAAGATTGTGTGACACACGAATAGTAATTTTCATATTTTCACATAAGGATGCAATTATATGAAGGCGGAATACGGAAGTACAGAAATTGCCCACAGTGCGACACTGACGGACGCAGGAAATGAGATTTCCCCGCTTACAAAAAGTTTATGTTGCTCGAGTGTAGAAATTTGTGTAGTGCTAGTGGCGCTCTCTTTTGTGAAACAGGTGTTGGCCATGTACCCGAGATCATATTTGCACTACAGGGCCTACAGTCCAGCCGCATTGAATAGCGTGAGAGGAATATGTGTATTCATTCCTTTTTAGAGTTCTCAAAGAATGCGACGCTTAAAACCTAGCTTTCATTACGTGACGTCCTTGGCACCGGCAGACGTTTTCTCCAAATACTGAGTGTGAAAACCTCCGGCTGGCTAAAGTGGTCTTCAGTAAAATATTTTGAAATGGTCAAATCGCTATGATACCTTGATTCATGTATTAAATATAGATGAAAGTTGCCCTGTCGTCGTCTTGTTCAACGGTATGTGCATATTTTACTCGACGTAATTGTAGCTCTATTCTAATAACTCCACAATACCATTCTTTACTTCGCACAAACTTGTAATGTACATGAATGTTCAAGCTAGTAGTTGTGGCAACGAAGAACTGTATTTCATGATCATCTATATCCTTAACTGGTCGTTTTGAAAAGTAATTTACTAAACGTGCGTTGAAAAATGTGTTGTCTAACACTCATCAGAGGCGTAATGCTACATTAGTTTGGTTTGTCGCAGCCGTGACTGAAGTCACAATAACGAAGCGCCCGTTCCTTCACTACGCCACGTCGCGCAACACTGTAAAAGGGCGAGCAGTGCAAGTTCCATAGCCTTACAGTACTTCACAAAATCTGCGTACGATCGCTCAACTACTACAACGATTAGCTGCTTCTCACGCTGGCCGCACAATACATACTACCAATGAGCAATATTTTATGCAAATAGTACAAGCGCGCACTCACCTCTCAAGTCCCTTCTTCTACGAAGCTGAGAAAATTATCAACTACTCTCAGGCGTTCGCAACACTCCTGCGGGCTGCCGGCTTTCTTTCCACAGACTATATTGCTAGCTTCATTCCGCGGTATGACGCATCTGTAACAGCGATCCTTCAACACTCTTCCCAAGCCCGGATGCCGCTGACCATAACAGTCGCACGCGTAGTCACGCCAACTAAGGGCGGCTGCGCTTACTTTGTATATATGTTTATTTTAAGTTCGCACTCAGTGTCACTTTGCATGCGTCATGCAGTGTGTTTTTTTATTATTTGGAGGTGTGAGCTTTATTGTTGCGTCTCCCTTACCTTAGTAATAGCAGGATACTGCTGCTACGTCGGTGTAGCTGGCTGGAGTTCTTTTTTATTTGAAACACTAGCATAGAGTCGATGAACAAACAGGCCGCTCTAAAAACGACGTAGAACAGGGAATGTTGCTGAAGCCAACGTTTCGGCAAGCGTACTTGTGTTAGTCACGAAGGCAACAGCGGCATTATTTGCAGATGCGCAGATGTGCGTAAGGATGGCAGTTGCCGTTCTGACGAAAACAAGTCCACTTGTGGAAACATTGGCTCCAGCGACATTCCCTCCTCTACATCGTTTTTAGCCACCTGTTCATCGAGTCAAGCCTCCATCTTTCCCTCATGTTCTCTTATAGTTAACATATAGTTAATGACTAAAGGTACCATCGGCATCCAATGAAACGCGACCAGCAGAACACGCGCTTCACGCATTGGGAAGAGTGCAGGGCGCTTAGTCTACTCATCAGTGGTGACAGACCCGCTTATCTGATTTGGCGGCACTCTGGAAGCAACTACTTTTGCAAGCTACACCGCGGTGTAGTGGCGAAGCGCACCTCATCCCACATGATGGTATCTGTAGACAGTAGAGCGCTCCGTTTGCCGCAAGCTCGTTACAGCGCGCGTTAAAAGCTGAAATCATTTCCTGCGCAAACGAACTGGCTGTATACAGTCTACCACGTACAGGCATGGCAAAGCTGGGCTTAACTTCGCTGGGAAATCTCCTAAAGTAGCCAACTGCTCGGGAGGGGCTTATTGTTACCATTCGTGCGCCATTACGGAACGCAGAGTGCCACATCACGTCAAAGCAGGTGCTACAAAATACTTATTCCTAACACTAGGGAAGGGGGTCAAGGGCTCCTTTATTTGTCAGAAAGAAGTTAATGAAACAACAAACATTGGAGCCTCAATGAAGCTTCAAGCTTCATTGAAGCTTGAAGCTTCAACGTTTGTTGTTTCATTAACTTATTCTAACACTGTGCTTTTAAACATGATCAGGCGATCCAAAGCACACCATCGTATGTTACCCAGAAATCAACACACATTTTCACAGAGACATTGTATGACCTTTATTTCAAGCCTAACTCCTGCTTCGCCATGGATATGGCGTGGGTTTGTTGAGCAGTTTTTGCGTCTATGCAGTATCACTGCACTGCGAGTACGATCAGTTTAATACGAGTTTTTTAGCAGTACTTGCAAAGACCCATCCATTCTTGCAATGAAAGTCAAACCTCAAGATTAGGTCATCCAAGGCGCAGTTCACGCAACTCCGCGTTTCTACTGCGTATTGCGGAGGGCATCTGTGATGTAGCTGAAAAAGTGAAGAGTCCACAGTTCTTCGAGGTACGATGGTAGAAGCTTGCTAAGAACTCCAGATGCAATCCTGAGGGTTTCGCCGGCATCTTCTAAAATCATGTAAATGTTGTAATTTTTCAGAGGAAGGGCTGGTTCTTCGTATTGCAGCACGATGCCTCCGTCCGGACCTCCAGCGCTCACTCGAAATAGAACGGTGAAGCTTGAAAAGTCGGCCATGAATTTAATGTGACCCTCTCGTCCAGCGCACATCCGCCAAGGCGAATAGAAGACCAGGTCGCCGGCGTTGACGATGTCTGTTTTCAGGAATCGCGTTCCGTTCACGCAATACGGGAATGCAGGCCCATTGCGGCGCAGTTTGTTCAGACCAGTTGCAGAAAGATGGCCGACTTCAAATCCCGGAAACACGGTGTTGTATTGTCCCTCGAAAACTGTGACATTCTTGGGGAACTTGGCCAGAAACTTGTCCACGGCACCTTCTAGATCCATGCCAGAGAAGTCACATTGTGTACTCGAGAGCGAAGCACTCAAAACTGCAAGAGAAATAGACTCAGTTGGAGATTTACCGTAGCGTTTCATCTCTTACCTGAGATGGTACTGTTCAATAAAATTTTTAATAACATGTGTTACTGGTAAGCACTCGTCAGTATTCATTGGTAGGATAGAACCAAGACAGGGCGAAAAATGCATTAAGTTTTGCAGAGGCGCATACTGTAATGCAATTAATTACTCTTAGATCGATGAACAGATGGCTAAAAACGATGTAGTTCTTGTTGGAATTACTCTAAAAAGTAATCAGAGCATTGCAGCACACGCAACTATTTTAGACATCATATATTCACCACGTCATGATCGCACAGTTGGCTTTTCGTGCTAGTGTACACAGTCACATTTCACTGAGTAAATAAAATAGTTATATGGGGGAGGCGCTATTGAAAAGTGGTCTACCGTGATTATGCACGTATTGGCAGCACGAGCGAACACCGCCTTTCATCAGTTATCGCCAACTATATATATATATATATATAGAAGGCTCCCATCCATAAACATCACTAATAAGCCAAGACACTAGTCAGACGATGCTCCGTATACATCTCCATGTGCACATCTATACAATACTGCTGTCTCAATCATGGGATAAGAGTATCTGTAAATACACAAATTAAGAGTTGTATTATTTTGTACGGTGAGAGCTCCTTTTTATGTCTTTCTGGAACCTGCGTGGCCTGAAAATGAAATAGCAGCATAAAAGGCTGAGAGAATGAGATGTTATGGCTTCGTAAATTTGACGCTATTTTGGCGGAAGCGGTCGTGGGCGGCCTTCGAAATTTAGAAGACAAGAAATCAGCGCTTCTAAGTGAAGACCTCTATTATACCTCTATATCAGACCTCTATTACGAAAGACGTAGTATATATTACCTGGTGGAATTGTATATAATGTGCGAGAGAGAGAGCAACTGAAAAGTTGCAAGCACTACTGTGCTTTCTAACTGGCTAAGCGCAAGCAGAGATATTAGAAGTACGTTCTCTTTCCTTGCCAACAATCTTTGTGTAAGTGAATGATATCACACTACTGATCACTCACAGGCACAGTGCGTTTTGTGCATGCTGTCGTCCCTATACTTAACTTTCATCAAATGACTTCCATCAAATTAACTCGCGAAAGGTCAGGAGCTCATTTTCTTAGTAATATTTCCCCTAAATCTGCTTTTCTGAGAAATGGAATAGCTGAAGCGCAAAGCAACGCCAACAGAATTGAGTGATACGAGCACCAACTTTCAAGGAAAGCCATATCCATGTGATTTCTGTTGCACCAGCGTACTTGTGCTGTGACGTATCAATTTCACGTGCCAATAAGCACCACAGCCAACATAAGAGCTCCATAAAATGCGTTAACGTGTTCGACATGATATTTTTCAATCGGCGGTAAAATTATTCGTGGAGTAAGTGTTGCCCTTTCTCTAGTGAAACAACGTTTTAATAAATACGTGCTCGCAAAATTTCTTCTTACAATTGTCAGGTGGAAATGCGGCAACTGACGCCGCCAGAAATAGCACAGCGAGGATATTCTTCAGCTGCTCCATGTTTCTAGTAAACCTGGAAAATAAAAAAGAAACAACCAACTATATATGCTGGCAATTTGTGCAGGGTGTTCATAAACCCTCATATTTGAACATTCTTTTCTACATCCCTTACGGTTGTTGGAGAAAAAGTGTGACTCACACAGTGAAATATGAGAAATCGCCTCCATAGAAAGCTCGTCACAGTTATGTATTAAATGAGAGTGAACTGTGAATGCCGCGCTGAAACAGCAACATATTTTCGTTGCGGCCTAGCACTTTTCTTTGTTTATATAACCCTGCGCATAATGTTAAAGGTTGTTTTACTGTCGTGCCTGTTGTTATAACGGTGTACTAGGAGTAAGCGCTGCCAAGGTTTACTCAGATGCCACACTACCAAATCACAGTGTACACTTTATTACAAAATTCTTGTTGAATGTTCTAAGCACCAGCACAAACAGACAATCACAAGAAGGAAAACACACAGGCGCTGACTAAAACCGATGTTATTTGCAAGAGCGACGTGCTTTGTAAGTGCCAGATTGAAGTATGCGAAATGAAAGGTGCTGTGACAGTGACTGTCGAAACATGCCGACAACGCAAGTGGAAAAAACAAAAAAAAAAGCCAGCTAGGCGCGAACAAAAAAAAAACGCAATCAATAATTTTTCTTTGCGATGTGACTTCCGACATCCACATCGAGAAGATCAAATTCGACTTCAAAAAGAGCGACAGAATAGGTGCTAATGCGCTTGCTACAAAGTTGTTGTTGAGCTTGATTGGTAATCTTTGTTCGGAACAGAAGGCGTTCGCTCGCTACCACCTCACAAAGCGGGGACGCGGCTCTCCTTGAGCGCGCTGCGGATTTAGTGCCACTGAGCACAACGAAGGCTCTCCTTCTTTATTTTTTTATTAATGGGCACTCTTTATGGCAAGTTGACCCATAAGATGCGCGACAATAGGAGGGCGAAAGCAGCCAATGGGAAGGGGTGAACACCCCTAAAGTTGACGAGCATGAGTTTGTTGTCTTCTTTTAGCCGATAGACTTCAAAACGATTCTTTTTCGGCTTCAAATGATTAAGTTTTGTGAAAGCCAGCAATTTTTGTTTCGTGAGCTTGAACAGGTGACGTGCGCAGAAAGCCTGTTTATTAAAAAAAAATGGCCATGTCCCGCTGCTTACGAAGTAAGCATGACCATGACAAGTGACAAGCAGTGAAAAGCGAACAAAGCCGCCCGCGTTCGCTCCTGGTGTGGAAGGTTCCTAAAGTTAGGCGCGCAATCCTGTCACTGCTCTTTCCTAGAATCGTCGTCTATTTCAACAGGGCCACATATCTACACTTAATGACATGTGCGTAATAATGCGCGTTTCGACCCTCGTTGTCACGTTCCCCTTCATTGCCCAAGCTTCAGCCTCACTGTCATCAAGTACGTCAGTCATCCAAATAAAATTAGCTGTTAGTCAAGAACCGTGCGTCCATGTCTCCCTTCATTCTTGTAGTCGTCTGTTTTCGGTAGGTACCTGTAAGTTTCAATGAATGAACCAACTTGCCCAGCAAGACGTTTTCATAATCTAATTTAAATTCTTCGGAAACTGTTCTGAGCAGTCCAGTTCAAAAGTAGCAGCCGGGCTCCAAATCTATTTCTAAGTGTTGATCACATAGAGTTAGATATTCTTTTCCCGGCTGCCTTGCTCTGGTAGAGACGTCGCAGAAATGTTCATGAATCTCATCGGGATTTTCGACAGCAATTCTTCATTGCTTGTTCTTTTGATTAAGTGTGCGGGGGTAACACATATCTATGAGCTGTGCACTTCGCGAAATAAATCCTCTGCAACTGCCACTAAACCAGCAATGTTGTTCATAAGATCACTCTTAGTGTATTGTGTAGAAACGAACCAGCGTAATACATCGCCTTCTTATTTCGCGCCAGCATATATTCGTGCATTTGTAGCTTGGCCACATCTCTGTGCACCAGCATATGGAATGCACTTGGAATAATCAGTAGCCTCAGCACACAAGGCCCATAAAATATTACAACATTCTGCACCTCATAAACGGTAACCAGAACTTCGTGCCGAAGCTCCGGTAAATGAATTGCGAATAGCAACAACAGAAACAAAATGTACGCAATATCCAGTCAGCATGGACTGAACCTATATTAAATTTCTTTAGGTTCATGTGTTTTAGGCTCTGATTAATTTTTCGTCACTTCTACTGCAGCAGAAATAAATTAATCACGGCAGTCAACATCTTTCGCCAGTCCTGCGTAAGCATACATATTTTTACGTAATCCTCTCGTTACGTCCTTTTATGTCCCAATACTGCCACATTGAAACATATACTCACAGGCGGATGTTGACTCGTCAAGAAAGTGCAGGTATCTTGCCACAAGCAAGGCTGAATTCGTGTAGTATTTCAGTGCGCCCGAGACGCGGCTCCTTCAAATACGTGTGGTGCGATGGCCCTCGGAGATCCCGCATTTAAGGGCCCGGGTATGAGCGCCTCGTTGCCACAGATAGGCGTCAATCCGGTGCAACCATTCAGCGTCAGTACGAATGCCATCATACAAGGCAATATCTACAAACCCTTACGGAGGTGGCGCATCCGCTCAGAATCCACAACAATCACAATCTTAGGCGATAAGGGGGGAGCAGGGTGGGCGGCAGGCAAGTAACGGTAATCAACGACGCTGACGCTGAAGCGCTAAGAAGGGAACATTCCGCAGTTGCTGTTTCTTTGGCGATATATCAAGGCACTTCCTACGTAGCGTAGATCGCTAAAAAGCACCCACTGACATAAACAACATCCTGCCGGCGACAGTAAGGCCCCGCTGTCGTCAAGGCCGCTGGTCGAACATCAATTTGCGCTAGATATTTTCGCTCATTTTTACATCTGCGCCTGTAAAAAAGCTTGTGGCGCAGTTGAAAACAAGAAGTAGGTCTCGCTATGCACTGACTGCCTTATAACTTGTACACCTTCCTCAAGCATTAAAATATTACATTATGCTTCCCTTGCCTTCGTAGAAGTCATTTTGTTGCACAGAAGCAGGATGCACACTTAGTTATTGTTATTTTAATTGAAGCGTGTATAATTAATGTTCGCCAATCGGGAACGCAAAACAGGGGAGCGCGGTACGGTAAGTAGCTAATAAAGTTATGGCTCATCGTCTTGATATAAGTGAAGGAAGTGCACATGTACTTGTGGCTAAGTAACTCCTTAAAAGCAATTTTGCTCTTGTGAGCTCAAGTGCTTCACAGGCATGTTGCCAAGGGGCCAACGGTGGCTCGCAGCAGACACCTGTGCTAACACGTCAGGGGACGCAAGCTTCCACAGAAGATGCGCTCCTAATTTGATATCGTAACGCTCAATAGGCGTCACTTGAGACTCGTAGCAACTGGCCCCACGTAGACTATTTCTAGCCTCGCTACCCTCTACCGATATTATGGTTCTCCAGTGCGATGGTACCTTGACAAAACGTAGTGGTAGTACAGTACATAAAGTTTCCAAGTTCTCGACGAATGTGAGATTTCAGGCTTTCCAGGTTAAAAAAGTAACTCACAGGACAACGTGTCAGATCAGGAATTTTACTTGTCAGTGCCCATAGCAAGCGTGAATAGGTACTGCGAACTCACTATTTCCCATGGACTCATACTTGGAGAGTAAATTGGAGTAGGCTCTCTATCGGTGCAAATGTATTTTTGGTTGACAAAATTGTAACAGGCTGTATTTCTATAATTTAGGAGTAATTATAAATTTGCACTGCTGATAGAGTTTTCTGGAAGTTATTTTTTTCCTTGTCTCTATATCACTGGCAGCGCACTCTTGTTTCTTGTGAAAATTCTGTCTTAGCTAATATAATATTACAGCGTAGCGCTACGGGAGCGCGAATGAAGTTAAGAAATAAAATCGTGCTTGAAGAGTCAAAGCTTTCTTTATTTTAATTTATATTTATTTTACGATCGACTATATAAACACAACTCGGCTACTTTGTTATAATTGCCCTATCAAAATGAAAATACCCATCTGTCTTCATTTCCTTCGAAAATTTTAGGTGAGCTTTCTCATTCTTCTACATCTGTCTTATTCGTTTTCCTTTTTTGAGTTCACCTGGTAGGTCTCTTCTCCACCCGTGCGATTCATAGCCGATCCTCCATAGGGAGTTGCGCCAAACTTCCAGGTCAACACAAACGGAACGAAATTTGTGATTGAGGCCTCCAGACTGTCCCTTGATCATTGTTTATATCTTGCGGTTTTGTCGCTACTTGTAATAAACGCATTGCACCCTTAATGATATAACTGCAACAAGACACACTTCACGAAGGAAGGTATGTACACGCATGCACTTTCGGAAGTGGGGAGTACTAAGTTTACTAAACGCCGCCTACGGAAAGGAGGGACATCGAAAAAGGTTTAATAAATTCCTTTTCGTTTTCATATCTCCCCGCGGAACCACCAAATCTCCTTCGTGCACCGTGAAATGTAAAAAGTAAGGGTGAATTTTTCTTGCATGAGTATGCCTTAACACAGGTCTTAAAGATACAGCCAAAGTAGTCTCAGCTTTATTGTAAAACACAGGGTCGTAAGCTTGATTGACTGATTTCTGGTGTTTTACGTATGAAAACCGCAATTTGATTTCGAGTTACGTCGTAGTGCAGGACTCAGAAAATTTGCACCACCTGGGGTTCTTTAACAAGCACTGACATAGGAGGGTACACGGGCCTCAAAATTTCGTCTCCATTAAATGCTGCTTGTTAGAGTATAATTAAGGCATGTCGCTTTATTTACTCGTTGATAACGCCCCACCAAATCACTCTAACAATATTTAAATGCGCTGCACGACACTTAAGGTATCTCGTGCAGTGTACCCGTATGATTTTCAAATTCTCGGATCTGAGTTTGCTGAACTGTATTCGACAATGGTAGGGCTGCGATTTGCTTTGTGATGCCTCAGGTAACAGTTTTAGGCAGTGGACAAAACTCTTCTGAAATACTTTTATAAAAATCGAAATGCGCAATAAATAGGCTCAAGGTGTTAACAAAGTCAGCGGATGTCACTCCTGCCTCTCTGGTGTGTATAAAGATTGGTATTTGGAGAGGTCATGTCAAATGATTTGACCCCAACGAAGAAACTATCCATTCACCTGATTTCTGGCTTGTAGATGCGAATCAGCCCTTTGACTAGCCTGTGTAACGCTGTCCCTCCGTGCCTCCGTACGAACGCGCCGCAACGCGCTCCCCTCGCCGCAGGTGTTGGAGCGGTGCCAAGTAGGTCATGCCGCAGCTGCGCGTTGACGTCACGCTCCCCTCGCAGTGCGCGCTGACGTCACTCTCTCCCTCGCCTGCCGCCCGCTCGCCGCAGCGCCCGCAGCTGCCGCCTCGTCCGTTCGCCCGCAACACCTGCCGCTACTGCCACTCGCTCCGCTACCGCGACCGCCGCACGCTACACCGCCGACTCGTCCGTTCACGCGCAAAAAAATTAACACCATCTTCCCAAAGGGAACGCTGATGGGACGCGAAGCAGCAGCGTTGCGCACGGGTGGCGTCACGGGTTGAACGGCGCTAACACGGGTACTCCGGTCCAGCGCCCGTGTCCACTCTGAAGAAACGACAAGACCTACGCCAGCCATCGCTTCAAACGAATCTTCCAGCGCTCACCGCAGCACCCGCGTTAGCGCCGTTCAACCCGTGACGCCACCCATGCGCAACGCTGCTGCTTCGCATCCCATCAGGGTTCCCTTTGGGAAGATGGTTTTAATTTTTCGCCTTTCTTTAAGTCAAATGGAAAAATTATTTGAGGACATGTCCACCCATATCCCCCATAGTAGACTACGAGGTACTTTAAACCACTTGCATTTTGTTCTAAAACTATAGGTCAGTACTACCAATGACCAATCACAATGACCTATATCACAGTTGGTCAATGACATAAATCACAGCCGATACGGTTACTGCTCTCCCATAGTAGAGCGTCAGGTCAAAATCACCTGAAAATAACTATAAGGCCCAGGAAACTCCAACGCATTTGCCGCACGTCTTCAACAGTAGTGGGCTGGATTTTAATGGTAAGCTCGTCGAACGCTGCCGCCACCTCACAACAATCTTAATAAGGCTGAATAAGTTAGATGGAGGCAACTCCAAACCAATACCCTCCCGAATCCGGTCACCATGCACCACATCGATCCAGACCAATTCAAACCCGATTGCTCGAAATGTGGGCAGAGAGCCACAATGCAACACATCTTTTGGGACTGTCCCGCAGACCCACCGCCCAAAGAACTCCAGAAGCTTGTAGGCTAGCAAAAGTGGAAAACCCTACTGGCCAGCTCTGCTCTGGACGGGTCACAGGAAGGGCCCAAGAGGTCGCCTTCAGCCCCGACTGAGGGCCATCTGGTGGGGTCACAGAGCCCATCACTCCCAGTACCGATAGTAAAGTTTTTTCACTCAATGGTAAGCCGCTCTGTTGCCGACGCTAGCGCCTGGTTATTTGTCCCCACAGACGCCGTTATATTCTGGCTGCTTGGCGTCTGCGGTGCTAGTTGCGTTGCACGGTGTGCTGAGTGGCTGAAGAGAGAGAAATAACTTTGTCTGGAAGAAAGGAGAAGGAAGATTACGGAGTTTCTATCGTTGGGGTCCTATGTCCAAGGCTACACTGGCCTTCGCCTCCCACCGGACTTGATCTAGGGGCGCTAGTGGCACTCGAACTTGCGATGATGATGAAGATGATGAAAAATTTTATTTCCGCAAGGTAAGTTCCCAAGCGTAGGAGGAGCCCTCAGTCCAGGGCCCCTGTGGCCTTTGCCATCTTGCCAGCTCTGTCGGTCAGCTTGAGCTGTTCATCAGGCTTCGAGCAGGATAGCGCAGCCTCCCACTGCCCCGTTGTTGGTGCTTTGTTTACTGGGACTACTCTAGATTTTTGGCGGGCCCACGTAACGTGGTACAGTGTTGGGTGTTCCCCGCATAGCGGACATTTATCGTCATATGTCGTGGGATAAATTTTCCTAAGTAGGCTCAAATTGGGGTATGTATTAGTTTGCAGTTGTCTCCAGGCAACCGACTGCTCTCTACTAAGGTCTTTATGGGGAGGGGGATATGTCCTCCTTAAGGCTCTTTGATCTTCTAAAATTGCTCCATAACATCTTGTGACTGTGCTCAGTTCCCCGTCGTGGTGCGCCCCCCGGTTGACGTATGCTCGGGCGCTGGCGTCCGCACGCTGGTTCCCTGTCACAGTTTCATGGCCTGGTGTCCACGTTATGAAGCATCTCGAGAATGTGATTTTCCTCGCTTTGTGGATGCGGATGGCCGCAATGGATATGCTTCAGCTGCTGTACCTTCTGCAGGCTTCTTGCGAGTCCGTAAGAATTTCTATGTCCTCCTCGCCCTGATGGGTGATGGCGAGCGCAATCGCCGCTTCCTCAGCCTCCAGGATGTTGTTGATACTGAAGTTGAAGTTTATTTTCATTAATTCCAACATACAATCGTATCCCGTGGTACAGTGGGAAGGGGTGGCGAAAAGGCAACTGAATGCCTGACAATGCGCCAGTCCCCGCCCAGACCACGATATTGCACAACACTCAGCATGTGATACACAAATGCAGTAAACAAAATAACAAAAACATTGAAGAACACTCAGCCTGGTGTTCTAATACATAAGTACACTGAAAGAAAAAAGAAACAGAAGAACTTATCGAAAAGAAATTTTCACGGCTGAATTTCAGGCCATAGTACATTTCTGAAAAAGGTATAGAGGATACGGAAGTTGTACACAGGCGGGAAAAGAAAGTGTCACGTTTGAAGCGTGAGTAGATAAGCGTGCATCTTTTTTCTGAAAATTGCTTCTGACCGGGTTTCATTCACTATGCTCATGGCCATCGTGTTAGAGTTCAAAAACCAAGGAATCAGGTGTGTTAATTTCTGCTTGCCGTAGTGGTGCGAATCCTTTCACTGGAACAGGTGGTTTTCCTAAGGTTATACGCATAGCTCGGCAGTGTAGGGGAACACTCACTCACACTCACTCACCCAAATTTTTCCATCATCCGCACTCACTCGCACTCGCACTCACCTCCACTCACACTAACTTGCACTCACTCGCACTCGCACTCACCTCCACTCACACTCACTGGCGCTCACTCGCACTCGCACTCACTTCCACATACACTCACAAGCACTCACTCGCACTCGCACTCAACTCCACTCACACTCACTGGCACTCACTCGCACTCGCACTCACTTGCACTCACACTCACAAGCACTCACTCGCACTCGCACTCACTTGCACTCACACTCACAAGCACTCACTCGCACTCGCACTCACCTCCACTCACACTCACTTGCACTCACTCGCACTCGCACTCACTTCCACTCACACTCAAAGGCACTCACTCGCACTCGCACTCACCTCCACTCACACTCACTTGCACTCACTCCCACTCGCACTCACTTCCACTCACACTCATTGGCACTCACTCGCACTCGCACTCACCTCCACTCACTTGCACTCACTCGCACTCGCACTCACTTCCACTCACGCTCATTGGCACTCACTCGCACTCGCACTCACGTCTATGAAATGAGTGCGAGTGAGTGCACTCATGAGTGAGTGCGCCGACCTATGCAGGCATCTGCGGCAAATAGAGTGACACGAGTTTTTCCTCCCGGGTAGAATAAACGGCAGCGGTGCCAGTACACTGCGCAGGTTTCACCTGGTCGCCGACCTAACTCGGCACTACGCGCACCTCTTCAGTCGCGCGTACATCTCGAACTGTGAGCGCTGTCTAATGTATCAGAGACTAGAACACATAGTATTTCGCGACTGTCCTCCATTCGTGCCCCAGCAGTAGACGGCGGCCACTTGGCTGGCTGATATGGGAGTACAAGCAATAGATGAAAGCTGTATTTCACCCGAAATAGGGGACCATACCGAATTACCAAATGCTACAAGGTCATTTTTTCAACAGAAATGGACTGGATGCTAGACGTTCGGTACCACTGCGCAAAGTTGCGGATTATGAAAAGCGACTATTAAACTTAGATGCAACTAAAGTGGCTTCTTTCCATTATGCGACTATTAGACCTTTATCATAATCTTCGAGTGCATTTCCCTGCACAGCATATTCGTCCGACTAATGGCGGCCCCTGTCACGTTTCAAGTAGAGGCGAGGTCCCAGTTACCCGTGCTGGGGTTTGACTATTGCCAGTGTTTATGTCAACAGAGCCGGGTCGACATTTTCCGCGTCACAGCACATTGTTTTGCAGAAGTGAATAGCTGCCATAAGTTGGGCTAGTTGGTATAAAGCGTAATGAAATATGATTACTGGCGTCCATGTCCCCTTTGCGCAAGCAGTCATGTCTTATTATGTATATACGGATCACTCATTCTTATCCCCATCCTCATGCTTCATCACTCTTCTTCCCCTGTTGCGTTGTCCCCGAAGTAGAGTAGAAGGCCGGGGCGTACTAGATCAGGCCACGCTCTCTACCTGTCTCCAGTGTATTGGACTTCAAGTACGCGAGTATGTAGCTTCATTATGAAACTGAGGTTGCTTCGATGTAACGTTGCTCGCTGTGACAGATTATGCACTGCATTGTGATGTTGTTCATTATAACGATTATGTTAATATTTCATGCGATATTTTCTTTGAAGGTCACTTTGGTCAGTATTCATTGTCACTTGATTGATGCTTTTGGTAGTCTTTTCAAGCTTGCCTCTTTACATCAGCTGATGTCCTAGGCAAATTTTCACTTTGATACCTGGGTCATATTTGAGTTCCTTTGTTCATACTCATTGATTTTATGTGGCGAAGATACTGCATAAGATGACTGAAAGCGGCTATCACACCGTCATCTATTATGCTGTCTGTGCTCATATAACAGGATGCGCTGCTCTCATGCTGAGAAATGCATTGTCGTTTGGCTTTTGATTATTGTTACTAGTGCGCTTTCTGTAAGCCTCTAGTCGTTAATAAGTTCCAGATATATTTAAATTATTTCTTCTGCAGTTCCTTTTGAATATTTGTGGTTTTATTTTTTTCGCATTTCTCTTTTTTTTTAAACTACCATAAGTTATTTGTCAATGAAATGTTGAATAAAATGTTGTTGACGTCATGATCATTGGCAGTGGGGCCTCCTTGTTAGGCCGCTTGCCAAGAAACTTTCTATCCTTAACTGTAGAAAGATATGTCACTACTGTTTTTGGTAGATTTGCTTCATGCTATACAAAGTACAAGCTATATTGATTTTTGTATGCATGACAACTAATTGTGACCTAAATGCTAAGACTGATGAAGCCTTTGCAGACGACTGTGTGCCTACCTTACTGCACTATTGCTCTGTTGCACTCAATGGTGGTGCTTTGACCCACCAGAAAAAAAAAAGTTCCACGCAAGTGCGACACCAGCACTTCTTCCTAGGACGAAAGTATTCAGCTGGGCTGGCACTAACCCCCACTCTGCAGCACCCTAAACCTTATGGTGCAGCTGGTAACATAGCGGGTCGCAGCTACTACCATAAGGCAGGGACGACGTCCGTGGACCGTGGGTGCCCCCCAAAATTATTATCCCTTTGACATCTTCAGAACCACAGAGTTAATGCCTTCGGGATGCAAAGAATGCCTTGGCGTCATTTGAACCCCTAAGGCGTTAGCTCTGAGGTCAGATTATCATTTATATATTCTGAGGGTGGCAACCAGACCAAAATTTTGGTGGGCGCGCCCAGTTCCCGAGCACGATTCCTGCTTCTTTTTCAGATTACGGCTAACATTTCAGGAACAGCTTTTTGATGACGCACGTGCAAGTCTTTGAACGGATTCAGAAATCCCGGAAAATGGGATTATTTGAGTCTCCTCGAAGCCGTCGAAAAGACCAGCTTTTTGAAGACGCATGTGCAACGAGCCGGACATCAGACTATATACGACGCATCCAGGACTAAGGCTTCTTACGCGTGCCGTCTGCAACGTTAACGTCTCGGATATCCGTTTCGAAGTCGTCATAAATCCTTTATATACTAGCTGGGCAGGAGAGTACCAAGACCATGGCATGTAAATCAAGCCGCTCATGCCATACATGTCATGATTTTCATGTTATGACCTGTCATTTATGTTCGTCATGCAGTAATGTTGCGCCATACTGATTTTCGTATACATCCCATTAACGAAACGGCCCAGGAGAGCACCAAGACCGTTTCATGTAAATCATGCATGTCATGATTTTCATATAATGACCTGTCATTTTATTCGTCATGCAGTCATATGGCATAGCGATTTTCGTATACAATCCATTAACGAGACGGCCACGGATACATACATACATACATACATACATACATACATACATACATACATACATACATACATACATACATACATACATACATACATACATACATACATACATACATACATACCACTCACACTCATTGGCGCTCACACTCACTGGCACTCACTCGCACTCACACTCACTTCCACTCACTCGCACTCGCACTCATTTCCACTCACACACACTGGCACTCATTCGCACTCGCACTCACTTCCACTCACTTGCACTCTCTCGCACTCGCACTCACTTCCCCTCAAACTCACTTGCACACACTCGCACTCACCTCCACTCACACTCACTGGCGCTCACTCGCACACGCACTCACTTCCACTCACTCGCACTCACACTCACCTCCACTCACACTCACTTGCACTCACTCGCACTCGCACTCCCACTCACACTCACTGGCACTCACTCGCACTCGCACTCACCTCCACTCACACTCACTCGCACCCGCACTCACTTCCACTCACACTCATTGACACTCACTCGCACTCACACTCACCTCCACTCACACTCACTTGCACTCACTCGCACTCGCACTCACTTCCACTCACACTCATTGGCACTCGCACTCGCACTCACTCCCACTCACACTCACTGGCACTCACTCGCACTCACACTCACCTCCACTCACACCCACTTCCACTCACTCGCACTCACGTCTATGAAATGAGTGCGAGTGAGTGCGAGTGAGTGCACTCATGAGTGAGTGCGCCGACCTATGGTTATACGTGTGTGTCTTCCGGGAGTAAGTATCTTTGAATATATCTGTTTTCGATTTAATTTGATTGTAGATCACTGTCGCTAGCTTTTTATAAAATATATTTTAGAATATTAAGACACTGTGCTTATGGAAAAGTGGAGCAGAAGGCGTTCGGCGCGGAACATTTTCGATTATACGCAAGATTCTTTTTTGCAGTCTGTGAATACTATCCTTATTTGTTTTCGTTGTACTGCCCCAGATTAATAGGCAATAATGTATGCGCGAGTAAACTAAGGTGTAGTAAAGCTGTTTTGTCACCTAAAGGTGCAGTAAGCATCTAATTTTGCCAATTATGCCAATGGAGCGTGATATGTGGGTGCGAATATTTTCTATTTGATTGGACCAACTCAATATTTCGGGAAAAACAACGCCTAAAATCTTCTGAGTCTGAACGCGTTCAATCAGAGTTCCTCGGAATGTGAGCTGCGTATTGCGGAGAATACAATGGCTTCGAGGTCGAAAGATAATCTACTTTGTTTTCTTAATGTTTAATTCCAACTGATTTGTTCTCAGCCATGATGACATATTGCTAAGCCAAAGGTTCGCTACTTTTTCTAGATTAAACATATCTTGACCCGAAAAAAAGACGTTAGTGTCATCTGCATATAATATAATATCTGGTGTTAGAGGTACGTTTACGATGTCATTTATATAGAATAAGAATAGTAGTGGCCCAAGTATAGACCCCTGTGGGACATCCTAATTTATCTTACCCATTTGTGACTTCGTGTGTTGCAAGTCCGTGTACTGAAACCGATTGCTAAGGTAACTTCTTATTAAATTAAGCGGCGTGCCTCTTATTCCATATTCATTCAGCTTTTGCAAAAGAATTTCATGCTTGATTGAATCAAAAGCTTTCTTAAAATCAAGAAATATTCCAATTGTGTGATGCTTTTGCTCAAAATGTTCAATAATTTGATCATTAATAGATAATAGGGCCTTTTCTGTACACTTGTTCTTCTGAAATCCGAATTGCAGTTTAACGTTGCACGCAAGTTTTAGAAACGTCGAAGATAAGTACACACGAAATTATGGAATGCTCCGACATAACAGAAAATAGTAAATTGTTAGTGCAAGCTCCATTTTGTGAAGCCAGCCCAAATCCGACTTCACCAGACACACCACGCCACGATAGAAGGAACCAGCTCCAAAAATGGAATAATCCACAGAGAAGTTTTGAAAGATAAGCAATTCATTCCGCGTTTGAAAGTGAAAAGTCGACATTAATTTTACACCCCTCACCCATTTTTTTTTTCATGTCTTGGGACTGTTGTGATCGCGATTAACCGAATGGAAGTCCCCTTGGCTGATGCGTCTTCCAGTGGCACGCTGGTTTGCCACTCTCACGCACGAGTTTGCAAGCGGCCGCGCAGCCTTGCCGGCGCCAATGGTTCCACATGGGCGCCGGCGGCAACCTTTGAATCCATGGGCTGAGGTGCCTCGGCCTGCCTTTGGAAAACACTACCGCGGCGCTGCTGGTCATTATCCGTCCGCTGTTAGCCGCTGTGGCTGGCTTCGAGGCAAGCCATCGTATCAGGAAATGGAACGGAGGCTACGTCCTGGAGCCCGGCCAGAGCGTGGAAAAGCACGTTCCAGCCGGGCTCCAGGAGATAGCACGTGGTGGTGCAGTTCGGACAGGCATTCATTCGCTGAGAGGGGCAGCTGACTCCGGGCCTTCTCCCCTTCCTCCTGCTAATCTTCAACTAATGGCAGGGGACGCAAGTTTTCATCGGAGGCCACGGAGCTCAAGCAACAGACGCTGACTCGACTACCGAGAGCGAAGATCCTTATAACAGCCTGTTATAATGATCTAAGGTGGCGTACCACGCAGAAGGGGGTTGGCAAACAAAGTGTGCCCCCGAGACATAATGCAAGGCAGCTAAGAGTCATCTTCGGTGGGCTCTTGCCACGCAGTATATTGTGAACCCCACCACACCACCAGTATTGCTGATGTCGCTTATGTAAGGTCGCGCCTAGAGGTAGCGCCTCCTTTTTTCTCCTGAACTCAGCTGCCGTTTCTTAGCCGACCAACGTATGCATTAAGGCTTTTTAACTTATAATACATTTCAACGAAGATTGCCCGAGACATATATGACACGTGCGTCCAAAACGTATGCGGCTCTTTTTGTTGTATAAACAATGTAGTAATTATTTGGGTTCAGAAGATTGCAGCAGGTTTCTTTGTTGTATAAGCTATGTATAAAAAGTGTATGATATTGTGATGTCCTTTCAGCTGCTGCCATTGTTCACAAAGGGGGCGGAGGATCCCTCAAGCCGTCATTACGGCTTTTCCCTCCGCCTCCTGTTACACTGTACTGTGACGAAATAAAGCAATCAATCAATCAATCAGATCACGTGAGGGGACATCATAATGTAACAGGAGCCGCCAATTTGTTGCGGTCATTTAATGGAGAATATTGTGTCGACAGAAGGATATTTCCTAACGTCATAACTCTCTGTTCCTTTCGTTTCTATTTTCATGTCATTATACCATAAAAATGTACTAAGATGGTCCTACACTTTCATTACTACATATTGCAGGCGCCCCGTCTCTATTGGGCGTCTATGCAAATGCTGCTTATACAACGGCACATTATTATTGGTCCTACAATACGTACTAGAAGGAAAGACTAAAAGATTTGATTGATTGATTGATGGATTGATTGATTGATTGATTGATTTGTGGAGTTTAATGTTCCAAAACCAGCTCTGATTATGAGAGACGTAAAAGACTAGAAGAATGGAACAGCAAGGGATAGAGGCGAACAATGATAATTTCGTCGTAACAGCGCTTCATTCTACAGCAACAAGAAGGGAAGTACACAGGACAGGCGCTCAACTCACAACTAAACCTGATTTGATAAACGATGTGAGCTGATCCCTGTGTCAGAGGAATCGGTGTAACGAACAAGTGTGTCTTCATCTAAACAGTTGAATCTTTATTATACATCCACATCAACTTGCCCACCTGCATCAGTGTTTCGTTGGCGTGGCACCGTTTCACGTGGATGAACCCACGTTCACGGAACACCTCCACAAGGTCCACGACCGTGACCATCCCGTCGTGGTACCTAAAGTAGTTCATGTAATAATAGGACACAGTAGATAGGAAATTAGGTGCGACAAACGCATCAGTAATGTTTACTGAAACCACTATTATGCGTGGACATCGTTACCATACTTGGGCACTTAAACCAGTTGTTTTCTTCTTGCCATCATGCTCGAAGAGTAGAAGGAGACGGCGCGGAAACGTCCTCTACGACGAACGTCGCACTTTTCAAACGGTATGGAATGTTGCCGCCATCAAGGAGAGCCGAAGTAAAGCCACGGCCGCACTGGAGAGGCGCGCGCACCTCTCCACCACGGCCGTCGCTTCACTACGCCTTTCCTTGATAGCGGCACTATACTAGGAAAAGTAGGCCTCGATGCGCGAGCGATGAGCCAGACGAACGCACACGCACTCAGCAAGAGAAAAAGGAGCGAGATGCGAAAGGGTGGAATGTAAGCCGCGTTCCTAGGGCCTGGGGGAACGTGCGCCGATGGGGCATTGGTAGAGCATCGACCATCTCTCGTCGTGGAGCCAGGCGCTGCGACTTCAATACCCAGCACAGCATCGGAAATTCTTCTACTTGTCTTTCTTCGTTGTTCTTCCATGTATATGTTACTGCATCACTTCCGTTACGGAAGTGACGTAGTGGGATTGCGGTGGACGTCGGCATAAAACATTTTCGTGCTGAAGAAATGAGGAAGCCTGCAGAAGCGGCGCGAGGCTAGCGAAGCAGCGAGTCTGGTGGGCACTTGGCCGGTCTGGGTTTGACTCCGGCACATCCGCAGATCGCCGTGCTACGAACTCTGAGAAACGCCTCGCAAAGCACTGGAAGGCCCACTGAACTTTTCACAAAGATTCGCACCGGGCTCAGCGCAAATACGTTCGCGTCGAACAAGAGACAGTAGCAGACGTGGCACGCGTGGCCTCGGCTTGACTCCGTCCTACCCCTTTGCTATACTACACTGTGCATGCTCAGGTTCCGTGGGTCGCGGGATCAAATCCCGCCCTCGAGGCTGCATTTCGATGGAGGCGAAATGTTGAGGCCCTTGTGCTGTGCGATGTCAGTGCACGTTAAAGAACCCCAGGTGGCCGAAATTTCCACAGACCTCCACTACGGCGTCTCTCATATCAGAGCTAGTTTTGGGACATTAAACACCACAAATCACCTTATGCTGTCCTAGGAGCTGCTTGTACTCCACGAGAGCATGAATGCTCTTGTGACCTGAAGCTATGCAATAACGAAAGGAAGGGGTCAAGAGCTCGTTCTTTATTTGTTAGAAACAACTTAATGTCTGTTTCTCATTAAGTTGTTTCTGAAGCTATGCAGAAACGCATAGCTTTACGGGATGCTGTGCACTGGAGAAATTGACGCTATATGCACAAGCGTTGACGACATTAGCGCAACAGAGGAAAGAAGCGCGCGTGATTGACCATGGTCCGGTGAAGGAACGATGATGATCATTGTGGTTTGGTTAGGAAAGGACGCTAATTTCTGCAGCCCACGTAGGGAGCACAGCTAAGCCACAGGGGGAGGGAGGGGGGTTAGGGAAGAAAGGAAAGGCCGTAGTGGAGGGCTCCGCAAATTTTGACCACCTGCGGTTCCTCAACGTGCACTGGCAATTCACAGTACATGGGCGTCGAGCATTTTCGCTTCCACTGAAAATGCGACCGCCGCGGCCGGGATCTAACCAAGTTTTTTCGGGGGTGGCAGCAGAGTAACCTAACCACTATGCCTCCGCGGCAGACGCGTGCGAGCGCCGCACATAGGGCACTGCGTAGAAGTACAAGCACTGTCTTGGGGACCAGAGTTTATTATGATGATACATTTAGGGCATGCCGCACTATTTACGGTTAACTAGAGCAGCTTCACTGTTGAAACGAAAGCAGGTTTCAAAGTGAATATAAAAAAATTAAACACATTTAAAGACTCATTTATGACTGATAGATTTATAATAAATGTGAAAAAAGATTGTAAACGAACTTGCCCAACTTAACCATCTCTTTATTAACGATGTCATCAGTTTTATCGAGTAACAAGGCGCAGTGCTTAGGCACTCGTAGTCGGGTAATGATCTCGTGCTTCTTGTCGACCAGCTCGTGTACTTGAATGTCTACCAAAATATAAGCTTACGATGTTGCTTTCTGAACCCATCAGAAAGGCGGCCGCCGCTGCCGCGAACTGAATCCGCCCCCCTGGGCTTAGAGCCGAGACACCAAGCGTGCTTTGCTACCAAGGCGAGTAACTCAAGAAGTCTCAACGAGAAATTTCGTAAAGGGTTTATTCAGCACACATAGTACGTTCTTTACTGCAGAATTGTGTCATAATTTTAGACTGCGACTCTTCAGCACCGCTCCGTTACGCTGGACAGTTCTGCAATAACAAGTCTGCCATGCACAGCTTCGGTTTATTCGAGCGCTTTGCGAAGAGAAGTAGTGAAGAAATTAAAGAAGTGGTCGTTCCACAGCTCATGCGTGTACGATGGGAGGACCCTTGAGATCATTCCGCCTAAAAGTCTACCGGGTGTTCCGGCGCCTTCAATGATGAAGTGAACACCGTGTGTATGAACGGGGACCGTCGGTCCTTCGTAACGAACAACGTATTTCTCGGCGAAGCCTCCTCTGTCGACGCGGAGGAGTACTGTGAGGCGCGAGAACTCGGCGTACATTATCACGAGACCCTTGTCTCCCGAACACGTTCGCCAAGGCACATAGAAGGCTACGTCGGCGTCGTTGATGAAGTCCACCTGTAGAAAGCGCTGGCCGCGAACGCAGAAGGCCTGCACTGCGCCGTAGCGCTTAATCTTGTTTAAACCTGCCGCAGTCACTGTGCCGACTTCCAGGCCAGCGACGATGGGAACGTATTTTTCCTCTGTGAGAGTGTAGTTTTTGGGAAGGGCTGCAAGGATGCCCTCCACCACATCGTCCAGGTCGACAACGGAAAAGTCACATTCTGTGGGAGAAAAAAAAATACACAAGTTACCGTACACTAAATGCGTAATGTCTCTTTGTGCCTGCTTCCCCACCTGCCGATGTTTGGCGGACTTGATTATTGTGAACCTGCGCTGTACGAAGTACTCTGTTTTCTACGCTCAACGCAACGTAAAATACGCAGCACTTTGGCTGTAGTCCTAAAGAACCGTCGCCGCTTTCCCCTATCTGCTCCTCGCCGAAAGATAAAAAAAAAAGATGTGACCTGTTAGCACTGTTAGTTTCCGACGCCGGTGAACAATTTCCCCGGGCATCAGAGGGGCAGCGTCGCGATAGCATCACATACGGGTTTGTCGCATGCGACAAACGCGCATGCGTATCTAGTCGCGGCACAGCAGTCTGGCTCGCACGGTAGAAAAGTATTCGTTAATTTGGCGCGAGCACCTGCGACGACGACATATTCGGTGGGGTATTCGCAGCGTTGGTGCCGCGTAAATAAAACCGTCAATACACGGACCTCCTCGCCGTGAGCAACAAAAGCTGGCTTCCGACCCTGTGAATAGGCAAGTAAAGTAATTGCCATTTCGCTTCTTCAATCTATTTTTCGGCTGTTCACTGCTGCACAACTGAAGCAACACACACAAGCCGCCCATACGTGATATTCCGCTTCCAGTATGCCGCCGGGGTGGTTTTCATAGTGCTGTGGTCATTAAATGTCCGTCTAGCTTCGCGCACGCACATGAACTGCTTATCATGGTGGCCATTAGAATGACCGCCGACTGGTAGTCGGAATGCGTTAGCGAATAGTAAGTCGGCAGCGACCGCGTCACTCTATAGCTCTGGCTTTCCACCGTGAGCTGTATGACGAACTCCTTTTATTATTGGGTTTTCAACTTTCCTATTTCGTGCACTCCTGGCGAAAAAATTTTGTCTTCAGAGGAATCAATGTTTCTCATTGAGCGCCATACTGCAGCAACCGCAGCAGCCTTCGGTGGTGCCTTCTTGATGCCTTTTAAGAGACGTTTTTGCCAGCACATAGGGATCGTTTACGAAACCTCCTCAAGCCTCGAAGTTGTCCAGTGGTAAAGTTGGTCAGCTTATTTAGATGACGATTACATAGAGGTTTTCTGTGAGCGCTACGTGTGCATGTTTCTTTCTGCGGTGTTTCTCGTGCACTAATTCCTCTGTGTTTATAGTTCCGCGTGCGTACACTGCTGTGTCGAGTCATTGTGGCCCTGTGCAAGAAAAAAAAACAAAATATAACATGAGGTATGATGCTGAGCTGGCACAGTGTAATCTTTTCTGCTGGCTCTCATCCTTTCTTTGTAATTGCATTTTATTGTATTCGCACTTTTCGTTAAAAACAGAGAACCCTATGGTTGAAACGTGGATGGTGGTGTAACGACAAAAACATACGCAGAGAAGTGAACAAGGGTGTTCTCTTTTTCCAATATATATTAGAGGCACTCTCCAATCACCATGCAAGTGCCTTCTCGCTTGTCATAGGCTACGTTGGTCTTTTTCTTGATTTCTTGCCTTGTTACCTAGGGCACATTTAATTTATTAGCTCTCCATAACTCACATCGTTGCCTACCCCACTTAATGAGCACGGTTTTTCTACGCTTCTCAGCTGCATCCTGACTCATCTTTACATGTTTGCCGAGCTCCAAGCCGTTGTGATTTTATGCCATGATACCGTTCACCACAAGAATGTCATGAAGTACTGATGGTTTTCAGTAAACGAACACAGGCGAAGGAAACGTATGCTGGTCCTCTCTCTGGACTCTGCTTTTCTCAATTCTCGGCTGAAGAAAAAGAAAGGCAGCGTACATAGCTATCAGCGGTGGTGCTTGTCACCAGCAAACGTCGCGCTGTGAAATTGTGCGATATGTACAAGCAAACAAGCTAAGCTTTCTGTTTCTAACAGCTGCTTGTACGTTATACTGCATGAGAACATAAATCTGACAAGCTCCTCTTGATTTCACAGGCTGCGTATATTTTACGTCTGTGCTCCTGTAAATGGCTTGAGTAACTTCACGGAGCACGAAGTCTGTTTTACTGTAACGTTGAATTGCCATTACCAAGCGCCGTAAGGTGACAACAATTACGGCGGTCTGCATTTCTCATAGGAAAGTAGTGGCGGCCAAGTATGACGGGCGATTTCCTGCTAAATCAGCAGTTTTTCTATTAAACATATTCAGAAGCACTACATGTGTTTCTTGTTCGGGAAGTCGAAAGCAATATGCTTTTGGCTGAAGAAATGTAAAGTTAACACGCGGAAGCATTGTCGTGCAAGAGCCGCACGACAATTTCGCACATGGGCTTGAATTCTCCAAGTACCGAAGAAGCCCTGTGAGCGTAAAATGCGACAAAAAAGATGTCTCCCACTACCGATTTCAAAGAAAAAAAGGGGAAAAAAAAGAGGACGCCGGGAGAAAACTAAAAAGTAAAATAACCAAAAGTTTTTAATTGGTAGTTGTGAGCCATTTGTGTTTTGTGAAAGCTACCGTTTTAATAAAGGTCATTCGCCAATTGATTGGTTGATTTCTGGGGTTTTACGACCAACGCCGCGATGTGCTTATCAGAGACGCCGTAGTGGAGGGCTCCGAAAATTTCGACTGCCCGGAGTTCTTTTAACATTCAGTGACAGAACCGGCCTGAATCAATTATAGATTTTGCAACAGTAGAGCATGCATCCCTGTGACAATTTCCAAATGGGGAGGCTCCTAAAGGCACAATATTGGAGAAGGAGAATTCAAATGCAATCCTATGAAGAGAATCTTTCAACGTGTGTTTTCTTAATTAGGATAAACGACTGCATTTTAAGAAATAATGCAGACTGTCTTTGTCTTTTTCTTCTTTCATTTGCACGTGCAACACGTGCGCCTGCCATCCGCAGTTTTGCCAGTATGATTGTGGTCTGAAGCTATGAGCACAAGAGAAGAATAGAACACGCTAGTGCGAACGCCGCACTTTGGGCCTTTCATATAAGAGTTGCAATGTGCGCTCTTGAGAACAAGGACTAATGATTATAATAGTGTTATGATGCGCGGCGCACATTACGGCGAGAAAGAAATACTCAGAAAGAGTCATATGCAGTTTAGACAGCATCGAGCAAAACTCATGTGACTGCCATTCACAGTAAGATCAACGCTCCAAAAAACTTCCTCAGTAAGCTCGTGTCGTCAAAGTGCCTGAAAGTTGCACTGTAGTTAAAATGTGAGTGATATGCAGGCGATATTCAGGAGCAAGCGTGCGATTCGGCTTACTGTTATTCCCCTGCTTTGCTTCATTTTTGTTTTCGCGCAAAGAAATGTTTTTAAACGACAGTTACTGCATAACCTCGTAATGTTTTCCGACAAAATAGGCGTCCTTCGAGCACTACCATTGTTTGCAGGCTGAGTGTCTGCAGCGGCAGGCTGGATGCGACAGTTTTATTTTATTTTATCTCCAGGAGTTCACAGAGCACGGGCAATGGTCAGCAGTGAATGTGGCTCGTCTTGAGCTAAAATAAATCCTGTCTTTGATTCACTTCTTATAATAAGCTAATTTTTTTTCGGCTAGAGGTTCAGTCCGTAGTATTAAATTTTGAATATAACTAATAATGAGTCACGGGTCAATGCTAATCAAGGTAGTTTGAAATGTAAACGAGCTTCCGTCTCTGAATCCGACTCTCAAAAAACGAACTCCTTGTAAACGTTCAAGGTAACTTTTTCTTTTGAAATGGAGTGCTACTGAAGCGCGCAGCGTCAAAGCAAAAACTGAAAGGATATACTCACTGCTGCTACTGGAGTAGGAAGCAGCTGATGCGGTGAGGAGCAGCATGGTCACAATCATTTCGTGAGGAGCCATAATGCCCAACATTAGCTGAAAAAGTAAATAATCAATTACATATGTGCGATGTTTCTCGGGACGGACAAAGAGATACAAACAACTATTTACCCAAGGTATTCTATTTTCTTCGAGAAATTACACGCACATCCAAGACTACAGCTGTCATGCGGAACGCACTGTCGATGGTACACTAAACTGGGCAGTGTAATCCACTTATTTAAGCATGGCAAGCTTAGTGAAGAGCGCGTAATTTTACTTTTATAAGTAACAGTCACTTCTGTCATATGCAGCTGTAAAAGTTGAAATTTTACGACTTGAATAAGCACTGTACTATTTAAGCTTGTAGTCATTAAGCACGTTTCTCTCTACACTTTTGATCTAATCTCAGCAGGCAAGCCAAAGCGCTGCCGTTTTATCAATTCTTTTTAAAGATACGCACCTATGGCTCCACTTATATGGTTAGAATCTCAACACACCGACACACAATCATATGCAACATCATTGCATGCAATGGAGTAAGTGTAATGCACACCTGTAGCAAATGTCAAAATATTGAAGTGAACGGAGGAATACTCACCCTGCTTCAGAGCCTTCTAGCGATGAAGTCCCAGCGAGCGCAGCGACTCCAAATTTATTTGCACGGCCCCGCTATATCGTAAGATAAGCGGAAGGACCCCGGGTTTCGTCCGTGTGGTGCCCCTTTTTATCTTCCCCGGGCCATTGCCCCATACGCAGTTGATAACCGAGGAAGTTCGTGAGAATTAAAACATTCTGTGCCGAACATCAGTCGTTGAAACGGTCGCAAAACAGCCGCAACGGGGTTGGTACATCCGCTCCTTCTTTGTAAACACTAATGAGGTGGATTTCGGCACGTCCCAATATTGCTGGACGAAGAAATGTAATGAGCTCGTATGCTGCGCTTGCGTCGGAAATAGAAATAAAGTAAAAGATCAAATTCCGTCAGTATCGCTGCTATACATCGAAGTTTGCAAGTTTTTTAACAGTATATCTGTTTAGAGGTTCGCCACTACCACCGTACCCGATGTCTGCTGTCACGCCGAAAGGAGGAGCTGACCCGTGCCTGCCCGTGACCGCCTGCCCACACCCTTGCCCTTAGGCCACTGTTGCATGGTAGTGGGAGTGATAGCGAGTTGGATACATGAAAGTGGGAGTGAACTTCAACCCCTTGTCCCAGTCCCACCGTTCACTAGGATTTCATAAGAGTGCGGCCGGCTTAAGTTGCTTGAGGCACGCACTTTTCTGGGAGCATCATGAACGTTGCGCTGTTGAGAGGGCACGAATAACCTCTATCCAAAGCTTAGTTTAATGTGGCTATGTGAACTATATATATATATATATATATATATATATATATATATATATATATATATATATATATATATATATATATATATATATATATATATATATAAGGTTATTGAAAGAAAGAGGAACAAGCCGAAAAATCATGCACATGTTGGCAGTTTGCGAATATAAGTTAAACGTGTTCGTAGCGCCTTCTTCATGGGAAGACATGAGCGCTTTGCCATAGGGAGAACCTAGAACACCTGAAAGACGCCTAAAGGTCGTCCTTGTGGTACCGCCTTTTTGAAAAAGAACCCGGTGCCCTTGCCCTGGCTGTAGCCGATAAGAGAGAAAGCGCGTCGGAAAGCACGACATACAGCAGAAAATATCAGTCGCTGGAGCACACTAGCAATTACGAACCGGACTTCTTACATCCGCTACTTCTTAGGAAACACTAATGAGATGGAATTCATAGGCAGCAAGCCTCCAGGACCAAAATATCTAATCGGCACAGTTGACATTGACAAAAAGAAACATAAAAAAAGGGATTCAGGTAGCCTGCTCCCGCACACATTCTTTTTCTTTTAGCAAGGGCGTCAGAGCTGCTTTTCATAGGCCGACAAGGATGTACTTCTATAGACAAAGTTTGGCTTACACAGGAAATAGGAGTTGAGGGATTGAACGTGTTACGACGCTTTTGCAATGTTTGCCGCTTTATGGCGTCCATACTTCCTGAGGCCTTTTGATGAACCTTCCTGGTCACGAGCGCAGTAATTATGACGTAGTGGGTACTTCCCTACTTGGCGAAATGATGAGTTATGGCGCAGAGGATACCTACCACATCTAGTTTCACTAGTTTCCCCGAGCGTTTAAAATGGTCTCTAAGAACATCGGTCCTCCTGCTTACGCTGCCACTGTCCTGCGGTTCCGCTCTGGTCTGGCTCTTTTTTTTTTCAATATTGCGGTAGGATAACGCACAATCTCCAGCTAATCATACGTGAAGCATCGTGGTTAGCCGAGACATTCTGACACGAACAATTTTAGGAGCAACATACGTATGTGATTAGCAGCTCATATTCGTTACAGCGTTATCGGAAACCCCGCACAATGTTCGCGAGAAGTAACGTCTTTGTGTGGTTTCGTTTTGCCCCCACTTAAATGAAAGCAACACCACCAGGAATAGATCCTACTGTACCGGGCCCTTTAGCGGAGCAGTCACCGTAAATGAGTTTTATTGGAAGCCTGGCATATGCACACAGCTCCGAACTACTTCAGCTGCTCGCAAGAATACGTATCTCTCCTGCAGAATACGTATCTCACCGCCAGATAGACAGGCAATGACGAGGGGCCAGAGAGCCGCGCCCGCGCCCGTGTGGTGTCGCTCCCGGTGATGCTGCCGGCGGCGTATTGATCAATGGTCAATACGCCGCAGTATTGATAGACTTGTTGTGTGTGTTTTTATATGAGCTGTGAAATTATTAGTTCCAGCGGCGTAGCTCCTTTTTTGTTATCTCACGCAAATTGCTGCTTTAGTTAATTTCATTCCACTCCTGTAATAGCCCGCCAAGGGCTGACAGTATCAATAAATGAAATGAAATGAAATGAATGGTTGCCGGGTGATAAATCCCGCAGCGGGGGTCGGGCAGCCGCGTAGCCGAAACACAGTGGCTGTCGAAGAGGAGCTCGCGCAGCGGTTTTGCTAGTGCGAACTCGAGTCGTAACAGCGCCTGGACTATTCCTTGCGCCTGGAGTGTTTCGGAATGGAAGCGGTGGTAGCTAACCCTCACTGCTGTAGCCTGTACGCAGGTGTCTCCGTATAAGCTGCCCGACGTCTTCTTCGAATGTCGAGTTTTATGTATGCTTATATTTAGCTTTCTCTACTTTGTGAGAGGAGCTTATACTGGATTGTACTACTGAGGCGGGCCTCAAACAATAGTCGTATGGCGGATTGGACTGGTGCGTTCTCTACTGGCGACGTTTCCATACACAACGATTGGACAAATGCTCTGGTGAAGGCGGAGGTGTCGAGAAGAAAAAGTTGTCTCGGGGCATAGAACAGCCCTGATTCCGAGATTCAAGAGACTCGAAGAGATGCGGTGGGGTTACGTCATGTTTCGGACGAAGGAGTAACCCTCGTTCTCCAACCCTCGTGCGAGCCGCGCAGTTCGGCCTCCAACCACGGAGAGATTCTATAGTGATCATCGGCGCGAGGGCCTAATGGCAGCAGCAATGATCGGAGATGATCCGTGAGCTGCGGTGACTTCGATGGCGACATCCGAGTCCCTACCTGACCACCAGTCCACGTGCCCGGCGACGAGGCCTATGTGCCGATTTAGCCCTCCCAAATAAGCGTCCTTTCGTTGCGACAAAAAGTGTACTTGAGACTTTGCGCGCCTTTACTTTATAAACTGTTTTACCTTTGCATTGGTCATTAACGGACGAGCTTGTCGCCATGTTAATTCCTGTGTTGCATTATGCGTTTGCTTTTCTCCTTGTTTGATTATCATCCGGTTAGGTACTAATTGTTATTCGTATATCTCAATCTCGCTCACGTATTAAATTCCATTTTTTGTTAACTTAATTAAGTTGTTGTGTGTCCTTTCTTCTGTGCGTTTCTGTCCTTCCTTCTTTTTGTCGTCGTGTTTCGCGCTGACCGTCAATATGCCTAGTTTCGGTGGTTGAGCGATGTTTCGTAAGGTGTAGAACCTCCTCCCCTTTTGCACGTAGCGGGGACATCTCAGGTGAACATCAGTCCCATTCCAGCGCTTGTAATGGCCCTCACAACCCTGTCTCTTTTAGCACTTATATTTGGGCGCCACCATCATATAGTCATCTACATATCTGACGAACCGAACCACCTTGCCTTCCAGCATGCATTCTAGGTTCAAATCATGTTTTCCTAGAGAAATGTCACTAAGAACAGGTGTCACCCTTGACCTGATGCATATATCTGTTTTTAGGATCATTGTTTTTCCTTTTCACATAATCAAGGTATATTTTCAATAAAACAACAATAGCTCAAGAAACGTTTATACGTTCCAACAGCACTCATTTTGGAATTTTAGCTCGTCGTTGCTTTGTGTTATACACTCCTCCACACGTTTAATGAGTTCTTTTTGTGGAAGAGAATAGTGCAGGTCTACAACTGAAAGTCAGGCACACGTCATACTTTCGATGTCGTAGACCATCGACAATTATTTCAGAGTGCTTAGTTTTGAAAAAATCTTCTACATTTAGCTTTTATAGTTCCTTATGCAAAATAGTTGAAACAACTAGTTGCCACGTGCCTCTCTCGGACACGATAGTGCGAAAATGTTGCTCCACTTTGTGGGTCTTTATCGAGAAGAATGCTTCCAGATACACCCCGTGAGCATTTTTTGCGGCCTTTCTTTACAGCATTACAGCTTTTATTTCATTACATATTTTCTGGTCTCCTGTTACTACCTGAAAGTTCTTTGATAGCGCGGCCGACGCCTCCTTATTAAACTGCCCTTCCGTCAAGAAGACAGAAAATTCTTGCTTATTCGCTGTCATGAGCTTCAACTGCTTGTCTTTCAATTATCTGGTAACCTGAAGTAGCCCTATGCTATTCCTATCTTCTTATTGAAGGCCACGCAAAATAATATCGGCCCATTGAGACACACATAGCAGCCGATCGTCCTCCGTCACATGTTTAGAAACAGTTCTCGCCATGGCTACCTTTTCGACGACGCTGAGCTTCCGTTCCGAGGAGAATTTTGGACCAAGCTTGAGGAGCTCCAGGCGTTGTGCCGGTATCGATCCTCCAGAAAGGTTCATTCCTTTGCCGGCAGGACCCGGTCTCTCGTTGTGTTTCTGTAGACGTGGCCTCGTAATCCCCCAAAGACAATCAACTGTCATATAACTGCTGGTCCACCACCAAATACAAATCCCATAACACTTCCGGACTCCATACCTTACTGGCCTAAATTAGGGCTGTATTTTAAGCTATATTTTAGGAATCGCAATGATGTAGTGAACTCATGTACTGCGCCCTAAGAAGAGAGACAGAAGACAAAGAAAAGGAAAGGCAGGGACGTTAACCAGACGAGCGACCGGTTTGCTATCCGCGTTTTGTCATAGGGCTGGCAGATTTATGTGTGTGCTTGTCTGTGAGTGTTATCATCGTCATTTTCATGCAACATTATCTTCTTGTACTTGTGCGTCTTCTCTACCTCCTCTTCTTTCACCTTCATCATCATGATCATGATAATCATGATCATTGATATGTCTAGAAAAAGAGCAAAGCTGGCAAATGAGTTTACGCAAGGTGGAGTAACATTTATGAATTTTTTCTTTCATAAATGTTACTTCACCTTGCGGATCTCCGCAGAACTCATTTGCCATATTCTTGTACTTGTGCTTCGAGGTGTCGATAGATTCGCCCTCGCGCTGTCAATCGCTAGCCTCCTGGATAGATGAACTGGCAGAGCGAGCGCCCCGGACAGGCGTTGGCCCCGGGCTCGAATTCCGGACCAGGACGAATTTTTCGGCATCTATAGAACCTTTCATTTCTCAGAAATCCGTTTGGATTTCCTTGTAGCCTTGTGCTACAAAACGGGTGGACACTAATTTTCCCTTTTATAAGAGCAAAGCTGTACTTCACAGCCTGTGCGTGGTTATTATGACTTGGATCGCTCTCCATGTCAGAGCGGTCCCCAATTCACTCTGGCCAACTGAAAGCGCTCAGCGTCTTTCCACTCAAAAGCATGCATCAACGCTTTCTGGCTCACGTGATACCGAAGTTTCTTCTGAACATAGCAGGTGAGCGCCTGTTTTCATTAGAGAATTATGCCGTGTAATGCAAACGCGACCCCGTAGCGTCAGAGGCTTTTAGGCTAACTTTTTGGGGTTGCACTATGTATGTCCTTTAAGGATCGACATTCCCGCTTCCGCTGTGGCTTTCGATTTTCTTGTTTCACTACACCGGTGCGAACTGTTTCTGGCTCGTATCACAGAACTATCATCACCATTAGTTAAGATCCCCAAGAGAGCGCGTGTACTTTTCCTATGCAAAGCCCGTGCAATGCTCAGCGTGCAACATTCGCATGTGCGCTTTTTCGGTAGCGCATATGAGGTCAGCCCACTGCTACACTGGCAAACCTGCGGCTGCAGGCCGCATGTGGTGCACATGCAAGGAGAAGGCAGACACACAGACACAGAGAGAGAGATAGAAGAAATATTAATGACACAAAACCCTAGGTGGATCAGCGCGGTCGGGGCCCCTCTTCCAGGGCACCGCTGGTCACATCAGCTCGCCAGGAATGACCAAAGGTTGCCAGCTGGCTTCACAAGGTAAGATCAGCAACTCGCGCCTCTCACTACCACGCACGTATTTGTCGCGTATGACCAGAGCTGACCGAGACTGGTATCGGCGGTCAAATGTATGTGATGTGCGGTAGTGTTGTGCGTACGAAGAACATACGTCCTAATATCTGTCGGGATACGCTGTGTGCAGTTTCTGTAAGGAGAGAAGGTGTAGGTACTGGTTTGTAAGCGTCGTCAGTGATGCGCTTACTGGTTGTTTAGCTTCTTGTGAGGTGGTGTTATAACCCTGTGGCGCAAGCGCTGTCTCCCTATCAAGCTGTGATGTGCCACCTCGTCTGTAAGCTTGATCTCCGAGGAGTCCGGCTCCCTGGTGGCTGGTTGGTGCAGAGCTCGGCCGCTAAGGGCGCGAGCGGAAGAGTCGGCAAGTTTGCCCACATGGCCCGTATGGGCAGGGCACCAGAGCAGACCGTGATCCAGGTCTAGAACACGTCCCAGTATCCTGGCTAATTTCTGAAGTATAGTCCTTTAAGGTACATGCGGCACGCCACCAGCGAGTCGGAAACGATGTATGAAGGGATGCTTTTTTGGTCAGCCATGCGCATTGCAGGAGTGATAGCAGCTGCTTCCGCTGCTGAACTGGATGAAGTCACAATTATTGCGATGTTTACAAGCTTCCCTCTATTGATGACAGTGAAAGCATAACATCTCGCCCCCCCTGGCTGTTTGGATATCGATTGACATCAGTATAATAAACACATTGTCAATTGATAAGGCTCTGTAGTTCGCTTACCCTGGTTGTGCTTCCTTTAGCAAGGTGAACAGGATGCATATTTCGTGACATGGGCTCTACCATAAGGCATGAGCGAAGATTTGGAGTTATTCTGTCAGTGGTCTCCTAACAGTGCTGTGGTTTGATGGGGAGTCTAATCACTGTATAATCGGCCTCTCTTGAGGTGTACCTGAGAGTCTTTCTTTATGGGAGATGAATGTAGCTGCTGCCAGCTCATCAAATGTGTTATGGACACGAAGTGCTCCGTACTCGTGCCGTTTGGTAGTCGAAAAACTGATTTGGTCGCAATGCGGATCAAAGCATCAGCTTCTGCTTCCTCCGTTTTTCGTGCTAATTGCAAAGACAGACAGTGTGCGTCAATTGCAGAGGCCACAACAAAGAAAAAAAATGTGGTTGATCCCTTTGTCATACGAATCGGTATAACACGAAAGTTAAACTTGTTTTCCCAAAGTTGTGAAATGCGTTAGCGCAAATCTCGTGAATCTAGGGTCGGGATGTGGCTTGTGTACTGTGAACATGTGAAACCACAACATGTGGACAACAGCGCACCTCCAAATGCCACAGGGATCCTTAACAGTTTTACACGAGGGAAAGTTGTCGAACAACTCACATTGCTCCGGAAACACTGAACTGCACGCGCCGGATCCCTGCGCAAACCTGCCATGAACAAGGAGCGTCCGCAAACGGTGACACCTTGCAAGCGATACCGAACGCGTTGTCAGCGAATCGTTTTGTCTACCAGTTCCTCCACCAGTCCCTCTCGTCAAATCGCGGGTGAAGGTGGTTTCGATCCCCATGGGAGGAACATTTTACTCTGAATCTATGTTCATTTTTTCAGAGATCTAGTGCCGTTACGGAAGTACGTCACTGTTTACTTGATGGACCCCGGCATAAGACACTTTCCTGTTAAAACACTTTATCATGTGCACAGGGTCTTGGCAGCTATGCGTTTGCGCATAGCGTCGCACCACGAGACCAGTCGTCCTCTGATGGCACGAGCTATGCGCAAACGCACAGCGTATTACATCAAACGGGTGGCACGGCGTCAGGCAGAGGGCCTGCGTGCCGCGTTTCCACCGTCCGTGGTTCAACGCGAACATCTTTAGGCTAAGCTGGGTGCGAAACAATGAGAAGATTTCACTGGGCGTCGCAGTACTTTGCGAAGTGTTTCCCGAAGTCTTGGACAACTAAAAAACGCGGGTGTGCCAGAGACAAAACCGGACCAGCCATGCTTCGCTAGCGTTGGCCAACTAATACAAGCTTCATGAATTTCTGGAATCATCCAATAGCGCAAGCAAATGCATTCTGCTCTGCGCTTTCCGCTACGGCAATTAGATGATGTTTCTTGTAAATGGTAACTTACATTGTTCCGGTGAACCTGCCTCGTCACGAAAGATTCTTAGCTCCATATTTTATAATAACTGGACCGAAATTGTGCAATGCGGAACGAAGATCCTTTTGAAGATGTACCATATACTCAGTGTCTTCTTTTTTTTCAGACGATGAATTTCTTGCATGCGTGTATATATATACACCTAAGTAACAGCGATATTTTGCCAGTGCGTGTAACAATACCACTCAACTGGCTGCATATTCCAAGCGCTCTCTAAGCATGTCAAAGCACGTCTTTTTAGGCAGCACATTTGGGGATGTGATTTTATGAATGAGTCTCTAAGGGCACTCTAAGAATAGCCAAATTATAAACTGTATTTGAGATGCAATAGTGAAATGATCAAGCCTACACATCAATATGTCAAGGTTCTATTGTGATATTCATATATATGCAACACATGTCCTCAGATGCTGCCTACCCGAATAGACGAAAAAACTGCATAGGTAGCCACCGGCCAGAGGCCCCTGGCAGGTAAATGTTAACCAGGTTCTCTATGGCGATTTAATCACTACGAAAAGGTTGCTGAGTCTCCAGACTTTACACTTTATATTTAAGGTTTGATTTGAGAAAGTATGGCCATACAGGCCGTGTTCGTAAGTCTGTGGATTCCTATCGTCATGCTAGTGTGGATCCATGCCAGGCTAACGGGAAGAAAGATGCAGAAAACACACTCATACTTTACTTCCTTGAGTAGAAATTAATCTAAACAACTGTCACGTCTTCCAATGAGAAGACTGGCACAAAAACATGCAGCAGAAAGAGAAATCATCTAGTATATTTTGACACACATTTCTTAATATCTTCGAAAAGTGAGAAAACAAGGATCAATACCGCCGAAGTTTTCGATTTTAACTTGATTTATCCTCAATCAAGGTGACGTCTGCTTAGTGGCTCACATTTGTTTATGAGGGTTAACGTTTTTGTCATATACTGTCTGTTCTTTGCAGCGGTGTACAAATAAAAAATGGCTTGATTTGGAAAGTAGCGATGCATTTGTAGCTTACTTTTGCAGGTGATTACTTGTGTTTGCCAAATTTGCCACATACCACAGGAGTTATGCTTAGAAAAGTCATGTCATTTGACGCAGCTTCTCACGATTTCCAGAGATCACAAACATTTTCATATTCGCATTTGTAAACTGCAAGTAAAGCGATATGCATAGAGCTAACCTATGGTTGCGAAAGAATATACTTTTTTGATGATTTTGCTTCCATGTTCAAATATTTTCAACTTCTATTAATCTGTAGGTAAAGCCTAGAAGCACCTATATCAGTCAGATAGCGTAAGAGTAGGCAATGCACGTGTCCGAAGGGGCGATACGTCTGACCCCGCTGCTGAATATCTTCGCATCGGTCAGCGTCATGCCTGAGGCTCCTAACCACAATTATTTCTTCTTCCAACAGCATAACTTTCTCTAGCTTTCACGTAACCTTTAGCGCCTTTAACTTAAATTGCTGAGTTATACAGGAAACAGTGAATACATGCCTTCCTAGCTTTTCGCTTCCAAACCTCCTTCACAAAAATTTCATGCATATATTTACGACACATGCATGCAAAATTGCTCTATTTTATTTACTCTTTAATTTTCTCTTTTTCTTTCATAACCAGGAGCTTTCAGATTTTATTGCGCTGTGTTCTCTCGTATGAATATGCTACATCAAGGAAGTTATGTAACTGTATTCCCTCCCGAATGGCATGCAAGAAAGCACACGCAAGATGGAGAAGCGAAAACGTTCGTCGCTCAGCAATTGAACATTGGTACGCGAACGCGAAACGAAGATGACGAAACATAGCAGATTCCGTGCTCAAGCTTTATTGTTCCCCAAGGAGTAAAGATTTAGGGGTTGCACGCGCTCATCAAAACCAAGAATAATAAGAAACCGTCGAAGCGTGAGTTACTGCTTTTCAAAAGCATCACGCAGGGCCTGGCGTAGGGCTCCTCTGAAGTAAACGAAAAAGTAATCGTTCCAAACTTCTTCTGTGAAGGCCGGCACAAGCTTGCTGACAATCATGCTTGCTGCGCTAACTCCACGCCCGGCTCCGTCGATGTACATATGCGGCTCCAAGATGTACACAGGAATGATTGGTCCTTCGTAGGCGAGAATGGGTGCTTCGTTGGAAGCGGCGGCTTCCACGCGAAACACTAGCGTGAACCGTGAAAGTCCGGTACGCATGTTCAGCGTGCCTTCTTGTCCTGAACAGGCTCTCCAGGGTAAAGACATAACGACGGAACTAGGGGCGATGACATCCAGGCTGATTAGTCGGTTGCCGTTGACACAGTAAGGCTGGATTGGTCCGTAACGGTGGATGTTGTCGAGGCCTGTTACGTTCAGGGTGCCGGTTTTGAGACCGCTGAAGGCCGTCCGAAATTCTCGATCGTCTGGCGCGTGGTACGGAGGCAGAAGGCCGAGCACCTTTTCCACGACACTGTCTAAGTCCATCCCATTGAAGTCACAACCTGTTTGGCAAAGAAAAAGAAAACGGTGGTAAAGGTGTCCACACAGACAGTTTTTATATACGTCCGAATGTTTTTTCTTTCAGAGGTACAATTAGTGTTTCGTGCTATTAAAATATTAGATCTGAGCAAACTCTTTGTAACAGTGTCGTCAAGATGCTGACTTGAATTTGTATTTGACGTCGTAATTACTTTTCTTGGGACCATGCCAGTGCTTTCCGACGTGCATGAAAAGTTATCGGATGAACGATGTAAAAGCTTTGCAAAATTTTGTTCCCAATATCCCAGCTATACTTCAATAACTCCTTTTTTCTAGAATGCTTTGCCGGACAGCTTCTGATAATGTGACGATAACGACCAACCGGCAATAATTAGGTCCTTATAGGTCGCTTGCGAACGTCGTCATGAGAAACAAAGAAATAGTTTCATAAAAATGTTGTGGAAACATTATGGCACAAAAAAACTTGCTTAGCACGGAACGACTGCACAAACATAATGACTCATAAGTCGTGACCTGAATAACATGATATCCTCGCCATTCACGTAAGGATTAGCCATACTCTAACCACCTGCAGTGAATATTCATTTCCAATATGCGGGTGTGATCCACACCTGGTTGATAATGATGATCTGTGGGGTTTAACGTCCCAAAGCCAGTTCTGATTATGAGAGACGCCGTAGTGGAGGGCTCCAGAAATTTCTACCACCTGGGGTTGTTTAACGTGCACTGACATCGCACAGTACACGGGCCTCAACATTTCGCCTCCATTGAAATGCAGCCGTCGCAGCCGGGATTCGATCCCGCGACCCTCGGATCAGCAGCCGAGTGCCATAACCACTAGACCACCGTGGCGGTGTGCCACACCTGGTTGAATGCTTTTCTATGCACACTACGCCAAATTCAATTAAGACGATGAATTACTATCAAAGTTTCGGCTCTGAGCAGACAGACTCCGGGTTCAACTCTACAAAATTTTGGCGTTCATCTTCGTGGTTCTTCAGCCTCTGTTAAGGCTTTCTGGGACTTTTATTATTAATGGTCTATATTACGACACCGAAGTTGAGAAGGTTGGAATAACAATTTATGCCACTCTGCTGCATTAAAAGAGGCATTGACCACACGAAGTGTATTGCGGACACGTAATGCTGGCTCACCTCTGTTATATGCAATGGTCACACCACAGGATGCCATCCAAATGAGGGCAGCAAAGCGGTTTCCAAGTATCATGCTTGGGTCTGCGCAAAAATAAATGCGAAAGATTGTTCAGAGTACTTGTTTTTAAAACGTGGAAATACTGGGAACAAAATTTATTGAGACAGCAGAAACAGAAACGTTTGAGTCACATTTACTTGGCAAACACTTGTCTTCTTCCAACTAGTGGTATTCCTCCTAATATAATTGTTTTATAGTGCATAACATTCAACAGACTAAGCAAAGGACGTTCGCATTAAAACAGACACTTCCTGTATATTTCATATTCGTCTTCTTCCTCCTCCAGATCGCCCCGCACGTGGCATGTGCTGTCACTTCGATTTGAAGTGACGCCTATTGTAACAATAATGTCATATTAAACTACCAAAATTCCTTTTTTTGGCGGTCAAATATCTGCCGAAAGTGTCTGCAAACCTCAGAAAGGAAGGCTGTGTTGTTGGAAACATTTACTCAACCTGCAACTCTGTCCATCACATAAAGCCAACAAATCACTTTCAGAATGAGCTGCTTCGGCTATTTGGTAGAAACAGTGTGTGCCAGGCGAATCAGCGTCTAACGATTACCTGCGCTGAAGATTCTTAGGTTCGAAAGAGTTGGGACGAGGTTTTTTTTTTTTTTTTACTCTTGCTGCGCATGTTCACTCAAGGATGGATCGATGGAGAAACTGTATTCAGGCCTACTACGTCGGGCTAATTTTGCAGCAGGAAGAGAGCTGCTCCCACGTTGGAATTGAAAGGCCTAGCCCTTCAGCCGCTTCGCGGGCCCTTCGAACTGCCCATAGCTGCTCTTCTAATGTGACACTACGTAGAGCTGCGTACCACCCCACAGAGCTGTTGTCCTTGTGGCTGAGTAGCGCCGAGCAGCGCGACAGCATGTGACGGCGATCTGTGGTAGCGTTACACTGAGCGCTCTGTGTAGGAGTATAGAGACCTCCGGATATATCGTGCTGATTAATTAATGGTTCAGATAGATTCTTTTAGATGCGAAGCAGCTTATCGTCGGGGCTATGTCCCTCCCTCCACCCACCGTGTGACGTCCACACCAGCACTGCGCATGCGCATCCTCCTCCCCCCCCCCTTCTTGTCTCATCACCTCTCGGCCTTCCTCCTCTCCTCTCCGAACGGCACGCGTTGACTATGGAAACGCCCTTTCTTCGATGAACGCTTTACCAGCTCGCAAAGAACGACGATGCGCCATCCGTGAGAGACAACGCTGACGCAGCCAGCGTCTGCTAGCGTCAAACCGATGCAAACGCGACACCTATTCAAGCCGATGCAAACACGGTGTGCACCCCCGTGCTGCTTCACATCGCCTCATGGTCCCCTTTAGCCGGAGATGGTGTAATTTCTTTTGTAAAAAACTTAGTGTAATGGCGTGAGCTCTATTTAGTTTACGAAGATCCTGCACGTTAATTAGAAGCGTTTCGCTGGTTCGTTCTGCGTGAGGAAGTGGTACCTGCACTCTGGAACTTCAGCATTTGCTGGATGCCTTAAGGAATACTTCGTACATAAGGGACGGTGACAGGAAAAAAAAACGAAGTAAGCAGAAAACCCTTTCTATCCACGTTTTCTTTCCTGTAACTATTCTTTATTTGCAAAACATTTCATAAGATTCATTTTATTGTACAGAAATCGCTTGCGAGGGGCAGCCCTCAGCCGCATTGGCGCCGTAGGAAAGGTCCCGGACCGCATGAAATAACAGTCCTTTCTTCGCCCTCACCAGAGAAATGCTGAGTGTGCTCCCACTGAACGCAGTACAAAGGAACGCATGTGCGGGGCGCTGTAAAATGGCATAGTTTGCTTTTCGCCGGACGAAAGCCGAAGGTCGGAGACGGCTACAATTTTATTCAGAAAACAGTTTGGGGAGAGACAGTACAAGACTATGTCATCGGCACCTGAAGTATGACTAACGCTGCAAATAAAACTCGAAAGAAATGAACACGGACTAATTATTTAAGAACAATATTCTGTTTAAATGAGCTACCCAAGCGGCCTTAAGACTCCTGTGAGTTTATCTGCAGGTATATCCGATACAGTGGACGATGAAATGACCACTGCAGTAGCTCACTTGGGGAGCATGGAACGCGTCATCCCAAGGTAGACGCTCCGGTCCCCACCGATGGCAGGCGTATTTTTTTTCGTTCACTTTAATTCATTTTCATTTATATCATGATTACTGCAATAAAGCTAAAAACACCAAATAGCCTTCCATATGCCTTCGATGGCCACGTCTCTAGATTCCTGAGGTTGTATGTAACAAGAGAATCAGCTCTTGATCCTTTCCACTTCTGTTATAACTTTGCTGCAGTTTCAAACATTCCGAACATAATAACCGATTGCTATTGTCGTAAGTCGCACTTAATTATGCCATAAGACACTACAGGTAAGCATGTCGTAGATACGAAATTTCCTGGCGGCTATGCATGATGCATTGGTTTGAAACCGCATGATGCACATCATAACGAATTGACACAGTAATCCCCCTTGTCACCGTAATACACTATTGTAAATGCGAATAATACGTAAAAGACGGTGATACCCAATTACGTATTTTAAGAGCCTCAGCATGAAGGAATGCTACTAAAGAGGGGAGATAATAAAGGAACTTGCATGAAGCGTACTCCGAAATCCCTCTAGTTCTTATTTTAATTGTTACTGAGAAACACGTGTGACACGGCGGGAAAAGTAACTTTTTTCGCAGTTAACTAGTCATCATTTTTTTTTTCAGCGAACTAGTATGCTTCAGCTTACTACCATATTATGTAGGTAGGTGCACGTTAAAGAACCCCAGGTGGTCGAAATTTCCGGAGCCCTCCACTACGGCGTCTCTCATAATCAGAAGTGGTTTTGGGACATTAAACCCCACAGAACAACAAACAACAAAGTGCACTGATAGTGGAAATCTTGAAGCTACGCTCCATGTGATACGCTCCATTCTTCCAAAGTACCCAGGAATTCCTCACTTAGTAAAGTAATGCAGCCGTTATTACAAAAAGGGGAATTTGTTTGAACGTCTACAAGGAAAGTTGAGGTGGGGGTCTTTGTATAACACATTTCAAGCGAAAACATTGCGCGTTTATGCAGAGAAAATGTGAAGCGCTCACTTTTTGGTTGTCACACGAAGCTCCAAGATTGCTGTCGGCAAGCGGCTTTGTAGTGTTGGAGAGGAGCTCTCCACAGTCGGCTTTTTAAGACGCCGGGTTTTTGCTTGTTGGGAGTTGCAGGCAAGTCTCTAACAGTTATGTAACTGCAGCTTCAGTGAATACATCGACCCAACTCTACACTTCGATATGCAGTACCAGGGCAAAAAGAACAACATCAATCTCTATCGTACGCTCGCAGGAGGCCCTACACTTAATGAAACCGCTTCCGCTCAAATTATGTATCTCAGTTTGCAGGCACCATGGCCGTTCTGGAGTAACCGCAATGTTCACACGGCAGGAAGTGCCAGCGATATGAAAGCTCCACTCATATGATGAACAGTCCGTGTGTTACTTTTATGATGTAAATATTGCCCTGCGCTTGTGTCTCTTCATATCTTTGCTCAGGAATCTGAGCCACAACATATTTGTAGTTGTATTTGGTAGCTCGTCGGAGCAATTAAGAATTTCTTACAAGTGCGTGGCAAATAAAAATCTTATATAACTTCTTAAGCTTGGTGCTGCCAAGTTTAAACGTAATGTTGATATTTTATAAACGTATCATAGCTACTGAAATATTCAGTCCGGTAATCCTGTTTCCATCAAGGAGCTTTTTATATGTTTCGAAGGAGAAAAAGGAGGCGTTGAGGTAACTCCTTCTATAGGAAGACCCAATCAGCAGCAACTAATTTCTCAAGGACGGCCTTCCGAGAAACAGCTATAATATTGCCGCTTTCTGACAGATGTATGTCCACGCCAAAGCTCGGCTCATTTCTAAGCGCATTCTTCTGCAGGCATTGGTCATGACCGTTAGTGCAAGAGCACTGCAAAGCGGATGTACGCGAGCGCAAGAAAGCCAGCAATTAAATGTATGGGCATGCCACGGTTTTTATTATCAATGTTTTTAAAGAGCGCACACACGTCCGGCGTGGAGCCAATTACAGGCGCAGTGAGAAAGAAGGCGCTCGAGGCAAAATGGCTGTGCCTAAACAGATAAAAAATAAGATCGTTAAAATGCAGGAATAGCTACAAGAGAAGCTCAGAAGAAGATGGAGTCTTGAATCGATGAATATATCGCTAAAGACGATGTAGAACAGGTAATGTCGCAGGAGTGAACGTTTCGACCAGCGGACCTGTCTTCGTCAGGACGGCGAGAGCCTTCACGAGAGCTCCTTTCTGCACGCAATTGCCTTACGAAGCCAAGTCAACGTGTCGAAACGCTGGCTCCTGCAACATTCCCCGTTCTGCATCACTCTTAGCGACGAATAGCTTCAGTATCTTGTTTCCATGTCATATTTCCATGGCTTCACGAACACGTGCGCGGTTTCAGTATGGTGCCACCATAGAACTTGCGCGAGAGCGAGCAATGTTAGTGCTTCCAAATGGATAACACAGATTTTCAGTAAAGCCAATTGGCAAAGGCGAATAAGAGAATGCGGTTGACTGCTTTGTTCTAAATATTGATATAACATGAATGTGAAAACTGTCTTCTCACATAAGAGGCTATCTGGAGAGCCTAGGGGCGGGAGATGGGTTAGATACTCCGGACATGTAAACCTCATGTAAGCACACACAAGTGGCCCATCGAAAGTGCACAGGAATGCGCGACAGTTGCACCCAAGATTCCCATTTATCCGGAAACACCACATTCAACACGGCAGAGCCCTGCGCGAACCTGCCATAACCAAAGAGCGTCCGCGAACGGAGAAACATTACAAGCGAAATAGAAATGCTTGTCAGCTGGTCATTTTGTCAACGCCCACTTCGCTATGCAAAAGACGCATCATTTGCTTGTCGGCGGCTGTGAAGGTAGTGGGTGATCCGAGGCTTCTGCCCCGACGAGGTGTCTGCCAGTGTGGTCGTATCGTGCCATCTTTGTCGGAAGAGGGCGCACGTGCAGGCAGTATCGCCAGATATCAGGAATCTCTAGGCACTGTTCAGCGTATTGAGTCGGGGATGTGTAGCCGATCTACGAGGCGACGCGCCCGACGGCGCATTAGAGAGTCTAGTGTATTGGTTCGTCAAGCGTACCTATCGCAGCTCCTTAATGGTGCCGATCTTTCCTAAGCCTTGAAGGCGCTGGTGGAAAACGGATTGAACGAACGCCACATTTCCCTGAGCACACTTCCTCCAGGATCGACCCGCATTTTCTTTGGATGTGCAAAGTTTTGGCCACACCCCAGCATAGCCAAAGACGGCTTCCCCGTAGAAAGAAGGGCTGGGAAGAGATACCCGAAAAAGTATTCTGGAATACAGATATCGAGATACACAGTTTGGAAGCCTAAAATAAAGATACTGAAACCCATTTGCAACTGATGTAGAGGGATACTTCAGAGATATTTTTGCAAAAAATGATAAAGGTATTCCGGAATACAGATACAGCAATACTGATACTTTTTTTCTATGTCGGGGATGTTCATATTCCGTCAGTGCATTTGTTAAATGCTGCATATTATTTGAAATGTTGCAGCTGATTGAAACTTGCAATTTATTCATTGTTTTATTCCATTACCCTGAGCGCTGCTAAGGCTATACGAAGGACTGCATTTGATTGCACTACACTGCACATAATTGCAGTGACTGGACTGGAGCTAATTTTTAATAACCGCAGATGTACAGATTTCAGTTACAATGAGAAAATTGTACTGTATCGCAGCAACACTAACACACATTGTACACCGAAATGGACAAGTTTGCGTACTGTACAACGGGACGCCGCTTTAGTACACTACGGCCGGCTCGGCCACGTGATGCCAAACTGCCTAATTTTATTGTGGCTAGAGTGACTGGAAAAACGTTTTTCTGCGGAGTTCGCAGTAAGGGCCGTTCCACGCGCTATCCCCACACCAGTCCCGCACGTCGAGGGACACGCGCCGCTCATAAGTGGGGGGGTGAAAGAGCGGAACAGCAGTGCAAGGACACCAAATTTCCGCTCGGAAACCCGTCACTGGAAACACGCCTCAGATTATTCCTAGGAAAAAAAAATCTAACGAGATACTGATGTCCACGTTAGTCTCCGATGCGCTGAGCCACGATCTCATCGTCGTTCGAAGCGCTTATCAGTTCCTTGTGCTCATCGTAGAGTTGCTTGCAGCGGGTGTTGTCTAACGCGCGCGCCGAGAGTGTGCGCTCCGCCTGAGAGGCGGCGCGCCATCTAGTGAGCGCTCTTGAAATCAGAGCACAGTGCAGCCCTTGAGCGGTTATCTATCTCACTAGCGCGCGCGCCGAGGGTGTGCACGCCGCCTGTGCAGCGCGCCATATAGTGAGCGCTCTTGAAAGCAGAATATAGCTGGGTCTCTAGTGGGAGCACTGAGAACTGGTAGCTACGCCGACGATGGACAAGCCCCGAGTATAAGGAGCAAGCTCCTAAAGAAATATCCATGCACGTGTTTGTAGCCGTTGTTGTGAGAAAATGCACGAGCATTTCTTAAACTTCAGGCTTCACCGTAGAGCTAAAGATTTATACGTCCAGGAACCGGACCAGAACGCAACGTTTCCCGGTCCGGCCGCTCCACCAACTAAGCTGAACACGAGACCAGCTAATGGCGCCGCGAGGCCGAAGTAATTCGTTGCTCCAGACAGGGCCATTAGCGACGCAAATATGTTGCACGCCCTGCTAGTATAATTCGGAAAGCTGGGCATGCGACTGCGAAGCATACCGCGACAGAACACGATCATGCTCTTAGTATAAGCGCCAACACTTGCAAGAAAGTATTGCTCCGTATTGGGCCTAAAATGATATTGCCTTGCGCCGGAAAGCCTACCATTAAACACCGCGCAACAGTACGCACGCTCTTGGAACTCTGTTCCCATATGAAAAGGGATGAATGTTAGCACATATCTTTGGTCTTTTCTCTGCTCGTGCGTCGTTATCGATTCGTGCCTCGACGTGCTGGGGGCGTTATCAGAAAAAAAAAGAAAGTGCCTAAGTTTGATAATGCTAACAATACGGCAAATATCTCCATATCTCCAACGGCAAATATCTGTGGCCACTCAGGCAAGCTGTGTCGAAAAGCTAATGGCGGCCAAGCATACAAAAGTGTATTTACGAGTGCTTAAGTGCTCCGGCGCCTACACGCACAACATGATAAGTATAACATCCACGCAGCGCACTTGCGGAAACATCACGAGAACATTACTCCTTAGCGTTTGAACAAAAGCGGTACATAGATACAGGGTGCTGCCTTGCTTCAAATCAATATGGAACGAAGGTCGTTTTGTACAGAATGAAGAAAGCACACAAAGTGCGGAATTTCTGACAAGACACAAGGAGAATCAGACAACTATGAAGCCGTTGTCGTGTTGTCTTCATTCTGTCCTGTGACAGCTCAACTCCTTGTGTCCATTCTTGCCATCAGTGAAACATCTAGCACAAGCCTGAGCCCTATCCAACCTTATTACTTCAAACAGCCCGCCTTTCCTTTCATCTAACCATTTTTCTACCAGCGCCCTCCACTGGCAAGCAGCCGTTTGTCCTTCATCACGTATGGTTATATGAGAAGATTCGCACATTTCTGCATGTGAAAAATGTGTACCAAGAACCACAGTACTGCAACTCTCCACTCATGGGCGCACTGACAGTGCCATGAGACTGCACATTTGACGAAAACCATCCTTAGACCCATGGAATGCTTTTCTGGCCATCGTCAATAGTTTGCTTAAATTGTTTGCGTCTGACATATGGAAAAGGACCCTGTACCTCCTATTCACCTGTAGCTCATTTTGGAGAGAGAATATTTGCTACGGTTATATGCCTTAGGTATTACATGACGCTTCTGCGCTCAAAGACATGCTAGAAGCTTGGAAGGTAATACATCATGTAATAGCACTTGTACTACATGTTCAAAATGCATCCACAATCGCGGCTGCGCCTACACGCATCTCAAAGTTTTACATATACAGAAAAACCCTGGTTCCTCTAAGCGTGACACTGGCTCCCAAGATTACACCGTGAGGTTCAATACACGAGGTAGTTTAACGGGACGCAGTAATCGTCATACTTCAGTTGTATCACATAAAGCATCGCTCCAATAGTGTTAATGCCTAGGGCAGCTTTGACCAGCGAGAGCATGTTGTTTTAGGGGCGAAGCTCCTTAAGGCGTGGGTCGTGCGTCCCCGATGCATGTAGTAGTAGTAGTAGGTAGCCACCGGCGCGTGCCTGCCGGGAGGCACGCACGCGCCGAGGGCGAGCGCGTACGAGCGCGTGTCGTACGAGTTCACGCCGCTTCCTCTTCGTCGCCTCGAACGCTGGCACGCGCTCTTGTGTCACGAGTTCACGCCGGTTCCTGTTCGTCTACTCCGGCATCACTCAGTTTCGGTTTCGTTTCGTATTACACCACAATACCCCCAGTTTTAAGTAGTTCTTCACAACTTTTCTGGAAGGTAGAAGATGCGAAACGAATGCCACATTGTTCTAGAGAACTCAGATGTCTGTCCATGCAGCACGAAGCATGGCTAAATTAATGCGGAACTCGGCACGATTTACGATGAACATCCAGAGCTTCGCCCACTCATCATCATTCACTCAGTGGATATGCGTGGACTTTTTTTTCTCTCCAGTTTCTTTTTTTTTCTTATCTCATAGTTACTACACTTCCGCCCAGGACAATGGAGAACTCCCCTTAAGCATTACTTTGCTAAATTCTTGGCTTGCTCCACCCGTCTTACACATTTCCGACGTCATTTTATCCTTATTTTCATCTAAAGCCTAGGCGAATTCAGCAAAGCCCATGCACAGATTGGCTGCATAGAAATGTTAGCTAATTTGCCTTATCTCCGTTGAGATGCTAACACGTATCTTGCCGCAGTGATACGCCGCCAAAAACGAAAACAGTTTTCGTAGCTTCCAAGAAAGTGCGTATAGCTGGCTAAGTATCATACTTCAATCATGAAGATTTAAAGGTGTTTAAAGAGTAACCATTAGCAATTGATGTATATGCACATAACAGGCAAATTTGTGCATCTTAAATATTCTTGGATGGTCGTTTTCTCTCCCGTGCGTTTCATCTTTTCTTCGTTTTGTGTTTTCTATTATGCTGCGTTGCCCAAGACTTCATCTCTGTGGAGCTCAATGCCTTGCCAACACGAAGGTCAGAAGAGCATTTTTGCTCTAGCCATACTGACAAGATATCACATATAGTATCGTCTTTCAAGAACTGATTCCGCCACCGAAAGCAAGCGTGGCGCGTTAACGCTGACATATGAAGCCTGGACCTCGCGTTTTTTTCTAAGAAATTTCAGCCCAGGAAAAACCTCGCTACATTCTCATATACGCTGGCGCGCGCTTGCGGATTCGCAGCAGTGGTACCAAGTGAAAGGGAGAAGGTAAGGACGTCTTTTTCCGCATCAATATTTTTTTTTTTCATGTGCAGCCCCCGAGCTGGTAATATGAACGAAATGTTGAAATGCAATCACAAAAAAATGAAAATTAACTAGAGAACAGGGCGAAAAATTGGAATGAGCACAGTGTTTGCACGACGTGCAATCGCCACTTTGAGACAGAACGTAAGAGCTAGGAAAGAAAGAAGAAAAAAAAAACAAAGAGAAGCGTGGCAGATAGGATCATGCA